>CM074200.1:1753384-2353384 GCA_037179385.1 Holothuria scabra
TTATTTGCATGTACAATCTGTGATGACTCCATGGTTTATTGTAAGATTGTTTTTATTCAGGGATATCTTTTGGGGAGGTGGGAGGGTAAGTAGGCTTCATGTGATATTAAAGTAAGCATTTAGTATGTACAGTTACTTCCATCAACAGGTCATCAAGTTCTTTAATTTTCCACTAATTACGGGAAAATGATTTATAAGTATTGTACTTCTGTTTTTCCTCCTGCATACAATGCATTAATAAGTTATTTTATGTACATTTCGATGCCAAAGATTATGTAAATAAACTGTTAAACTGCAAACTGCTAAACTGTAAACTGTAAAACTGCTGCTCGATCATTATTAAAATACAAAATCTATTCAGCATTGTCTTTAAAAAAGTTGGAATTTCATGTTGTAGCTGCTCGTTTTATAAATACGTGTTTCCTTTTAATTGTGCGTCCTTGAGGATTTATACCAAATTAATCCACATAAGCAGACGAAAGTTCCAAAGTCCCACCTTTTGCCTGCGTAGCCGTTTGCTATGTCAAAACGTTCACTGAGAGGCATAAGTCGAAAAAGTAGGTTAAAAAATAGGTTGCAATTACCTCAACCGAATCGGTGGACTTAAATTGACAAGAAACTGTATGGCCCACATGTACGTTATCAACATCTGAGAGAAGCCAATGGCATGTAAATCTGTACACAAAGAAGTAAGTGCACACAAAATTCTCAGCTAAAAATTTCTATAGTTTAATTCATCGTAAAGGGATTAAAACCCAGTGAATTTCTGCTGTACGATTTATTGCTGTAACCGTTAGCAGGGGATTGTAAACTCTATAAAGCCAGCGGAGATTTTGCCGCGACCCCCCCCGTAGCTTGACCACTGGACACATCAATTTTACTATTTCAAAGTCCCTCGGTCTCATGTTTAGGGGGGGTCAAACAATCTCATAGAACGGGGCTGACCATTCTGTAGGTGGAGGGCCACCTTTAGCTGACGCAGAGTGAAAAGTCATTTGGACCCTTAAGATAGCCGGAAGACAGCATTTCCCATGTTATACGCAAGGCCTTCACAGGCATTGGCAGCAGGGGTAGAACCAAATAGCGTGAAACATTCCAGACCTGGATTTGGGGGATAAAATTTTCGAAAACGAGGAAAACGATAATCGAAACGAAGCCCTACCATTAGTTAGCGCGGAGCGCGCAGAAAATTTTGAAAGTAACGACTCCCTCAGATAGCCGGAAACGGCATTTCCCATGCTAGTTTATTAAGCAAGGTCTACAAAGGCATTGCCAGCAGGGGTGTAACAAATTTACGTGAAGCGTTACAGATTCGGGGTTGGGGAGGATTAACTTATGAGATTTCTTAGCGCGTGAGCAAGGGGAGTGTATCTCCCCGAAACGTAGTGCGTTTTTAACAACTGAGTTTTGCCGTTTTTAAACTTTCAAGTTTTGAAGTCTTTACCGTTTTTAACATCTTGTTGGCTCAGAAGATTTGACACGATCGTTGTCTTCAGCATTTTATTAAAATTTCAGATCGTTTTAATAGTATGCCGTGTGTTTTGTGCATGTTCCGTATTATCGTTTATATCGTAAATATATCGTATATCGTATACCGTATATATATATATATATATATATATATATATATATATATATATATATATATATATATATATATATATATATATATATATATATATAAAGAATTGAAATGTCCGCGTGTACTCCGAAAGAATAACAATAAACCATAACAGTGAAAAACAAAGTCAAAATTGACAAAAGGAGTACGATTCAGTATTTATTTAATTAAACTTAAAAATGATTTTTTCATGTGTTAGTCGTATGTCTCTCTTGGCCGACGAAGGCTTCAGAAGAAGTTGAAAATTTCCCAGTTTAATTACATAAATACTGAATCGTACTCCTTTTTGTCAATTTGACGTTGTTTTTCATTGTTATCGTTTATTGTTATATATATATATATTTCTATCTATCTATCTATCCATCCATCCATCCATCCATCCATCCATCCATCCATCCATCCATCCATCCATCCATCCATCCATCCATCCATCCATCCATCCATCCATCCATCCATCCATCCATCCATCCATCCATCCATCCATCCATCCATCCATCCATCCATCCATCCATCCATCCATCCATCCATCCATCCATCCATCGATCCATCCATCCATCCATCCATCCATCCATCCATCCATCCATCCATCCATCCATCCATCCATCCATCCATCCATCCATCCATCCATCCATCCATCCATCCATCCATCCATCCATCCATCCATCCATCCATCCATCCATCCATCCATCCATCCATCCATCCATCCATCCATCCATCCATCCATCCATCCATCCATCTGTCTGTCTGTCTGTCTGTCTGTCTGTCTACACATCTACACATCTACACATATACACATCTACACATCTACACATCTACACATCTACACATCTACACATCTACACATCTACACATCTACACATCTACACATCTATACATCTATACATCTATACATCTATACATCTATACATATATTCATATATACATATATACATATATACATTTATACATATATACATATATATATATATATATATATATTTATTCAGTTCGCCCTGAACTCACGATACTATTGAGCTAGATTCCAAGATTGAATTACACCGTTCAAAGATGATTTTTAGAGCCACGTAACACATACATAACTGTCTGTTTTGTTAAACCATGGACCTACAGTATTAGTATTAAAGCTAGTTAGGCAGTGAGTCAGCGAGTAGGTGAGTCAGTCAGATAGTTAGTTAGTTAGTCAGTCAGTTGTTCAGTTAGTCAGTAAGTCATTTAGTGAGTTAGTGAGTTAGTCAGTTAGTCAGTCAGTCAGTCAGTCAGTCAGCCATTCAGTCAGTCAGTCAGTCAGTCAGTCATTCAGTCAGTTAGTCAGTTTGTCAGTTCGTCAGTTAGTCAGTTAGTCAGGGTGGGTGGGTGGGTGGGTGCGTGGATGAGTGAGTGAGTTAGTTAGTTATTTTAAGCACTTCACAATCAGTTGAGAAACTTCAATGCTGCTGCAACACTTGGGCAGTGCTAGAGTGTCAATGGCCAATAAAAAGGGTATGTTGTACTATACAGAAGGGTTTCTTTCCATAACAGTATATTTTCTTTAACTGGACATTTATAAAAAATGAATTTAATATGCTACTCATTTATTGTTTCATTTTCAGATTCTGTGCACTTAACACTTGGCATAAAAAAGTATGTTTTGCCTGTAGGCTTTGATAATCACTTAAAAAATAGATATTTTAGGGAAAGGTATCTTTGAAAGTTTAGCTTCTTTATATTTTGCCCTGATGACTCTTTTTTAGTTATGATACAAAACTTTCAGAGCGTGCTCAAAATTATTAAAAAGATGTGTTTCGAAATATTGGAAGGTGGTTGATGCCTTTTTTTTATTTCCCAATGCAAAGGAAAGATACAATGTAGCAGATGAAACAACTCCGCGTGAAGAGGTTTAGTTTTCAAAACCAGTATTCATGATCAGTGAGGGTTATTTTGTTTCAACTATTCCGTATAAAATTTCACAGAAGATACCTATATAACCTGCTTCAGCTTTCATTGCACATCAGGCTCAATTGCAACTTACCATATTGCAACTTACAATAGGCATATTGCAGGAAGCAAATTCATAAAGGTACAACGTACAACGGTATACAAGAAGAGCACAGTGTGACTGTTGTAACTGTTTCAAAGTCTTCAAAAAGCAATGAAGCTGTTAGGGTATTATGTGTCCACTGCGCTTTATTAAATGTTATCAAAGAGATTTATTCACTTTGGCAAAGTTAACATAGAAGTATGATTTCATTTTTGCCAAGGTTCAGTAAGATTCTAAGTGTATGAATGTGAAGTTTTTTAATCTGTGGTTTACAGTGCATTTGATAAGTAATGTTAACATTACTCAAAGAGAAATGCAATGAACAAAAACCACTACAATTCATGTTTTAAAAATCTATTCATCTTTTGTAGAAAGGTATGAATGGTGGTTTCATGTTTTTACACTTCATTTCATGTTTGTACTTTCACTACCGTATAATGTCTTATTTATAAATGCATGAGCAAAAAGTACACTGTTAGTTTTCCAAAAGGTTCCTGTTGCATGAAGCACAGTTTCACAAACATTGTGACTTATTCAGAAAAGTAGCATATATAACAGCATAGTCATTGGTATTATTACATATCTTTTGCTGACTAAATGTTAATCATTTCCTTTCCTTCTTAAAAACATCCTATTCCGTGCCTGAAGGGTATAAAAATGATGAAAGTGTACTTTGTGTTAGTTCAACACAATATTTCATTGATTTCCCTTATTTCCATGTCGTTGATTTAGATCTAAGCTTCAAGCTCTTATTTCTGGCCAATAGTTAGAATGTCTGTCGAAGGATCAGTTGTTTATAACCGTTCAACGCAAGAAGTATTAATATTTGACATCTAGCTCTGTGAACACTCTGTTGTAGTAGGGTATCGTATACGTAAATTGGTTTACAGTCTGGTTTTCTTTGATTTGTCAATGATCCTCTGCTCTGGCCAGGAAGAACAGTTTGTAATCAAAATTACAGTTAGGCCTACCACAACACTGCCCAATAGGCATTCTGGTAATGGTTTTCAGACTTCAGCTCAAGTATCACTGGTAATCTAGTTCAACAGTGCCCACAGATTAAAAAGGCTGCCGTGTGCTCTATAATTGCACCCAACCCTGATCCTCTGACCTCTGTCATATAACACTCAGAGTTTTAACAACCGAATTTTCCATTTGATTCATGTCAATTGCTACTTCAAATGTGCCTCAAGTCAAGTCATTGCATCAACTATTTCTATTAGGACACCATGAAACTATTTTGAAGTCATTTACCTTTTGAAAGCTCATTCCAACCCCAGTCCGATTACCCTCTATAACCCCATCCAGTAAATTCTTTACACACTTTCACAAAGGTTGAAACAAGTGGAGGGTATCTTGTGCACCCTCACCACTGCCCGACAGCTGAACTGAGCAAAGTGGACAACTTCCCGCATCGGAAAACTTCTTGAAATGGACAACCAGATTCATAAAAAAGAGTCCACCACTTAAATCGCCTCAACGTCCGCACTGTGAACAGCAATGCTGAACAAGTAAAATTTATTCCCATGAAGGGGCTCTCAGTGAGATTTGATCCCTGGACATTTATTGTGTAATATGGTATACAACTACCAGTCCTTCACATCCCCATGTATTTTTGTATTTTTGTAGGGGTTGAGGGTAGAAAAAAATAAATCGCATGTGAGATACATATCCATGCAGGGGCAACAAGGTCACCTCAATCAATCCCGAAGTCTGCGTTAATTGCACCTTTCTAGGCATCATGGGTTCCTTTTCAGGATTGAGATCATTACTTTGTCACTGCGTAAATGTGCAGTCCCGTGGAATGTCTCCTTTCCCCTTGGGAATTTTTGTAAATTTCAGGTTGCTTCGATGCACAATGGTGCAATGTTTGGGATTATTTAATTAATCATATGGCGGAAATTGTGAATTGTAATTTTGGCTAAGTGGAAGGGGAGAGCATTTTGAATTATACTTTGTGAACAAACCTTCTGAAGGCCCTTTAACCCATACAATTGTCATGTGGCCGAGTGTAGGTAGTGAGATTGCGCGAAGCGCGCCGAAATTAGTTCATTAAAGAAGATTTCCATGACAAAACATACAATCAGGTTCTGCATTTTGACACTTTCAATTGCCCAACAAAACCTACATGACACTTAAAAAGTCAGTCTTTTGCGTAGTAGTTGGTAAACAGCTTTCAATATTTGCTACTGTACTTCTTCGAAAGTTGCTACCGGTTTGTATTGATACGAGTAATAGATGACGTTTTACGGCCCAGCTTCTAACCAATTAGTTTAAGTCGGGCCGGCCACAGCCTTTTTCCAGATGTGGCTCACTGACCTGTTTTCTTCACTCTATTGCTTCATGCTGTGACGTCGCTTCTTGAAAAAGCAACATAGACACCCCAGTACATCAAAGGCGGTGTGGGGTGTAACTATTATCTGAGTTTGTTATATGATCTATGGCCTCAAATGAGCTATGCTTTCATTGTGTTCACACTGCGTGAAAAGCAATTAAGACATGCTGACTAAGCTGCGTTAGCTAACCCCAAATGTTACATAACTGTTTGTTTATTGAAACACGTCTTTTACTGTCAATCAATAAATCAGACATGAAATTTGACTCAATTAAGTCTGCATGTACTGGGCTTCTTTTCCTCCCTGAAGCAATAAGAGTTAATCAGGCAGAGAAGAAGGATGTAACAAAAAGTAAGAGGAACGTTTCATCATGTTATGCTTATCACCATTGGCAGTAGCTTTGATTTTTAAAGTCTTCGGTAATGAAGTAACAACACTGAAGGAAGGTTTGGAGTGCTAGGGGAGCGCGAAAATTTTGATAAAAGAGCCATTTGTGATAAAAATGAATGCAATAGATGCAACACTCGGTCAAAATCGCACCTCACTCTACCCCATATATCTGAAACGTGTTTTGAGATCATTTAAAAAATTCCCGATTATTTTTTAAAAAAAAATTGATAGGGGGACTTCCCTGTGCCCCCAAGTATCGCCGCCACTGATTGACAGTATGATTGTTTTTTCCTCAAATTGGATTTCGGCACTGGAGAAGTTCCCATCCACCAAACTTCTGTTTCTAGAATGTAAAAATCTAACGGCAAACAACTTGCAAGAAATCTCCCAAATGTTTATTATTATTATTATTATTATTATTATTATTATATAACATATTTTCAATGTATTCTAAGAAAAAAATTTTCATAATAAAATTCTCACTGCCATATTTGACTGTGAGAATAAAAGCAACTATTCCAAGAAAGTTCTGGCAATACCATTTTAAGAAGTTGTTTGCGAAGCCTAAAAGTTAGGTCGATTTCCGGGGATCTGGATTTTCATCCAGACTTTTTCTAGTACGCTTCGTGCCAACTGTTGGTGACGATTCATTTCGATGGTCTTCCCAAAGCTCTCAGCCCTCCCTTCTAGCTCCGCATCATCAGTGCCCTTCTGTGTGACGTCAGAGAGTGCACCACCTAACCTTATACTTTACTTTGTTCGTACGGATAGTACCGGTGAATACCCAGGAAGCTGCAGAAACGTCACAGCCGAAGGGTGCATAATCCTTACAAACAGATCTCAATGCATTGATGTTCCTCCTGTATACATTGTCGCTTATTCACTCCTAATACAACTGTAACCTGGCGTAAACGAAAACGGTCAGATAAATTTTTATAGACCTATGTGTCCTCTCACAGGCACAAGACTGATGTGCTGGGTATAGACGGCGGTTAGGTACTAACACGGTTGCCTTGTTGAGCTTCCATTTTTGCCTATTTTTTGTCTCATTTCATCCACCTGGTGCGAGGAGGTGCGCACCCCCGCATCTCCCACCCCCCCCCCCCAGCTTAAGCCCATACCTTGACAGATGCAAACTAGACAGTGGTTGCTGGTGCCGTTAAAAGGTTCAAAAATAGGTGAATACCCTCACATCATCTCTCCTTTTCCCTGTCCCCCCTAGGCAGTACATCACCACTGGGTATCAGTTCCTGGTGTTGTGTTTACATCGGTATAATCTTCATTGCACCTTTTTTGTCACCCTTTTTTTATTTTAATTAAATTGAGGCGGTGTGAAATTAACTTTCAAAATTCAATAATATTACTTCAGCATAACAGGTGTAACTCAATTTCGCTGTCTTTCATTGCATTTATTCGTTGAAATACCACATAACCTGGGTGCTCTCTGTAAGCCCCATTCAACTGCTCAACGCACGCACAGACCTGGTGTTTTCCGAATAGACGCATTGACTGCTACAAATAACTGAATATTCTCGACTTCACTTACAGGCTTTTAAGGGTCTATGCCACAAAAAGAGTAGGATGCAATAATAACTTTATGATCCCAGCACAGGCAAATGGCGGTCAGTACCCTCAACTTTGCAGAAACCCATTGAAAGGTATTGCAACTGGCTGTTTTACAGATTTTCCTAATAAAATCTCCATGGTGAGTTTGGGGCATTTAAAATGGAACAATTTAGACTAACATTTTAATCAGGTCACGTTTTGTATGTGTTTGAGCTACCGACCGGGCTCTAAAATTGTGGTTTGAAGTCTGTCGATAAATTTCATTATACTCTTTTGGCGCATAAATGAAATTATATCTCTTCTCAAATGTTTACAGGTTTAGATGAAACTTTTTCAGTTTCCTTTTCTCTCGAATTGAGTGTGTGAGTTAAATGACTATTCCGATCTTTATGTAAGTAAATTTCGTGTAAAAATTCGACTGCAGTACCAGTCGAACGTCTGACCCCGTAACCCCGGCAAAACATTACGGATTGTGCATCTCATTAAATTTAAATTTCAGAGGGCCATGTGAAAACTATTAGTAGCCGACTTTTGTTGTATGATTCTCAAAAAGGAATGATCAAAACTTACCATTAAGCCCCTTAAACGAAACATGAGACATCGTTCATGGAAAATCGTCAAAAGTAACTTCAAAATCAAAACTGTTCCAACATAAGACGTTCACAACTGTCGGAACGTAAGTACAAGCCGTACCCATCGCTATACGTAATTTAGGCCAAACAGCCTCAATTTGAAGTGTTCATGAGCGAAAATTGCATCAAAGGTAGACCTTTAATATTTTCACAGGGCGCGGTGATCAAATCGTCGTTTCCCATTCAGAGACAGCCAGGTCACAAAACGATTTCAATCCAAACTGCACCCAGTCGAGCACTTCGAATCACGGCGGCCATTTTGTCGCTGAACTGAAAACCCCAGCCGTTTGTTTCAAGAATTCGACTTAACAGAATGGACTTGTCAAAAGTCGTTGCTTCCATTTCAATGTTTAGCGGAATAGGTTCTTACACTAAGATGCCAGTATTTCTCATTTTCGTGTAGGTATTTTACTCAAGGGTACATGAAAAACATCGACACACTGCGTGAAATGGCAGGGCTTGGGCTCAGTGAAGTGAAAAATTGACATCTTTTGCATAACTGTCAGATTGCTACAATGTTTGAAACCAAAAGAATGAAAGGTGACTGCAGTTCTATTCTAGTGGTGAGACACAATGTAGGCCTACCTCACAGCACGGTCACAGACAATGTTACACATATTGCGCTGGGGATAAAGGGAGCATGGGACTGCATTGGGATGTTCCTCCCCACCCCCCCCCCCCCACACACACACACACACCCCACTTTGGCCAGGTCTGCCGCCAGAACAAGGCAAGTTACCGAGGAGGGCCCAAAATATTCAAGGGGTGTGAGCTTGAATGTATTAACTGAAGTCAATGGCAGCTTGAAAGCCTAGGGGATAAGAAATTTTTTTTCAAGACTCCCATCCATCCCCGAACTCCATGACAACAGCATGTTCTGAGTTGCCTGCACAAGCCAATTGCATAAAAGAGGCTAGCAGTATAGCTATCTGTGAGGCAGGCAGTGGGGTCATGAGAAAGGGAATTCTGTCAGTGTCAGTGGGGCAGGAATGGCCTGTAGGGGTGCTTCAAAGTTTTCAGGGCAAGAATATTTGGCCATACGGGATGAAAAAGAGGCTGTACCTCAATACCGTTAAAAGAGTTTAAAGCGCGCTGACAGGCAATCTGAGTCCGTCAACTTGAAGGGGAGGGAGCGACCATTCTCTCTGATTATATAATACATAGCTCTGCCACTGGAGGGAGGCCAGGCACCCCAGTCAGGCGAAATTGTCTTGATATTAAAGTCAGCAGGCTTTCAGCCAGTACATCTCACTCCTTGTAAAACAACCTCCTTCTCGAAGACACCCTCATTTAGTAGGTTTTTACTGCATCAAGTTATACCAGGCCGGGCCTGCATAACTTTGTGACCTGAAAGCTTTCTTTCTTGGTGTGTATGGTTTAAAAAAAAACTGCATGAACATGGGGTCGTCTGAACTAAATACCTCAATGGGATGCCATTTGCATTTCATCAGTATGCACACTGCATACCCCAACTGGGTAGAGCAGAATGCAATGAGTGTTTAACCGACTTTATAAGCCTTAAAAGAACTATGGGCAGTACAAACAGTGGGTTGCATGAGTAGCGTCATGGGGTATGTTCACCATTCCGGTGTCTCTATATTTTGAACACATACAGGTCACTGTATAGAATAAGGTTCAGGTTAGCTTTGATTTAGCCAAGACAATTGCGGCTTAATACGAGTCAGAACGGGTGGGGAACCACCATCACATTTGAAGGCCGAGGGATCCATTCCGGTCATATGCACAAAATAAAGTTTTTGAGTAAGCGAGGAAACTTGTCAGATGATGCCAAGTGTGAGTAACCTTGTCAGTAAGCTTATTCCAGTCAATTCTAGGGCCAGAGGGGAATAATGAAACCCGGTTTGCAGTCAGCATAGGTTTAAGGACTCTGCAGTTCCCCTTGACATCAAGAATTCGTTTGTTGCAGGTGGTGATGGGTTAGAAAATTATGTTTATGGAAGTCGTCATTCTGTCCACATCCATGACTTAACTGATATGAGGTTCTGTACATATCAGGTCATAATGGCTTACCATAATGGCTGTAAAATTATTTTTTATGACAAAGAATGAAACAATTTGCCAAACTATTTTGAAACTCTTTTCAATATCTTTCCATTGCAATGTCCTGTATTTGGGCTGTCAAAATTCATCATGAATAACATGTGGAGTGGGTTGAATCAAGTCATTTTGCCAAATACTAATTACATGTTTGAACTGTTACTGACAATAAAAATGTAACTAGTGAATACTTGCAATTTGATAACACTTCACACTACCCTGTTGAAATCATGCAATATTGTAGCCTGGCAAATTTCTACCACTGCTCTGTGTGCCAGTGTATGCCCTATGAATTTTTTAAGTTTTGCATCAAACTTTTGGAAATATTGTGATGCTCACAGTTGTTTCCCATTTTCAAGTATAGAGCAACTGGGCTGAATTTGAAACTGCAACAAGCACAATTAAAATTTTCTCTGAGTGAGAATCTGCCTCTTGCAATTTTCTACAACATAGTGACAAGGACACTATAATAAAAGTACAGACACACAACTTTAAATTTTAATATATATATTATTTAAGAGCAGAGTAAACTTCTCTTGGAAAAGAAATGATACATGAAAGATAAAGGATGAAAGTAAATAAAAGAATACATTATAAATTGATGGTGGAAGCAAAAGTGTTTGTTTTTCTTTTAAACAAAACTTGTAATATATACTGAAAAATAACTACCTCTATGGATAATCAATGCTGTACAGTATTTTGTGTGCCTAGAAAATCAGTTCCTTCAATGAGAAGACTTACATGAAAAGAAGTTATGGGAAGGTATTTGCTTAAACTTGTAACAACCGACTGAAAAGGTCTCAAATAACACAACGTAAGAGCAAACTGAGGACACCGAAAATGTAGTCTCAGTTAAACTCTGGTTAAAATGGCACTCTTCATGCATGCACACATTAAACAACTTTCCATCAATGCTCAAAATAACACAGACCTTGCATAACAGCAGAAATAAGAGATCCTTAGTCAAGGTGATAATTATTGTTACATGGAATGTACTCCAAATGAGGAGCATATAAGATTTGCAACCAACATGGAAACATGGAAAGGAAATGGTGTGTCACAGCTTTACGGTTAAAAAATGTTATCAAAAGAATAACGAATACAAGCAAACCACAACAAACGAAACAAAAGAAAAATAGCATCCCTCGGACTCTGTCATGTATAAGATTTAAAATTCAATAATACCATGGCAAGAAATATGGTTTACTACAGCTGCACCTTTGGTGGGTAGCTTTTTTCATTGAAATAACAGTAACAGTAGAAAACAGGTTTCAATGGTGCTCTTCTTAAATGGTTACACTGTACAACTTGGCATAAATGCTTGAATCTAGAATTTACATAAAATAACAAATACAAGACATCTTTTGTCAAGGTGGAAATAGTCTTTACATAGGATGGCCCCCAGGGGAGGAGCATATAAATTTTGTAACCAACCATGGTAACATGAAAAGGAAATGGTCTATTATAACTTCACAGTTAAAAAAGTTAAAAATGTAAATGGAAGGACTAAATAATGCATGAAAATAACAAAAATAAACATCTCTGGACATATTTATAAAAAAGATATTTAAATTATGAATAAACATATGTGTCAGGAATTATGGTATACATAAGCTACCCATGTACCTCTTTTGGTAACTCAAGTTCCACCTTTGTTTGGCAGTTTGTACTCAAGAACTGACAGCTCACCATAATACAGATTCACCTAGCATTGGACAGCACTTCTGTCGATTACTGCTAATACCACAGCACGTGGACACTTTTTTATTTGAATAACCTGTTTATATGTACTACGTCACAGCCCACCATATGAAATGGGAATCAAAAATGAATGGATTTCAAAGCAATGCTAGACGAGAGCATGCCGTAATTGTTAACTTTGCAATTAAAACTATTCTGATTGATTTTAGTGTAGTCATGCACATCTCAATGAAATATTTGTCCCACTTGAATTGATTGAAAAATGGAATTACTGTGAAACTTCATGCAATACAGTAATGCTAGGGACATTTGAATGCAATCAAATGTTAGGTACCATTTTCATACACAGTTTTCAAGTTTCAACTGAACTGGACACGTTTGAAGCAGGATATTAACTACCTGCGGGAGGTAAGGCGTGGGGATTAGCAGCCCATGCTGACCATAAGTTGTTTGTAATTCTGTAAAACTGAACCTTGGCAATCATGGGTAGGTATCTTCTAACACTTTTGGAATGTGAATTTTGAAATCTGAATGCCAAATCAGTAAAAGAGTACAAGACAAAATTTTCCCCAATGTCACTGACCTAAAATCTTCAAACAGGACCTGAATGTAGTTTCCTTAAAATACTAATGTCAAAGCCCATTTGGCAGTTACAAGAATACAATTTGGTCTGAGACCCCTTTTTAAAATTACCCGAATATTACTCCTTGCAAACTTTTTTGCCTCAAACTTACGAAAGCAAACTATGAGTGACCATGTAATGATAATTTGAGCATGTTCCAAATGCAGCAATTTCAAATCTGTTCTAAAATATTAATTTTGTTGCAGCATGATGCCTGCTCATGCCATGCTTTGAAAAATTAATACTGAAGCATCAACAAGAATAATATCAGTTGCTGTTGTATTGCTGATAATTTTGTTTTGAATTTCACACTGGTGGTGCCCATATTGAGGAATAACAAAGTTTGTATCTAAGTTTCAAAAAATAGTGGACGGACAATATTTACATAGAGACTAAATAGATTTGGTTACGTCACAGCTGGTTACATTTCACTTATTAAAGGCATCTTCCTGTGGCTTGTTGCAAGGGTCCCATGGGAAAGAAATAAAAAACTCCAGTTTATTACCTTCAAACCAAGTAGCAATACTTTCCACCTAACTTAAGACATCTAACATGAAATCCCCAAAACTTACCTGGTTTTGGAATCTATGAGCCCTACTCACCTCACCTTTTACTTCTATTGAGCTGAAATAGATAACTACCTATTTTCGTCAAAAAATTCATCCAGTTTCAATCAAGGTCACAGAATATTATGTAAAAAGGGCACATAACCTCAGATTTTGTTTGAATTTCTTTATAATTGAATGTCCTGTCTTTCCTTGGAATTTGATCCTTTTGAAATTTTTAAGTATCTTTCTATGTATGTGTAGATATAGCACAAATCTACACCATATTTACAGCATAGCAAACAAGACTGCTAAGTATCCCCTACAGTGATTCTAATATCATAAAGAAATTCAATATTAAGTCAAATTAGTGTGCAGCTAAGACATCATCGATTTCCCATAATGCACTGCATCTTCAAAAAAAAGCAATTCTTTGAAAATTAGTATCTTGCAAGTAATACAAGCTAATGAGACGCAGTTCACATCTCTTAGAAGAGAAAAATCTTCATTAGTTTTTGTAACTCCCAAATCCCTTAAGTATCATGTTTTTTAACAACAACCAGTGGCATAACTAGAGGGGTGGCAAGGGGGTCTGGAGCTGCCCCAGTCAAATGTCTTGCCCCATCGCTTGTCCCCTTAAAAAATTGTGGACAAAGTTTGAAAAAGACAAAAATAAAGAAAAATTAACAGGAACTCACAAGGAAGATAGTCTGATAAGTGCCGTTTCCAGCAATCTGAGAGGCATTTTTATCCAAAAGTTTTCTCAGTGTGCTACATGCCAACCAACAATGGCGCTCCACTTGTCATTATTGCTTGCCCCCTCTACTTTAACCTCTACCCCCTTCAGCCCCTCTACATATAAAAGTCTTGTTACACCATTGAAAAAGACAAGACATGGCAAGGACCGATTTACAAGATAATACCTGGTGGCTAGGGACAGAAAGGGAACTAAATTTTTTCTGTTTTAAAAATTTAATTGAAACAAAAGACACACCATTAATATTTTTCATGGAGCTAGAAAGGAAACATATGGCGTCACTTCCCTCTTTTATTTCCTACCCTGGTAATAGCTATGGTCAAAGCCCGACTGCAGTTTATACTCACACTTCTCATGATATGTCATGTAATTATAGACGTAGTTACTGACATATCATGATGGCAACATTGTCAAGGTAGTGCAGTCACAATACAGAACATTCCATACATGAGTGCGCAGGTGAGCAATGGCAACCTGCAGAATGGAACATTCGTCCAGTAGCTGTGTAAAGAAAGAAAGCAACAAGAAATTTGAGCTTTATGGTAGTACACAAGATGATAAAACTATTACTATTTATAGTTTCAAAAAGTATATGTAACTTTCAGACAACATCCTGAAGCAATTGTTTGGTAAAGGATATTTTGACATTTTGTTAGTGAAAAAAATGCCAAAAGTTTAAGTTCGACAATATTACTCTGTACTAGTGTCATATTAAATGTCATATGCGTCAGACTGTGAACCATCACTATCTGAATATGTTCCAGAACTAGATTCTACATGTGTAGTGTATGGTCCAGAGCGATCTAGAAGATCGTGTGTGCTATCAGAGTCCCAGCTACTGTCTGAGTCTGTTCAAATAACATTAGGTGAAGAGCTGTGTATAAATCCGTTCCCCGCCTCCTGAACATTGTTCCATATCTGGATTTGTTGGGAATGGTAGAGATTATAATACATTCACCAATTGCCCATCTCACAGAGCACAGGAAAGAATGCAGAAACCTGGTTAAAGAGACAATAGGAGGATCTGCCTCTGTATATGAGCTTGGTGTTATTTTTTACAGTATAAGTTATACGAAGATTGTATCAAAATAACTCGGTCATTTAGAAGTTTATCACCAATGTGCAAAAGTGTGTCAGCAAATGCAAAGTCACTGGCACTACTATTATCAAGAGTTACATCCCTAACAGGGATGAAAACTATGTTTTGTTGCCTCGATTTGCTTCAGCAAATTTTTCACCCTTGCTGTACCTATTTATTGATGTGTAACAGACATTACATAATTCAAAAGATTCAGCATCAGTCATTTTATGCTTCTGCAAAACAGCAACAGCAAAACTACGTGCAGCCTCAACATTTTTTAACTGTTTGAGGGTTGACTGAGGTGAACCACACATGGAACAATTCTTTGTAAATGACTGACGGTACAAAGTACAATAGTGCTTATGACATAAAGTTGTAATGATAGATGCAGGTGTAGAAGATGAACTACAGATGTCAAGACCAAATCTTGTCAATACTTCCTATGGGAAAGATAATAAATTGGTCTCATGTACCCTATGGTCATTGGTCCATCCTTTAAAAGTGCATTCTTTGGCCAATGCCCTTTTCACCCCTTTCTGATTGTCTGCAACATCACTTTTTTGGAGTATTTCTTTTGACATGCCTGACAAATGCAGTCTTCATCACTACATCAAAGAGCCGGCAAGTTTGATACAGTCTGATCTTTGGGAGATGTGGCCTGGCCTATATGTCAGTACCGTCCTTTTCCTTTAAGACATACTTTGCATGGTCCACCACTCCTTTGTGGGTGTAAACGTTCACATGTATTTTTTGCAGACACATTCACAAATACTTCTGTATAACAACTGTGATTGCTTGGTACCACCAAAATGTCAGAGACAAATGAACTGATTAAAATAGCATAAAATAAATGCATTTGATAAAATAATAAGACAGCTATACCGTGAAACACCCTTTTCTACGGTTGAATTGTGATGTCAAAATGAACTGAGCCACAAATACAGTGGGAGTATGTTTGTAGCCAGGCTATATTTGTGTGCAGCTACTGCAGCCTTAAAAATATTTTAAACTCAACCTCTTGAACATTTTTCACAATAACAGGTACTGGATGCAGCAGCTGCAGTGTCTAAATATTCGGTTTATTTCAGTACTTGCACTGTACGACAGTTGTGCGGTTACTATCCGAATGCTACTTCCGCTATTTCCAAAATCCTAGATCTAGCCTAGGGCAGCTGTGAAAAAAAAAATACTAAAGCCTAGACCCTAGGCCATCAACTGCTACAGGTAAGTTTACCATATCTGTGTTGTGCAGTACATCAACGAATGAACCTGTAACATTAACATTAGGATAGTTTATTTCATTAGTACTAGTGTCCGGGAGGGGGCTGGGTATTAGGCCTATTACCTAGAGCTACTAACAGTAACACTATAGGCCTAGATGGGCATTATCTGCATTGGCCATCTTTCACAGCAGATTTAGATAACCAAATTATTATTCCTTTTGACCCCAAATTGGTAACTGTAACTTTCAAGTAATGCAGCTACTGTAGTTAGCCTATAATCAAAAGCAATATGGGCTGTTACTGTAAATTTAACAACTCCAAAGATCTGACTTCTGGCTCAATGAAAATCAGTCAGTAACACTAGTACAGCAATAAGTGCGATTAAGGTGCTAAGCCAGCACATAATTGTTTATTCGATTCACCCATTTTTGAACGTGTAGCGTGGTTCCACACTGTGAAGGCCAGGCCTGGGCCTATACTATGCACTACGTTTTGATACACTCGCTATACCTACTGTAACGCAACGGGCCTACACTACAGCTAAGTAGTACTAAGTAAACGTGCTAAATGCTGGTCCCACACGTGAGCCCACGTTAGGCTATCACTGGAATGCACCCGGAGGGCAACTTTGGTGCCCCAAAAAACTCCTTTAATAGAGGTGTACCGACGTAAAATCAATACATATAAAGGATTAATATATACAGCTCAAAAATGTATTACTTTAACAATACAATAATTCAAGAGACGAAAGATTCACAAAACGATTTCGAGGAAGTATTTTTGCTTACCTTCATTCCAATCGGTGCTGACTCCGAGGCCAATTCTATTCGTTTCGTCGCCTATGGCCGTACTTTTCCCGAAATTTTCGCTTTTTCGACCAATAATATATTCTTTTATAAATCTATATCAGTTCGGAAACAAGAGCTGCCGATATGAATATACAGTGTGCCGAGAAATTCCTTCTTGGGTCTTCGGGTGAAAGAACGTCATGAAACAGGAATACCCGAATGGAGCACTTCCGGGTTAAACTCGGATGCTTAAAGATTGCGAAATAACGGTAGAATGTACAGGTCAGATGTTCGACTGGTACAGCTAACTGATTGCTAAGTTGGTGACGTCATATTTTGTAAAGTTGAGGTCAAAGGGGGTCAGACTGCCAACTGCTGCCTCTTTCATTTTGAAATGGTTCTAAGGTCACGGGCATTCGCTTTGAGTAACTTTAGAGCATTTCATTTTTGCCTTGGAGATATTAATCTATACATTGTGAATAGACATTTTGGCCAATCCCTCTTGACATAATCTTCCAAGTTTCTACTACAAGAAGCAGAGAGAAACTAGTTAGATTTTAGACAAAATTTGGATAGCTTTTGGCGTGTTTCTGTGCAAAGTATTTTTTAACCTCATTGTTCTACTTAGCCGTTTTAGGGCATTGAGATTTAATATTCTGGCAGACTTCGCAGGAGTAACTATGCACTTTCTAAACCCCTGCCAAGGGCAATACCTGATAAAGATCTATCTGTGGAATTTCTTATGAAGTGCTCCGTTTGTTCCTTCTTATGGTTTACTTAAGTATTTTTAACTGGGAGTTTTATGACTGTACAATCTCTGTGGATACTTTAAGAGCTTGCACATTTCTCATTTAGAGTGCTTGAGAAAATTTCCTGCATTTTGTAAAAGCGCGTTGTTTACGTTTGCTGCGGGTCTTTTTTGGAGTAATTGAGAAACTTCTACCCAAAGAGTGATGAATACTTTATTTTATCGATTTATTTCTGTCTTTCTCTTTCTTTCTTTCTTTCTTTCTTTCTTTCTTTCTTTCTTTCTTTCTTTCTTTCTTTCTTTCTTTCTTTCTTTCTTTCTTTCTTTCTTTCTTTCTTTCTTTCTTTCTTTCTTTCTTTCTTTCTTTCTTTCTTTCTTTCTTTTTTCCTTTCTTTCTTCCTTTCTTTCTTTCTTTATTTATTTATTTTATTTCCTTTCTCTGTTCTTCCCCTTCCCCTTCTTCTTCTGTTCCCTTTTTCCCTTCTTTTATCCTCAATATTGTTCAGTATTACAATGTACTGCCTACTACTTCTATTTCATTTCATTTATCGCTTTGAAATGTCTGCACACTTGACCCTTGTTTCTTTTATTGCAAGAGTTCTAAGGCAGTCAAAAAAACGCAGACAGCTGTTTGCTTACTTACATCGTCGTAAGTTTGACATTTGTTGCATTCAAAAGACACACAGTAGCTTCTCTGACGAGAAGTACTGGGTTAATGAATGAGGCGGGAATGTAATATTTAGTCATGGTGAAACCAACAGCCGTGGCGTATGTATATTATTTAGGCCAAGTCTTAACTTTGAAATTATTGAAATAGATCGTTATTTATTTGGAAGTGACAAACTTATAGATATTTTGTTCAATGAAAATGTATACACTTTAGTGTGTCTGTATGGTCCAAATAACGATACATCAGAGTTTTTCGCTAATATTTCTAGTAAACTCGAATCTTTCAAGGGAGACAATATCGTACTGGGGATTTCAATTTTGTTTTTAATTACAGAGCTCGATAACAAGGGGGTAATTGCAATACGAATATTAAGGTCCGTGCTGAATGTTTAACCTTCATGATTACTCATCATCCTCAACCCATCTCACCCTCGATCTAATAATAGTACCTTGAAGCTTATAGTTTAGTAAAGTAAGAGTTCACTTTGTGCTTCACGAAGCTGAGGACGGGTCTCAGCCGTTTCATGTGCAAACAAAGATTGTTCTAAAGATGAGATACGATTCAAAATAGATTGTTCTTTACGGTTCCTTTCTCCAGCTTTTTCCTTTGAAAATTTAATACAAGCCTGCCGAATTTTATACTTAATGAAATCCCAACGGATACAAGGATCAGAAGCAATAGCATTAGTCTGAGACAATTCGTACTGAATAAGGTCATTCATAAGGACAATAAAGGCGGGGTCATTCAACACTGAGTTGTTTAGCGTCCACAGTCCTGGACCTCTGCGAAAAGCCTGATGACTAATTTATTTATTTACTTTTTGTTGAGTGCTTTTCAGAGAGTGTTACTCACTGAGGGTAGCTAAGGGACCTTTTCTTTGAAAGGTTAACCCAGGACTGGCAAAAGCGAGCTATGGCGTATGTCATACGATGCGTATAAATATTTAACATGCGCTAACTATAGTTGATACATGCCAAACAAATTCTGCAAATTGCTATTATTTCGCCGTGTCTTAATTCATTATCTGAACACCCTCGCTGTAAAAGAAGCACAAAAAGTTGAATTCCGCGGCTTGAATCCATTGTTTTTGTTCAAGCAATTGGGTTCTACCTCTAACGTTCCCGTATATTTCACGGTGTGCTATTTTGTATATTTATGCTTTTCACAACATTGTTCCTTTATACAAAATACAACTGACCCTGCAATGCGTTAGTCGCAGCAAACGCGTATGCACCTGGCGAAATTCTTTTGGAAGGAGCACCCATTAAAATGTCAGCTTCGCAATATTCTGTGTTAAAGATGTAAAAACAAAATTCATACTTGCAATAGGCCTTGATGTTATATAGGCCTACTTAGTGTCATCTTTAAGCTTGCCCGCTCAAATATATTACTCAAAAATTCAATTTTACATCAAGCATGGACTCTCCACTGAGTTTTCCCAGTCTTTTAACAAGGATATTATTATTTGTATGAACTACCAAGCCATTGCAAGTTTCAACCCGTGTCGAAAACAAAGATATAGCATTGCAATATTGTAGTGCTATTGCATTGCTTCAACTCTTGTTTATTACATAAATCCAGACAGATAAACACCAAACCAGATATTACAATGTAAAGGGCTGTAAAAATACTATGTTTTGCATCAAAGGAAAAACAGGTAGGCTATAACTGTACTAGATATATTAAAACCAACCAAAAACGGGAAATATAGTCACCCCAATTTAAACTAGAATATGATGTTACGAAAATCGAAACCTAACTTTAACTTTTTAATCGAAACCGTACTTTTTAAGGTGTTAATTAGTTATCGAGCGTCAGAATGTGTCAGGTACGTCCTCTCAATTTTAAAGTGCTTAAGGAAATTTCCTGCCTTTTGTAAAAGCGCGTTGTTTCCGTATGCTGCGGGTCTTTATGGAGTTATTGAGAAACTTCTCCCCAAAGAGTGATGAACACTTTATTTATTTATTTATTTATTTATTTGTTTGTTTGTTTGTTTGTGTGTGTGTTTGTTTGTTTGTTTATTTATTCATTTATTCATTTATTCATTTATTCATTTATTCATTTATTCATTTATTCATTTATTCATTTATTCATTTATTCATTTATTCATTTATTCATTTATTCATTTATTCATTTATTCATTTATTCATTTATTCATTTATTCATTTATTCATTTATTCATTTATTCATTTATTCATTTATTCATTTATTCATTTATTCATTTATTCATTTATTCATTTATTCATTTATTCATTTATTCATTTATTCATTTATTCATTTATTCATTTATTCATTTATTCATTTATTCATTTATTCATTTATTCATTTATTCATTTATTCATTTATTCATTTATTCATTTATTCATTTATTCATTTATTCATTTATTCATTTATTCATTTATTCATTTATTCATTTATTCATTTATTCATTTATTCATTTATTCATTTATTGGGGACGAGCCTGTGATGGCGGCGTAACAACATCCTTTGTCGTTGGGCTCCAGATTTTTCATCTAAAATTTGACCTTCAGATATTCAGTTGAGATTGCAGGTTAGTGCCACTTATTTTTGGACCCTCGTTCTACACCTTCAATTGTGAAAATGCCTGCTGGCAGGCCTAAAGGCAGTCTGGGAAAGAAAAAACGAGGAGAGATGGCTTCGCAAGGAACCTTACGTAGGCTAGGCCCTAGCCTAACAAATACTCGACGTGGCAGTAGGGAATCTGGTAATGAGGAAAGCGGTGGTAGCGAGGAAGAATACATGACTGAGACTCTGGCTACATCCCTCGATAATGCGATGGCTGAAATCAACAAACAACTCCAGAAAATCAGAAAAGATTTTGCTAAAGCCATCGCCGACCACGATAAAATACTGGAAGGCCTAAAAAAGGAGAATTTAGAACTGAAAGCCAAATGTGAAAATCTGGAAACCAGGGTTGCAACCTTAGAAGAATCCCAGGTAACTCATTCCGACTTAATAAACAAGCAAGAACGTTTTTCACGACGGAATAATTTTCGTATTGTTGGCCTGAAAACGGAAAGTGATGAAGACCCGATAAAGTTGGCCTCAGAGGTGATTACCAAAATTGGAATTCCCAATTGTAAAATAGAAAGGGCCCATCGGGATGGCAGAAATGTGTCAGGAAGAGACAGACACCTTCTAGTTAAACTCTCTTACTACCAAGATAAGGTAACAATTATGAAAAACGCCAGACAAAGTCTTTCAAATGAGAGTTTTTATGTGATTGATGACCTAACTAAGATGGACTTAAAAGAAAAGAGAAAATGGTCTCAGATGGTCGGTCAATTATTTCACCAAGGAACTAAGTTAAGATTTTTTGGAGGTTGCTGGAGACAAGCGAATGGCAAGCCCTACGCATTCCCAGCATTGTGAGATCTGTCTGTCTTTCGGATTGCCTAATTTTTCCTGATTTCCATTTTTCATCTCTTTTGGACTATGGCCCATGGAAAACTCAGAAAGGTCGCTTTTTTCTAGTACTTTTCAGTATGAGCCCATACACAGCTCCATCATGCCCGACGTTTTCGACATGCTTGTATGCCGAACTGTTTCATCGGATAACCTTTTTATTATCTTCCTTTTTTGGGTTTGTCTTTCTCTATCCGATTGGATTGACTTTTCTTTTCTTTCTTTGTTAACCTCCGTGCGAAGATTTTATGTCTTTCTGTCTGCGATATCTGTCATCAGAACGTGTTTTAATCACTCATTTGTCAATGGCCCTAAACTTTGTTATCCTGTGCACTGTCAGTTTTATTCATGTCAACAGACTTGAAAGTAATCTCATTTAATGCAAGAGGGCTAAGACAGGCAAAGAAGAGGAGACAGTTATTCACTTATTTGCACAAACGCAATGCTGACATAGTCTTACTGCAGGAAACCCACAGCTGTTTAGAGGATATAAAGTACTGGACTTATGAATGGGGGGATCGATCATCTTTTCTCATGGATCAACTACTAGTCGAGGGGTATGCGTACTCCTCAATCCTAGATTAACGTTCAAAATACTTAAACAGGATATTTGTCCACATGGACGCTACATTGTAATGGATATTAGCATTCAGCAACATATTCTTACCGTTGTTTGCATTTATGCCCCTAACATGGACAGCCCAGGTTTTTTTATTGACATATCAAATAAGTTAAATGGTTTTGATTGTGAAATTATAATCTGTGGAGGAGATTTGAACTTAGTTTTCAACTTGGATATCGACAAAATCGGCGGTAATGCAAGAACCAACTTCAGAGCAAGAGAAGCATGCCTAGACCTAATGGATACCCATGATCTTGTTGACATTTGGAGGGAGAAAAACCCACTGGTTAAAAACTTCACTTGGAGTTCTAATATAACGCCCGGAATTCACTGCCGTTTGGATTATTTTCTTATTTCAAGACATATCGATCATTGTGTAGAGGACGTTGTGTTCTCGCCAGGTTTACAGTCAGACCATTCCTTTATCTCTTTTTCTTTTCGTACTTATTCTGTAAAAAGGGGCCCTGGCTTCTGGAAAATTAATAATTCTCTTTTGAATGATTCAAGTTACATTCAACTAATAAATGATCTGATCCTTCAGGAATTAGACAGCACTGGTACATTAAATCCCTCTGTTCGTTGGGAACTGCTCAAGTATAAAATTCGTTCTGCTACTATTAAGTATTCTAAATTGTTAGCGAATCAAAAACGTGCCAAGGAAAAGGAACTTATCAATAGGATCGCGAAACTCGAACAAATGTTATATGTAAATGAATGTGCGGTCACAAGAAGCTTGCTCAAAGAGGCTCAAAATGAGCTCTTACTGTATTATAATTATAAACTTCAAGGCACAATCATTAGGTCTCGTGCGAGGTGGGTAGAGGAAGGTGAGAAAAATACAAAATATTTTTAAATTTGGAAAAAAGAAACAAATCTTTCAATTCAATTCAAGCTCTCCAGAAAACAGATAGTCCTTTTTTGATTTCATCTAATGATAAGATTCTCTTGGAGATAAAAACTTTTTATGAGGACCTTTATAAGTCCAACGATTGTGTCCCCGATCCCTTTTTTACTGATATCCCAAGTACTGATACTGATGATGTTGATTTTGAGTCCTGTGAGGGTGAACTTACATTGACGGAATGCAATAATGCTCTTTCTTCAATGAAAAATGATAAGTCCCCAGGCTGCGATGGCCTCTCCGTTAGTTTTTATAAAACTTTTTGGCACTCTATTGGTAAGATTGTGCTAGATTCGTTAAATTATGGTTATTTTAGAGGAGAACTTTCACCTGAACAAACTAGAGGTATTGTTACCTTAATTTTAAAGCCAAACAAGGATCGTACATTGCTTCAAAATTACCGTCCCATTACTCTTCTGAATACGGACTATAAAATTGGAGCAACGGCGATCGCCACAAAAGGATATTCCCGGCTTTCTACTGCTAGTGGACTTCGAGAAAGCGTTTGATAGAATTGAATGGTCTTTTATTCATAGAGCCCTTGATTTCTTTAAGTTCGGTGTAAGTTTTAGAAATTGGATTAAAGTTTTTTACAATAAGAGTACTACTGCCATTTGTAATAATGGGTATTCTACAGGATTTTTCCCCACTTATAGGGGAGTACGTCAAGGGTGTCCTCTGAGCCCGTACCTATTTCTTCTTGTTGCCGAGATTCTGGCTTTGAAAATTAAGGTGAATGACAATATTAAAGGAATTAAAATATGTAACCAGGAAATAAAATTAATGCAATATGCTGACGACACAACTATATTTCTTGATGGTAGTAGAACTTCTGTGATTCAAACTCTATGTACTTTTAAGTTATTAAAGGAGGCTTCCGGCTTATCCATTAATCTGGGCAAGTCGAATTTATTTCCTTTAGGCTCATACATTAGAGCTATTCCTTTTTCTATCGATGACTTAAACATCAATATTACTTATGGACCAGTCCAAGTCCTTGGTATTTCTTTTACAAGTGAGGGAGGTAATGATCTGTTCAGATTAAACTATATGCCCAAATTGTCCCGGCTCAAAAGTTGTTTGAATGCATGGGCTACCAGAGACTTGACGCCAATTGGCCGTACTATTATTCTTAAGACTTTTGCCCTGTCTCAACTTGTTTATCTTTTTCAGGTCTTGCCAAATCCACCACATCACTTTATTAAAGAGCTAGAAAAAATAATATATAATTTTATTTGGGGAGGTAATCCTGACAAAATTAAACGTTCTACTATTATTAATACCATCAGTGACGGAGGTTTGAAAGTTACACATGTGCCATCTTTCATTAAAAGTTTAAAATGTACTTGGATCAAACGTTACTGCAGTGAGACTCCAGGTAACTGGAAATTATTTTTTGATCTGTATTTAAAACCATTTGGCAACAGTTTCATATTCCAATGCAATTACCGACAAGTGTTAGAAGCATGGAGTGAGACAGTGTTTACAAGTCCGGTTGATAATTTTGGTAGCCAAATCATTTGGAATAATCACTTCATTCGTATCGATAATAATCTTGTTATGTATAAGAATCTTTTTGCTAAAAATGTCATATATGTTAGTGACTTATTTGACCATGATAATATACCTTTAACGTTTGAGCAATTCAAAAATGTCTTTGGGGTTGAGTCTTTTCCATTCACACTTTATCATGGATTGATTAATGCAATTCCGCAAACTTGGAAAAGATCCCATTGTGTAGGAAGTATGTCACTGAATGGAACTATCGATTTTCTTGATAAAGTTTGTCAGTGTACCTCAGCCTCTCAGGTCATTTACTCCAGGCTCATAAACCGATTCACTAAAACCCCAACATCTAGGATTAAATGGCAGAGTCAATTTAATACTTTAACGGATAATGATTGGTTTAGATTTTTCAGAATGCCCCATCTCACTGTTTCAGAGGCTAAACTCAGATATTTTCAATTTAAATTCTTACATAGGATTATTGCTACAAACAGACTACTTTACTTAATGAAAAAAACTGATTCAGATTTGTGTTCCTTTTGTGGTACGAAAGTGGAGACCCTTGAGCATCTTTTTTGGGAGTGTAATTTTACTGCTTCTTTCATTTTGGATGTTGAAGCATGTGTGCTTAAAAAACAATTTTGCTTTTCTTAAAGAGATATCTTTTTTGGCTACAGCGATAGACATTGCCATCCTTATAATTTTTTAATTCTCCACATGAAATATTACATTTATGATTGTAAAAGAAATGAGAAGAAACCCATAGTTGGAGAATTTGTTTTTAAGTTTAAGTTTGCCCTAAGTATTGAAAAATTTAATGATGCTAGGATTCTTCCTAACAAGAAAAATAGGGTTAGTTTTAGTGATCTCTATCAAGCGTTCTCCCCATGCTCAGATTTGTTCACGTGATTTTTGTTTGTTCCGAGGAGATAATTATGTTTTTCCCTATGTAAGACTTTCTGTGAGTTTTATACACTTATCTGGAATAATTTGCATGTTCCAAAGATAATGTATGTACGCTGAAAAAATGTGGGTTTTTGTATAAGTATTTTCAATTGAAGGAATAAATGTTGACCTCTTTTTATTTATTTGTTTTTTATGAAATTAATTATAATTAGATCCTTATTATTTGAGGATATATTTCTGTTTAACAGCTGACCCCTTACGTCTTTTTGTTGCAAGATCTGTGGGTTTTAGCAGAAATATGTAATAGAATGTAAATATTGTATATATGGAAAGATCTTATCATGTTTCTGAGTTCAATCGTGTTAGAAAATGAAACAAAAGAACGAAATACACAGAGGAAAAAAAAAAAAAAAACATTTATTCATTTATTCATTTATTCATTTATTCATTTATTCATTTATTCATTTATTCATTTATTCATTTATTCATTTATTCATTTATTCATTTATTCATTTATTCATTTATTCATTTATTCATTTATTCATTTATTCATTTATTCATTTATTCATTTATTCATTTATTCATTTATTCATTTATTCATTTATTCATTTATTCATTTATTCATTTATTCATTTATTCATTCATTCATTCATTCATTCATTCATTCATTTATTCATTCATTCATTCATTTATTCATTCATTTATTCATTTATTCATTTATTCATTTATTCATTTATTCATTTATTCATTCATTCATTTATTCATTTATTCATTTATTCATTTATTCATTTATTCATTTATTCATTTATTCATTAATTCATTTATTCATTTATTCATTTATTCATTTATTCATTTATTCATTTATTCATTCATTCATTTATTCATTCATTCATTCATTCATTCATTCATTCATTCATTCATTCATTCATTCATTCATTCATTCATTCATTCATTTATTCATTTATTCATTTATTCATTTATTCATTTATTCATTTATTCATTTATTCATTTATTCATTTATTCATTTATTCATTTATTCATTTATTCATTTATTCATTTATTCATTTAATCATTTATTCATTTATTCATTTATTCATTTATTCATTTAATCATTTATTCATTTATTCATTTATTCATTTATTCATTTATTCATTTATTCATTTATTCATTTATTCATTTATTCATTTATTCATTTATTCATTTATTCATTTATTCATTTAATCATTTATTCATTTATGCATTTATGCATTTATTCATTTATTCATTTATTCATTTATTCATTTATTCATTTATTCATTTATTCATTTATTCATTTATTCATTTATTCATTTATTCATTTATTCATTTATTCATTTATTCATTTATTCATTTATTCATTTATTCATTTATTCATTTATTCATTTATTCATTTATTCATTTATTCATTTATTCATTTATTCATTTATTCATTTATTCATTTAATCATTTATTCATTTATTCATTTATTCATTTATTCATTTATTCATTTATTCATTCCTTTTATTTATTCATTTATTTATTTACTTATGTATTTATTTATTTATTTACTTGAGAATATGTTTCTTTCTGAGCTGGGTAATTACAGATGAATAGCCTATTGCTTTACATCAGATATGCAGTTTAAAGTTCCAAAATATATTTAAATATATTTGAACAAAAACCAGAAGAATTTAATAAAATTTACCATATATTTAAAGTAAGTGTGTGGTGGTGGCTTCCTGCCCTTTTAGCCTTATTGGCTTTTTGGCACATGATTCTAGAACCATTACAACATCGTAAGTAAGTGTTTTATAAAACTTTTAAAGTAAGGCCTGGTTGGATAAAATAAGAGCATAATCATGAATGAAGCCTTTTTTTTTGTTATCCTCTTTTGTTCACCATTTTTTCGTGTAAGCATATTTGCAGTGTCCATATGTGTTAATACTTTCTTAAGAGTGGGTTATACAGTAATTTTCATTTGGAACGTCGAATATAATAGATAGTAGCTGTGTACATTCGCGAGAGAGTGCGGATTATTTACAACATATACGTTTAGGATAAGTGTTTAGAAATGAATATATATGCAAAATATACAATATACAAAATTATCCCCAAAGATCCAATTTATAGGTACATACAGTTCTCAATTCTAAAATTGTCAGTAACATCATGCAACTAGGGAAAGTCGCCATGGGACCATCACATATAATAATTGTACGTTAATTCCTTCACAGAGCACCGGCTCGAAACAAATAAGTACGCATCCGTACATATAAATACCCCTAATGTACAATCTTACAAATAAGTTTACCATATAACTGCAATAGTTCCAGTGAAAATCACAATTCCCCTAACTTCTAAATTACAACACTTTTCAATCAAGTAAATATTTAATTGAGGCATGCGGAGTTTTCTTGACGTATCTTTTACAATAAACCATAGCAAATTGAAGAAACGTAAATTAATTGATATAAGCATGCAATTCCGATGTATGAACAAGTAATCGACAAATGAATTTAATAGGTAATTAAGCAAAAACCAGTGCATGTCATAGGAATCTAAGAGTGGGATAGATCGTAGTGGAAATCCAAGTTATAGGTGAAATCTTGTAATACATCATGAATGAAGCTACTAAAATATTGTAAAAATAGTTCATATTGCAATCATTCAGCCGCTCATATTCTATATACATTTCGATAGTCGCAAATGGCAGGCTAATTTACTTTTGCAGAAAGGTATGTAACAGACAGTCTCATTGGAAATATAATTCCTGTGTGAAGGTTGCATTTTAGAACAAGTTCGCTGAATTTTACAAACTTCCCCGTATTATCGTTAAGGAACTCAGAGTCTTACTAGTGTAGCTATAACAGAACCTTGCAAAATTTAGGTCGGTTCAGAGGGCATTATATAGTTTCCAAGCAACATCGATGCAAATTTTTCCTTGCATCAGTAAAAATAGACAAAAGAACATGCACCAAACACCTTTGTCTCCGTAAAAAGAGTATATTTAAAATTTGTATTTGGAATTGGGTTATCTGTAACAAAATCAAGGGGTAGTCTATCCCTGGAGACCTCTCAATATGGTGAGGGTAGAGACTTCTTTTTTAATTACTCCCATCGTGTTACTTACAGTTGAGACACCTTAATAATTTCGACATAGTTATAGGTTAGTTTTTTATTCTAATTGAAGGTTTACGTGAGGACTGATAATGACAGTAAGACTCCTGTGCGGTTTGCATTTTAGAAACGTGTATGTCATCTGGTATAAACACGATTTCTGGAATAACAGATCTAGGGGTATGCAATATTTTACTCCCAATGTAACATGATAAACTTTCCTTCTCACTAAGTGTTAGAACCTTATTCTCTGCCTGATTACCTCTTATCACTTCAGGGAGGAAATGGAGCTCACTACACGCCTACTTGATTTAGGCAGGTTTCACATGATAAATTGATTTATAGTAACAGATACATGAAAATATCCAAAAAACTCTTGTTATTTGTTTTTTAGCAGTGTGAACACAATCAACGCATAGCTCATTTAAGGGCAGAGATTATGTAAGAAAATCTGGTACCACTGATACCCAACGTCATTATCTTTTTCTTTGAACTATAGGTCTCCCCCATTATTGCAATTTGGCAATAATGGCAAGAGATGTGTTGACCTTAGTCAATGATAGCTGACGTGTAAGGTCAGCATTATTTAAGCAGGTTTCTTTATATACATGTTTGTATCACCTTCAAAACATTATTAACTGTACAATGACCTTATCCTACGGCATAAACTCTACTAGGCAGTTGTGAATTGGATTGGTATGACATAGTATATTGACCACGTAACCATGTAAACCATGCCATTCTGCATGGAGAAGAGCAACAAAGGGTTCTGCCGTGATTCAATGGAAATAATGAGTTCTTGTAACAACGTATTTGGTAGTATTTTTTTTTTTTTATACATTTCGAAGCAGCAAGAGACGACGTTGACTGCATGCCTCTTCAGATTTGGTGAGTAAGTTAAGGTTTAAATTTTAGAATGATTCTTTTTAAAATTAAACAGCCAAGTAAGTAGAGAAGGCTGTAAGAACAACTTGCAGGGGAAATAGGCTTTGCCAACTTGTTCAAAAGTACACTATTCATAAAGGAAATGACAATTTGAAATGCTGCAATATGTACAAAGCATTTCGACCATTCAAATCGATTTAAAAGTGCTTGAATATGCGAGTTTTAGCCAGTACACCTTTGCTGTTCTTATTTTGAATGAATTCAATTAGCTTTAAACTCGGTTGGTTCCAAGTTCTTCAGATACTTGTAAACAGCTCCTTTCTCTTGAATATGCGTTGACATAGCCCTCACCACTTTTTCTATTAAAACATTATCTGTCATGTTTTGAAAACGATTTGAAGTATCTTGTACCTCATCAATGTCATTTTGTAGTTCTTTTAAGAGCTTCAAAAGCAAAACCTTATCATTCCAGTCGTAATCATGTTTTTTGGTCTCCAATGATATTAACTTATCAATGAAATAATCAGTAGATACGACACTCGGCTTTATGGCCGTCCTATATATATGGTCCCTACACATACCATAATCATTAAGTAAACGAAAATTTTTCATTTGAATTGAGATGAGGCTTGAAGTTAAATCGAGCTTCTTTCGCTCACAATTTTCTATCAATGATTCGACTTTTTCGAAACTTTTGCTTTACTGGGTATCCTTTGCCTGGGTCATAATACAAAGATTATCCTTTTTGGTTTCAAGATTCTCCAGAACAAGAACCTGTTCGTCGAGCTTCTGAATTGTACTAGACCCCTCACTGACGTTGCGTTGAATGTCATTTGTAATTTGACCAATTTTCTGTTTCTTTTCTAGGACTTCTTGTGTCTCTTGTAACAGTACATCTCCTTCTTTTTCGAGATGTACAAATAGGCGTCTACAACTCTTTTCCCCCATTTGCCAAAACTTTAACTCCATTTCACTTACAGTCTTCATCTTCATCTTCATCTTCATTTTCCACTTTCATTGTGGAGTTGGATAAGTTGTTGAATTTGAATCTCTTGCTAAATTTAACACCTGTTTGTGCAATTGCATTAACAACAGGTGGTGTTTGGCTATTAGCGAACGTTATGAACAAAAGTAATATTTTCTCACAGTCTTTCCCCAAGAAAGAGAGGATTGTATCAAAAATATAACTATGGATTATCTCTAGTCGGGGTAATGATGCCTGTACCACAACTCCAATAGCGTTTAGATGTTGAATGCCAAATTCGCCATTATATTTAAAAATGTGATGAAGTTGCTGAATGGTGTAATTATCGTGCTCTATGTCCCTCGTGTCACCAAACCCAGGTGTGTCTATTATGGTTAGTGAAAAAGGTATTGGCAAATCTTTCCCCGCTTTAATTTTGTAAGCTGTGATCCACCGAGTTTGACTGATAGCCTGATCTACCCCTTTTGCTTCTTCCGGATCAATCACTAATGAACATTTTTGAGGGTTTTCCCATGTAGCCCCTAGGAAGTAATTTATCAGTCTATAGATAAGAGTAGTTTTGCCAGCACCTGTTGCACCAACAAGTAATATCACCTTCTCTGCAGTTTCAACCTGTTTGTAGTTGTTGGTTTCGCAAACTCTAATTTTCAGGCCTACATTTTGATATGTTTGTTGAAGATGCACAGCTACACCTTTTCTTTCATCAAATTCAAAACATTGAGAAAGTTTTACATCTAACAAACGGTCTCCTCTTTGCCTTTCATGGAGAATAGCACTTCTTGTAATTGGTAGATTTGTACGTGATATCTCAAAATTTTCTTTCGGTTTTGGTATTTCAAAAAAAGGGAAAGCCACGTTCTTTTTAGTTATTTCTGAGGTACTTTCCTGGCAGATTGTTTCATCTATCTGTTCACGTGTAAGAAGCTTAAAGGCAGATAGGGTGGAGGAATTTGAAATCTTGCAATCTTTTGTTCCTGCTTTTCTAAAAAAATTGTTTTTACAGCCTGAACTTTGAGGTTCACTTTGCGTTTTATATCCAGTCAAAACAAAAGTACTAACAGCGGGAGGAGTAGTATAATACTCTCCTTGGTGTTCCGGCTAAGAACTTAACATTCCGCTATGTGGGAGATCACTGTTATTGACCACTGTCTGGAATGTCCGTTTTGCGTTGGCTTTTCTTTCTGTCTTTGTAACCTTTTGAATTGTCTCGGGCCTGAATTGAAGGTTTGTCTCTTGTGTCGTTACTCTCACATCCATCAGCTTTTTTGATTGCATTGATTTCTCAGTTTGTACTGTGTGACCTTCTTCAGATTTATCTGTGTGGTTAGCCATTAGAGGCGGGCTTTTAAGTTTTGTTTCGTTTGCATAACAATTGGTTAATACAGCAGAAGTACATGATTTTCTTGGGGATATCAGTTTATAAATAACATCTACGCTATTTTGAAGTTCACTCTCTTTGAAACGAGCAGGAGATGTACTTATTGTGCTAGCTGAGATTTTTGTTTTCGCTTCTGTATGGACTTGATTGGTCTTAAATTTGTCACTGCATGTAGAGGAACAATATTTTCCTGTAGATTTTAGTTTAAATCTCAGCGGTTTTGACTGGATGGGTGAATCAAGTTGGGATTCTACAGCATCTGCCTTATTCTGTGGATATGAGGTTTGAAGAACTGGAGGACATATTTTGTTTTGATGATGTTGAAATTTGTGTCTTACTCTGACATGTATGTGAGTCTAGATCAGTACATTCGACGGCGGACCTTGTTCTTAAGTTACGCGTATTTTCAACTCCAGCGTGGTTTGAATAAACATATTTTGCGCTGTTTTTCTTAGAAAGAAGGATAGGCCTATCTGGTTCCGTCTCCCAGGCATTTTTATCTCTTTGGCCGGCGTTTTTCATTCGTTGTGTTTCTCTTTGCGTGTCGTAACTTAGTGATCTATTGCTGGACTCATCCTCGTTTGTAGTTTATTCTGCTGTGGTTGGTTGTGGCTTCCCAGATTGATTTCTTGAAATTTTCTGTTTTCTTGTTTTGTTTTGTAGTTCTTTATGGTTTTGATTAGTGTGTTGCATTCGATGGTGCCTTCCGTAATCCTTGGTTCTTTTTGGATTCAAACTCTTTACATCATCAGCTGAGGGAAATGAGCCATCAGTAGTGTATTCTTTTTCTGGTATAGTTAAAACATTAACAGGTAATTGTCCCTTATAATCTTTCTGGGGTTGATTGTGTTTGTCCTCCTCAGTTTTAGGGTGTCCAATTCTAGCTTTGGGCTTTCCTCCAGTAGCTTGGTCTCCTAATTGGACTTCCTTATCGGGTCTGTTTTCTCTACACCACCTCTCGTTGCCAGTAGGTATGGATGCTTTGTTGGACGAGATAATATTTTTGTCTGAATTCGGACTCTGTTTGGAGCGAGAACCTTTTTTTTTCTTTCCCTTCTTCCCCATTTTCCTACAACAAGAGACAGCAATCAAGAGGAAAGTTATAACGACGACGAAAATGAAAGTGCTTGTTTTGGCAGGTGTTCCTATAGAATCAAATGGTACATCAGATCTAAAATTACGATTGACCTCCACGATGGAAACAGAATAAGATGTCTACTAATTCAAGTTACATGTTGTTGGTGAAAGATGAACGGTTACCAACATTTCCAGCAGTCACCAGTTTCAAGATCGAAAGACATCTGGCAAGAAAAAAAAGTTACTCATAAAGTAAACATTTTGTTTTTACCTCTGTGTGATTTCTCCATCCACCCAAAGAAACCTGTATGCCTCAAAGTACATTTTTGGAGCATATTACGTCAACGAATTGAGGGTCGATCATCCCCAAGGGACCTTAAAGGTGATGGAACTATGTTGGGATTAAACCTTAATAAAGAGGTATCACATTAATAGTTGGTAGATAGCTAGTCAGCTATAAAAATTTTGAAACCCACGTTATCGTAAAGAGAAACTTATGCGCAAATAACTTTAACGCCATAAGCGTTGTACTTATTCTACAAATACAAGAGCAATATATTGCTAAGAATTAATGAAACGAGAACCACCAAGAACACTTCTGCATTAAAAAAAAATTTGGGTGGCCCCTAGAAATCTGTGAGTTGTACAACTTTTAAGCTAATGTTTACAGGTTTCCTTAGCTTCTAAATGCTGCAGAGCACTATGGAAATGTGTAGGTCGAAAAGAGGTTGTACAAAGTGCTTAGAAGTTTGCGGAAAACTGTACGTTTCGGGTATTAACCCTTCATCAGGTGGCAAAAACCAAAATGAACAACCAGCAGCAAAAATGGACACGACACACAGCCAATCCGAAACGGCGAGTGCAAAAAAGAGAACCGGGCGAAAGTTTAAGCTTGAAGCATAGTGCGACTGGTGAAACCTGACGAAAAGGTAGACACTACAAACGAACAAGGAAAAATGAAACAGAAAACAAACGCCGCGACCGGCATAAGTTATACACTAAAAAAAACGAGCACGAACGGATAGGTGTAAAAAGAGTTAAAACAAGGACAAATGAGGGTGGAAATAACAAAAAGCCAAGCCTCAAGATAAGTTGGTTTTTAGCACTTAGGCGGCCACGGTCGGAACCTCGGCACATTACAGCTTACCGTCACGGTTGAATTTTGTATTGAACAAGGTGAAGGAGGTTGATACGTGCAGCCACCAAATATTTTTGAAGATTAAGTTTATTGAAATCTTGATATCATTTCAACACGAAAAGAAATGAACTGAGTTTTCCTGCAGATTTTAACTTGAACCTATGATGAAAGAATTTTGATTGTAATCAATTCCGAAATGACAGTAAGAGCCTCATTACATCATTTTTGGGTTTTTTTTTTTTTTTTTTTTTTTTTGTTGTTTTTTTTTTTTTTTGTTACATAGGCGTTTCCTGTGGTTGACTGTGAAATCTGCCGGTAATCGGTGTTTCCTCCTTAAGAGTTCCCAAAATTAAAGGAAGGGACACCTCTTTCTTTCTCCAATTTCAAGGTTGTATTAAAGAAGACAAGAAGGCTAAGTCACCATTCTATGGCGCTAAGCCATGTGCAATTAGCAATGTTATATGGAAACAAATACCACCTGTCTTTAACGTTTATACCATATATGTTTTAATATATCACGGCACCCTTACGTGTAAAATAAACAAAAATATGTTGAATACAAGTTTTAATTTAAACGTTTGAGGAGCAGCAGCTGGAAACAATTGGCCCATCAAGATCCTCTTCCCGAATGAGCATCAAGGAACCCCGGTGTGCTTCGACTTCTCTTTTCGATTCAAGACCAGTGAGTAACGGGAAGACTGTGTGACCACCTACCCAATATCTTGTATCGCTAATCCTATATGGCGTGTTACAGTACAAAAGTTTTGTGACTTCAATGACATTAATTTCTTAAAGGTACGTTGCATGGCAAGGAGTCGTCCTAGAGAGATCCCACGCTTCCCTGAGTCTTTACGTTTTTCTAAATCCTTTTTGTTTATTAAGTTTAACTGTGAAATATTAAGTGTGTTAAGTATAAACATGTTTAGAATTTAAACATGTTACACACAGAGTGGGGAAAAATAAGTGTTTACTAGCTAAATACATTTTTGAGTGTACAGAAAATTGTAAATAAATTTTGTGAAACATTGCAATGCCCCTAATGAAATTGAGAATGGAACAAGTGAAAGAATTGAAATATTAAAGGCGTTTTCCTCGTTCACTACTGAAAGGAATCTCACAATGGATGTGTTAGCACTTTTTGGTGAAAATAAGAATGAATAAATGCGTAATAACAACTTTATACAATATGGTTAATATTGCAATGGTGTTACCCCTCGCCATCAAAGTGGTAGTTGTAAATGAATCGAAATACGTTGTTAATGAGGAGTTTATGTATCTCACTAATAGTGGTATTGAATGTAAAAAAGTTGTACCTACAATCGCCGCCAAAAGTAAAGGAAACAAACCCCTTTCCCCCGTTTCAATGTTGTTCCACTCAGGATTGTTCCGTTTTTTCCCAACCAACATTGAAGTGGGGAAAAGGAAAAGAGCGGCTACCATGTAAGATGGTTAAAAGGCAATGAAACATCTGCTACGGAGGGATTTTGTTTCATTTGTTTTGGCGGTGATAGTAGAATAAGATGGTCATATTATCCTTCTGTACAGGTATTCTTACGGTGTATTTTCTGTTGGTTCCCCTTTGACCTAATCAAGTAAAAAGATATGCATGAAGTTTTGTCCTCGTCACAAAAATGTTGAGGAGTTTGTTGGTTTTACATTGTTATTATTGCATTGTTATTAGAGGAAAGCTTTTTCTAGAATAAAATGGCCATACTAAACTCCTATACAGGTATTCTTGTGTTGTATGTAACTATATTGTACACCTACTCTAATGTTGTATTGTCTCAACCTTCACATTTCACGTAATGTATACATTACAATTTTTCTTCGTCATGAAAATATTGAGTGGTTTGTGAATCTCACTTTCATTGTTTTCTCACTTTTTCATTGTTTCAGGTTCAATGGAAGTGTATTTTACCCGAAGTGAACCTAATAAATTACAAACATATGCGCCAAGTTTTGTTCCTTGTCTAAAAATGAAATTTAAAATGTTTTCGGAACTTTGTTGTCCCCTGAAGACAAATATTTGAAAACAAGGCGTTATGTTAGCGAACAGTTGGAATTAAAAAAGAAAATTAAGGAAAGCAGGACTGTAGTTGACCGTTGTCCTTGATAATCAGTTGCCGTATATGTCATTTTTCATTTCCAGAATCTGGGGTGAAAGGATCCGAACTTAAATGATTTTCCTTTTAAATTGTGAACTTTCCTATATGCTTAAATAACAATACAGTCTACCTACTCCCCACGTATATAGCTACTGCGACTCTGGTCAAGATGGGAAGTCAATATTGCTGATCTAAATATCACAAGTACATAAAACCATTGCTGGACTATATGGGTAGTGGAAGTTACTTGCAATTCATCCTGTTTGCATTTATAAAGTCTAGTGTCGTTGTTACTATAATAGGCATTTTGTAGTATTGCAACATGACATTTATTGTTCATGGAATAAATTAGCCTAAGGTACAGTAAATTGCAGTGCACACTTTCATTGGTATTAACAATAGAAGTTTGTATTTCCCTTAAAGTACACGTGGGTCTTAGTTGGCTTTACCTGTATGCTAATACGGCATTGTCATTAGTTTTAAACAAAGTTAGCTACCCTGTGCATTTTGCGACACTGACTTTTTCACCCAGTCTTAGTAATTTGTTAACGTATCGAACTTGTTAGGTTGTATAGCTTCTTTAGAGTAAATTATTTCAGTGCCACCAGTATGTATGACTCAAATCAATCAGCCAATCACTATTAAAATTATATTGATCATTGTGATTATACATAAAGCTGTAGATCTTCAATGCAGTAAGGGCAACGTTTCTGTAGCATCCGAAACTAAAAAATTCTTCTCTTATTTCACACAGACCAACCTTGTACCAAAATTGGGGTTAAATAAACTTTCACCTCGACTTCCTGAGAGAAAGGCGCTCTTTTAACCACAAAGTCCAATTACGTGGCAACTCCGGTCCTTCCTAACATTAGTGTTTTACAACCCCTGGCAAAATCATAAAGTATAATTTTCTTTCGCATTAGTAATGCGTATGACTCGGAATTTTCCTAAAGAAATGTGCGGATCGACACGCCTGTCACGTGACGAGAAATTGTGGTACCACCTACCCTTATTTTACTGCAGTATTTACAAACTGAGAAAAATTCATTTTCAGAATAAGCAGTTTAAAGAACTATAGAAGCAAACAGTCTTTACCTTCATCACTTAGCGTGGTCCTGTTCCAAAGCCGAAACAAATAGAAATATTCATTATTTCAGAAAATCAGGCCCTACAGTAAGTACGTTACTTTTGCCCGCAAGAAATGGAATACGCCCCGTGCGCTATCTTTGTCAGCTCTGTCAATTGATGGATATCAATGATTTTAAAATGCCCCATAATCTTACGCAACGTCCCTTCCTGACCAAAATGACCAAGGCGTTTTTACTGAAGCAAATATTCCTGCAAAATATCAAGTTCAAAACGCTCCTTCGAATCTGAAGATGTAATAAGGTGTTGACCAAGACTTCTGTCGCCCCTCCCTACGCTGACCATGTAAGCGCACAGAAACACATATATAAATAAAGGGAGACGGCCAATCAGAAAAAGAACAGGAAAATGAGACCATGTCTGTACTTTTACCTACCTCTGTCTCTGATGCGAGTTTACTGCTGGTCAAACGATTGTCGCAGACCTGTATGAGTGTTTCCTAAATACCACAATATTGTTGGAAATGGTATATTCAGCTTTAGTTTTTCAACCAAGCATTTACTCTCCATCATCTTTATACACGAATGATGTTATCGTTTGTCCAAGTTTAGCTCGGTAGTTGAGAGTTACGTTGAGACTTTGTATCTGTTGCTGCTATACGTCATCCAAAAATGTAAAAGTGGTATTTTTTAACAAAAACATACAGCGCTCAGATAAACATTACCTGAAAGTCTCGCCCAGTTTACCTGGACAAATAGTCCCCTTGGTCCGAAGGTTTCTCTGAGACGGTCCAGTCAGAAAGTGGAAAAACACCCTCTCGATTTAATGTATTCACATTACTTGTGTAATGGGTGCCTGTGGGCTTCGGGTTTGGTTAACCCCTCCTTGGGATTGACAGAAGCAAAAAATTTTCTGTTGTAGTGAAAATGTAAACCATATTTGCAATATTTAATTGATTTTCCACGGGTCTTGCCGGTGTGCCACATATTTAAACCACAATGACCAATTTAATATCTGTTTTTAATTTCCTTGAATTAATGACGAAATGACTTCGTGGTAGCAAGAAGGGACGGTTGTGTTGGCTTAGGCTTGGTCGTCTTTCTTTAAGCATGGCGAATGTCATGTTTCAGGAGTTTTTTTTATTGAAAACCAACGCAGTAGTGTGAATGTAGGTACTACACATATATGTGAGGAGTCAAATGGCCACTATTGCTCCACTTTAAACTAATTGCCTTAACTAGTTCATTGAAAAAACTAACTCATACATATATATATATATATATATATATATATATATATATATATATATATATATATATATGTATATGTATATATATATATATATATATATATATATATATGGCTGAGGTGAAAAAACGACGTTGACTCCACCGGGATTCGAACTCGGGACCTCCCGCTTTCTAGCGCGGACGCTCTAACCACTGAGCCATGAAGCCAAGTTGGTTTGGCCTTTGTTCAAATGGCAGATGAAGCAACTCGCAATTCACCTCCTGAGCAGGCGCCTAATTTTTTGGAACAGCACTAGTTCTCGTTTGACGCAAGCCCAACCAGAGATCAAAGTTGATGCCATCCAGCTGAACACAATTGTTTATATATATATATATATATATATATATATATATATATATATATATATATATATATAGACTGTTTGCTTCTATGTATATATATATATATATATAATATACACCAAAATATTCCGAACAGTCAAGCACTCCGCATAAAACGCATTTGTTCCTCTGAAACAGATTTTGACACTCGGGCAAAGGAACTACTGGTTACCTCCGTAACCGGCAGTATTTTCGGTGTTCAATTGAAATTCCATCAAAATGGCAAAAGAAACCCCTCACTCGCAAACTCTGACGTACAAAACTAGTCAGCGCAATTCCGACAGAATGCCATTGGTAACTGAGTACCATTCCGGTCTACCACCACTAGCCAAATTCATCAAAAAACATATGCTCACACTTCAGAGTACCGATTGCCTAAGGTCTATCTTTCCCCAACCCCCTGTTGTTGCCTTCCAGCGGCCCTCAAATTTACGGGACATTTCGGTTCGGGCAAAATTCCGGGACAAAGCCTCAGTCGAGGAAAACAACGAAAATTTTGGTTGTTCGCCTTGCCCTTCCAACTGCAAGACGTGCGCCCTGGTTGATTCCACAAAAGGCTTCCAGAGCAATCAAAGTGCACGCACCTTCCAAATTAGACAAGAAACTAATTGTCTTTCTAAAAATGTAATTTATCTCATATACTGCAATTTATGTGGTGTGCAGTATGTCGGAGAATCTAAAAATACTCTTCGAATGAGAATGACACAGCACAGGTCAGCAATTAAAACCAAAAAGGTTGAACAACCTGTTGCAAACCATTTCAATTTGCCTCATCATTCTATCAAAAATTTACGCGTCATTGCTATTGACCAAAACGATACATGGACCGACAAAGCTAGAAAAGCTAAAGAAAATTTCTTGGAACTCAATCTCAAAACCACATCGCCTTTCGGCTTGAACATCAGAAGCGACTTACCAGCTTTCTGATGATACAAACAAAATTAGTCCGATTAGGCCTGTCCGGTCTAACAATTCCTCTAATTGCTTTGAAGAGGATTTTCCTAGTGTTAATGGGTTACACCCGAGTAATCCGATCATACCCTCCCGGTCAATTAACCTGTTCAATTGCCTTAAGAAGGTTTCTCCTGTGAGAATAGAGTAGTATTGATACCTAGTATTGATAAAGAGGTAGTATTCCTCGAAAGCTCTACTTCAAACCATTTGGCTGTTTAATTTATCTAAATTCTAGCCTTCCGCTATTTGTATCTCCTCGGAGATCCAGCCTTTCAATTCTGTAGCACCGTTGTTTTATAGTTTCTCCGTCATGTTTATATATATATAAATATATATATATATATATATTTATATATATATATATATATATATATATATATATATATATATATATATATATATATCAAATTTGCAAAGCTGGAAAATCTGGCTGTGATGAAAAAACGATGATTACGTCACCGGGATATATATATATATATATATATATATATATATATATATATATATATATATATATATATATATATATATATATATATATATAACGCTAATTCCCACCTTAGGGGGAAATTGTTATATCTGCGCGTACTTAGGGCGAAATAATAACAATGAAATTCATAAGAAAAAGTGTTCGCCCTAACGTCCAAAAATATAAACAACGTTATTTCAATGGCCAGCCATCCGTTCGTGTTAACAGCTAGGTGTCCGTAAATTTGACAACTTTGAAGTTATTGCATCTTCTTTGTAAATCTAGGAGGGCGCCCTTGTCCGTTTACGTGTTCCTATAAAAAAAAAAGTGTGTAGAAACGTTACGGTGAAACTTATATTTCGCCCCCCAAAATTTTTCCCCTTAAGGTCGACTTTTCAACAACAACTTTCCCCCTAAGTGCCGAATTATTGAAATATATATACATATATATATAATTAAATATATATATTTAGATATATATTTATATAACAATAAACGATAACAATGAAAAATAGGACTCATTCGGTAAAAGTACCGGGTAGACCCATTATTTCAGGTATTGGGACCCTCACTGAGGACCTTTCAGGTCATGTTGACAGTTTTCTTAACCCCTTGCTTCACAAAATTCCCAGTTATCTACAAGATACTACACATTTTCTTAGAAACATTTCCGAAATAAGCACTCTCCCAACAGAGGCTCTCCTTGTAACGATGGATGTTACGGCATTGTATACTAATATTCCACATGAGGAGGGCGTCCTGGCATGCGAAAACTTTGTTTTTGACCACACTTCAGATAGGACTCTCGCATGCGATCTTTCCAAAATTATTAACTTTATTCTCAAGCACAACTATTTTACTTTCCAGGGTGACTTCTTCCATCAGACGAAAGGCACCGCCATGGGCACAAAAATGGCCCCGAGTTATGCTAATATTTTTATGCATAAACTCGAAGAAAAATTGCTGTCTGGCTTCCCCTTAAAACCCTCACATTACTTTCGCTACATCGACGATATTTTTTTCATTTGGAATCATGGCAGGGACGCCCTTGAACTATTTCAAAAGCATGTTAACTCTTTCCATGACAATATTAAGTTTACCTTTGAAGTTTCAAACAAACAAATAGCTTTCCTTGACGTTCTAGTAAAACTAGACGCCGGAAACATCTCTACTTCCCTTTACTGCAAACCCACAGACAAACATCTCTTACTCCATTTCGATAGTGTTCACCCAAAAAAACTAAAAAAGGCAATAGTTTACAGTCAATGTCTTCGTACCAAACGTATTTGCTCTGACCCCGCTGACTACGATCGCTCGGTTTCTGCCCTCACCGGTTACTTCCTAACAAACGGATACCCCATCCACATTATCAAACAAGGTATTTTAAAAGCTTCCTCAATCAACCGCCAGGACCTTTTATCCTACAAATCCAAAATCCCCAGCACGCGTATTCCCATGGTTTTTAAGTATCACCCCCTTATTCACAATCTTGCAAGCACCATAAAACATAGCTTTGTCTCCCTTAAGGACGATCCATCTCTCTCGGGCATTTTTTCTGAGTCCCCCCTCCTCGCATTGCGCCAGCCCCCCAACCTCAGAAGACTTCTTACCTCCTCCACATCTATTAACCCTGACTCTGAGGGCAACACTCCTTGCAATAAAAGACGCTGCAAAATCTGCAAGCACATTACTACCGAAGAACGTATCAATATTCCTGACATTAATTTTCCGATTATTCCCCCCCAGCCTTAACTGTGATTCTTGTAATGTTGTATACATTCTATGTTGTAATCTTTGTAAAAATAAGTTGTACGTCGGTGAAACTGGTACTTCCTTTCGTCTAAGGTTCAATAACCATAAACAGTCTATCCGTGACAACACTCTTGGATTCCCAGTAGCGGAGCACTTTAATCTTCCGCACCATTCTATTGAGAATCTTAAAATAATCCTCATTGCAAATAACTTTATTTGCGCCGAACAACGAAAGCGTACCGAACTTATTTGGATAATGAGGCTTAAGTCACACATTACCGGACTCAATAAGGACCTTGGTATTTTAAATCATTACACGTTTCAACAAACAATTTAATCTTCCCTCCTGACACTGCAGTTAACTGTAGATTTCCGTTCTTTTTAATTTATGTACTCATTTTTAATTTTTGAGCTCATTTTGTCTTTAATACTCGCTGAGGAAAGTCCCAGGGGGACTGAAAATTTCGAAATATATTTGTAATCTTTCATACTCCTAAAATCAACCAGTCATGCCCTTTATTGCATATTTTTTGTTCTTTATATATATATGTATATATATATATATATATATATATATATATATATATATATATATATATATATATAGAGTGAAATATAAACATGTATATGCAAAGTGAAAATAATTTATAATATAAAGAATAAATCAAACTGAAAATCTGCCCGACGAAAAATTGACCGTCTCCACTGGGACTCGAACCCAGACCTTCTGCTCTACGTGCAGACGCCTTACCAGTTTGGCTATGAAGCCAGTCCTGGCTGTTCGAGTTTCCAGAAAGGAGTCAATGATTCGCCGAGAGGGCGCTACACAGAGTTGTGGACATATATCCATTTCAAACTCCGATCGGCCTTTTGACAGAGATCACTTCTGGAAACCAGATTGATGCAATCAGTTTGAATCACCGCATAATACATGGATCTCGCGAAGAGATACGAAACTGTAAAGAATGAAGAGTGAAATATAAACATGTATATGCAAAGTGAAAATAATTTATAATATAAAGAATAAATCAAACTGAAAATCTTACCAGTTTTGGTAAGGCGTCTGCACGTAGAGCAGAAGGTCTGGGTTCGAGTCCCAGTGGAGACGGTCAATTTTTCGTCGGGCAGATTTTCAGTTTGATTTATTCTTTATATTATAAATTATTTTCACTTTGCATATACATGTTTATATTTCACTCTTCATTCTTTACAGTTTCGTATCTCTTCGCGAGATCCATGTATTATGCGGTGATTCAAACTGATTGCATCAATCTGGTTTCCAGAAGTGATCTCTGTCAAAAGGCCGATCGGAGTTTGAAATGGATATATGTCCACAACTCTGTGTAGCGCCCTCTCGGCGAATCATTGACTCCTTTCTGGAAACTCGAACAGCCAGGACTGGCTTCATAGCCAAACTGGTAAGGCGTCTGCACGTAGAGCAGAAGGTCTGGGTTCGAGTCCCAGTGGAGACGGTCAATTTTTCGTCGGGCAGATTTTCAGTTTAATTTATTCTTTATATATATATGTATATATATATATATATATATATATATATATATATATATATATATATATATATATATATATATATATATAGACATAATAGATTGCGTGTGTTGGAAAAGTAAACAGATGCAATAGAAAAACGAAATAAAAAATGATACTTTCATTTCCAACTAGAATTTATCGAAGAAGAATACGTACAAAATATTTCGAGCGTGACACCACTGCTCTTCCTCAGTTGAAAACACAAAATGGTAAAAACCTTACACAGTGCTAGGAGTAACCCTCGCTTGGTTGCTCATGAAAGAGAGGTCCCTGTTAAGCCCGGTTTTATGGGTATTGAGTCGAAGGATAGACTTAACCTCTTGCTTGATCCTTTCCTCGGTATTCTTAAAAAAGCCGTAGAGAATAATGCATTTTAGGTCTGTTATCTGGTGGTTTGGAAGGTTAAAATGTTCGGCAACTGGAAAACCTGGAATGTTCGAGCGTATGCTATGTTTATGGTTATTGAACCGTAGTCTAAACTTAGTACCTGTTTCACCGATGTACGTGGCCCTTGGACATTTGGCACAATACAAGAGATAAATTACATTGTCCGAATCGCAATTGAAACGACCAGGCCTCAAGATGATTTTTGAGGCCTGGTGGAGGTACGAAGGTGAAGGGTCAAGGTGCCTGCAAACCAGACATCTAGGTTTATTACATGGTATATTGCCATTATTGGGTTGAGAATCTGTGGAAGGGAGGGAGGTACGAACCAAAAGGGATTTGATGTTACGTGGCTGGCGATACGCGAATACTGGAGGTCCATCAAAAATACTTAATAACTCGGGGTCAGAGGAAATAATGCTCCATGAGAGTTTGACCTCACGTAAAAGTGGCGCTACAGCTGGGTGATAGTTGACTACAAGGGGTATACGGCTGGGATCTGCCTTCTCCCGGTATGACAGCAGGCTGCTTCTTTTCAGGGAAAGTACCCGTTTAAAGTGTTGATTCAATAAAGGGTAAGGGTAACCCCTATGGAGGAAAAATCTAAGGAGTTCGGTGGCCTTACGAATGAATAAATCGTCCCCTGAGCAGATACGGCGATACCTTAACAATTGACTGTATACAATTGACTCCTTAATATGACGGGGATGAAAACTGTTAAAGTGGAGATAGGTGTGACGATCTGTGGGTTTAGAATACACAGATGTTTCCAAATTACCATTGTCAATCATGACCAGTATATCGAGAAATGGTATTTCTTTAGATGAGTGCTCCATAGTAAACTTAATGGAATCATGAAAATTGTTAACCAACAGGAAGAACCGATCAAGTTCTTGTTTCCCGTGTTCCCATAACATAAAAATGTCGTCTATATACCTTACATAAAAGGACGGCTTATACTGAGACTTCTCTAGTATATCCTGTTCAAGGAAATGCATGAATATGTTGGCGTACGAGGGTGCCATTCTTGTCCCCATAGCAGTACCCTTAGTTTGTAAGTAGTGACGATCATTAAATATGAAATTATTATGAGCAAGAATGAACTTAATTAACTGGGAAATCTCAGCATGTTGAGTTACACCATTAAGATCCATCATCTTACTACAAGCTAGAATACCCTCTCTATGGGGGATATTTGTATACAGAGCAGAAACATCCAAGGTAACCAAAATGGTGTCATTAGCAAGAGGTGGGAGATTACAAAGCTTATTGAGAAAATGGGTACTGTCCTGAATGTAGCTGGGAATGAGGGAGAGTAGAGGTTGTAGATGAAAATCTACATAGGCAGAAATGTACTCCGTTAGTGTGCCTATGCCTGACACAATAGGTCTGCCCGGCACAAGAATATGTTGTTCTCGGGCTAACTCAAAAATCTCCTTCTCCGACAGCTGGGGACCATCCTGGGGTACTCTGATGAGACCCTTGACTTTATGGATTTTGGGTATAGTGTAAAACCGCCCTGGTTTAGGGCTAGGGGGAACAAGATCTACAACCTCTTCTCTTACCTGCATGTTGAACGAGTTAATTAGTGAAAGCAACTCCTTATGGTACAAATGAGTGGGATCAGATTCCAGTCGTTTGTAAAAGTGCACATCGGATAGTTGTTTCTCCGCTTCCGAAATGTAGTCAGTTGTGTCCATGACCACGACCGCACCGCCCTTGTCTGCCGGTTTAATGGTGATAGCCGGGTTGCTCCGAAGCTCGTTTAAGGCTGTCCTATCGCTTTCAACGAAGTTGGTTCGTGCTGAAGTTTTCGAATTTACAGATGCCAGAAAAGACTTAAGGTGGCAATTCACTCTCTCGACGAAAGTGTCTATGTAAACGTTACGGTTTTCTGGGGGAGTCCATGTTTTCTTTACTCTATTGGGCCGTGGGTAAGATGGTTGGTCCGTTGGACTGTTGTCGCCGGCCCATTCCCGTAACCTGACTTTACGCTTCTTCGATAAATTCTAGTTGGAAATGAAAGTATCATTTTTTATTTCGTTTTTCTATTGCATCTATATATATATATATATATATATATATATATATATATATATATATATATATATATATATATATATATATATATATATATATATATATATATATATATATATATATATATATATATATATATATATATATATATATAACGCTTATTCCCACCTTAGGGGGAAATTGTTATATCTGCGCGTACATAGGGCGAAAAAATAACAATGAAGTTAGTTTCCCCCTAAGTGCCGAATTAGTGAAATATATATAACAATAAACGATAGCAATGAAAAAAAGTCGTATTTTTAAATTTTTGTAGAATTTTTACATCTAACATTGGCAACCTTTGCCTTATTATGAAAGACGTTACTACCAAACGATGATGGAAAAACTGTGCGACTATTGTCACACCAATACTTCCTAACATTTCCACGCTTGGCGGGGCATACTTCTCACGCAATGATGGATAAACTGTCTCTCTCGGTACTTTCGACATTCGACCGGTTCTTCCGACAGCTGCTCACACAGCTCCATCCGCAAGGCGTAAGTTCCCGGCTAAAGGGTTCTGAGGTTGCGTGGGTTCGAGTCCTGGGTGGAGCACAGTTTTTCCATCATCTTTCGGTAGTAACGTCTTTCATAATAAGGCAAAGGGTGCCAATGTTAGATATTTCCACTACTTTTCATCTTCCTTCAATTTATATATATATATATATATATATATATATATATATATATATATATATATATATATATATATATATATATATATATATATATATATATATATATATATATATATATATATATATATATATATATATATATTTATATATGGGATGGAAGGATGGAGTTTATAGGTAAGGCAGACAGGCTGTTTCGTACACGGTTAGTGCACTCCTAATAAATAATGTGCACTCCTGAATAAAAGAAACGAAATAATGCAAAATGTAGACACCAAGACAAACATCTATTAAGCGAAGTGACCTAAAACATGAAGTCGGTATACGCAGTTTTATTTTACGCACCGAGGAGTGCACTAACCGTGTACGAAACAGCCTGTTTGCCTTACCTATATATATATATATATATATATATATATATATATATATATATATATATATATATATATATATATATATATATATATATATATATATATATATATATATATATAGATATATATATATATATATATATATATATATATATATATATAATGTTGAAAAGTAAAACAGGATAGGTAAATCTCAAAGCAGTTTGATGAAGACACTGGTAAAACGTAAAAAGTTAAAAGTGTAAAATTGTACAACGTTTCGAAAGGGTAGACCTTTCTTGATCACGTACACATGCAAACTGATGCTTAATCTCGGACAAAAACCTTCTAACAAAAGAGACCGCTGCAAAGGAGGGCTTACAGGTTATATGTCAAATCCTTAACATTTATACCTACTGGAGCGAACGTGTTAAGACGATAAATCCATTTTAGTTCTACTTCTTCTCTAATTGCCTTACTATTGTTGTGGATCTTTTCTATCCCTATCAGCTCAAAATTTTTACAGCTTTGAAAATGTTTTCCCAGTAATATTTCGTGTGTCTGGTGGCCTCTGTTTTTCGTCTTTATATATATATATATATATATATATATATATATATATATATATATATATATATATATATATATATATTTTATTTTATTTATATTTTACAGTATGTACATATGGGTTCGGTCCCCCATGCGGCTCAATTTTTCTCTCTGGTGTTTTTCTTCAACTGTTCCTTCTTTGATAAGAATTAATACTCTATCTTGGATCGGTATAAAATTCGAATTTATTACTACAACACTTTCGATCTATATATGTATGTGTATATATATATGTATATATCTATATATATATATATATATATATATATATATATATATATATATATATATATATATATATATATATATATATATATATATATATATGTATATATATATATATATATATATATATATATTAAAAATATATCTAAATAAATGACACTGACCTGACATATTTAGCTTACAAACTTGTTTCGTACAGAGCAGTTTCGAGGGGAGTGATTTCCGTCAATAGGTTGCACATTACCACCCCTGAAATGGCTTCTCAACGGACTCACTTGGAACACGAAACAAGATACTGCCATTATTGAATTGTGAAATTGGTCTATTGATGGGCTAGCATTGTCTAAAGGCATTATATCCCTCGGGAGTTCATTCCTCTATTGAAGGAATAATGAATGCAGGCCTGAGAAATGTCATTCCTTTGAATGAATGGCCGGAGTGAAAATTTTCCGGTCACTCAGCTATCAGACATCGTTGGGTCAACTCTAGTTATGCCAGACTTCTAAGTTACACAACATACATTTCCGTGACAGTTTTTTCTGCGTGTCGAAACTGCTATGGATGCGTCCCTCAGAGCCGAAGGAGGTTAGTTCAGACTTTTTTCTAACGTTTTTGCTTTGTTTCCAGGTGTTATTATTATTGTAGTTGGAAGTATGAAGTCATGAATCTGTTTCAAAGGCCTTATATATGAACTGTTTCGGTACATGAAGTGAGTCACTTGGAAGACGTAATACGTGTACATATTTGTATCATATTTTTGTGTAGTTTTTCATTGAATATGTTTGTAAAATGTTTTTGGAACTACAGTATTTTGTATGCTTATTCGAGTCCTGTCTTGATTTTAATATCTTGTTAGTATTTTCTCTGACAGTTTTCACGGAAGTTTATAACACCACACCACACCAGCATTACAATCAGTATTTGTATTACAAAATCTCGTCAGCCAAATTTTAAATGTTTAAAGGTTCCATTTCAGTAATAGAAGGCCTATTTGGTATTGCATTTTTTCCATCCCGCAGTTTTGTTTTAAGTCGAATATTCATCTGAGTTTTTCTTTCGAGCCATTTCTAACCATGTAGTAATTTAAGTTAAAACATTGTCACATCGTGACCATGAAAATTTTATTTTCAGCGTTGTTTTTTCTTACAGTATACTATAGCAACTCCGCACAAGTATACCACCATGTTCTGAGGAAGATTTATGCATGTCAGATTTTTGAAAAGGGTACTAAACGTATTTCGATTTAAGACCTTCAGCAGAACTAGTTTAAAAAGTCTACATATAAGTAACGGAGCACACTACACATCTTTACAATGATTTTTCATGATATGACTGCGATATCAAGAATACCGCCCTAAGTACAGACAACTTACTTGTTTTATTTCAGAAAAATACTGCATTACTACCTACCTGTGTCACGTAGGCATGGATGTGAGCCTCATGATCAACACCGCTCCCATAATAGAGTACTATAATTCTTTATATTTGAAAGAGGTATAAAGCTTTGAACAGAATTTCGCAGGAAACTGCACCAATTGAAACGCACACTGAACACTGTGTGCAAAAGCTTGTAATCTTAAAATCTGCTAGTGACTCGCTACCCGTGGTTTTATTACAGGTGAATGTATACACAGCCCTATCCTCTTTTGGCCAAAGCATGTACCAAAGCAAGATGGGGGCGATATTTTTTAATTCAAAACAGGGATAATTAACTAGAAGAAGCGCATTACTTGGTTTCTGTTAAATTGCACGTCACATGAGTATCATCATGTACTTTATCACCTACTGACAGTAAACTTGTAATTCTTGAAGACTATACATCAGTGTATACCATACTTAAGGGAATAAAAACAGCATAAGCATACTGTTAGGACACATGGCTCCGTCCCTTATGTTATTATGGTGTTTACCATTCATTGATCGAGTTTCTAACATTTGTATGTAATGCTGATCCTAAAAACAAATCCCCATACATTCTCGTCCAACATGTTCCAATTGAAATCTGTTAAGGCGAAGTTTTAAACAGTAGTAACAACGGAGCCCGTCAGACGAGCTGAGTAGCCGACAAAGTACGTCACATACGTCTATACATATTGGTTTATCCATTCGATCCGATACAGAGTCTTGTTGAAGTAACACACTAAACAAATTCTTCCCCCTGGAAAGATTCAACCTGTACAGCCAGTGTGCTAAGAATAAAAGCTTATTTTTTAAAGTTGACAAAATTCTGATCTTGTCATAGTCTTGACCTATTGCATTCCCTCCCTTTTAGCTCATGTAGACCCCAACCTTCCCTCAAGGACTCGATCTAGAGAAAATATCATCAACAAGTTCTAATTTCAAAATGGATTTCTAAAATCCACGTCTTCTCACCATTTTTATCAAATATGTGTATTTCACTATACACCAACGTATTTTAACGCTATTTTAATGACCCGTAAGGTCTTAAAGTTAACGTATGTTTTCCAACATTGAAGTAATTGCATAAACAGTATGTGGTAAATCCAACTTGTGTATAGAGTTACACATTCCCATATAAAACAGTGTGTAAAACGTTAGAAAAAAAACGGGTTTTTCGCTCAAGGGTCAAGTTCTCCCAACAGTCGTGTTTTTTCATACTATCTTTCACCTGAATCCCAATTTATAGAAATATATTTTATATTTATACCTAATTGTGGAATAAGGGGAAATTTTGGGGCAAAATATCAACGTTAGGGGGAAATTACCGTTAGGGTGAAAAGTTACGTTCCCCTTAACGTTTTTGCACACTGTTTTAATAGGAATACGTTACTGTGTAGTAAAATACATATGGGAGTACGTAATATACCTAATTAGTTCAATGTTGACCAATTTACGGACGCCTATCTGTGAACACGAACAACTAATGGATTATTGAATTTACGTGCATGTATATGTTTTTCCTTAAAGGCGAAATATACAGTTATGTATTTCATTGTTTTCAATTTCGCCTAAACGTCGTAGACTCTGCCCGGAAAGCGGAGGATGGTGGGTTCGGTCCCCCGTGCGGCTCAATTTTTCTCTCTGGTGTTTTTCTTCAACCGTCCTTTCTTTGATAAGAGTTTATACTCTATCTTGGATCGGTATAAAAATCCATGATCGAATGTATTACTACAACACTTTCGACCTACACATTCTAAGTTCGATCTACCAACTTCGACCTACTATATATATACATATATATATATATATACATATATAGATATATATATATAGATAGATATATTTATATATATAGCTAATTCCCACCTTAGGGGGAAATTGTTATATCTGCGCGTACATAGGGCGAAAAACTAACAATGAAATACATAAGAAAAAGTGTTCGCCCTAACATCAAAAATAGAAACAACGATATTTCAATGGCCAGCCATCCGTTCGTGTTAATAGCTAGGTGTCCGTAAATTTGACAACTTTGAAGTAATTGTATCAACTTTGTGAATCTAGGAAGGCGCTCTTGTCCATTTACGTATTCCTATAGAAAAAGTGTGTGGAAACGTTACGGCGAAACTTATATTTCGCCCCCCAAAATCTTTCCCCTTAAGGTCGACTTTTCAGCAACAACTTTCCCCGTGGGTGCCGAATTAGTGATATATATATATACATATATATATATATGTATATATATATATATATATATATATATATATATATATATATATATATATATATATATATATATATATATATATATATATATATATATATATATCCCAGTCAGCAATATCCGGCGGACCGCCGGTGGCCATGGTCGGCTGATGCACGGCGCCAGCGGCAGCGGCAAGCCACTGGAGGACCACCGGCGGTCCGCCGACGTAAGCCATCACGCGTGCACCGCATGTGAATTATGAATGTCTGACGTCACCGCGCGCCAACTTGAACAGCGGCAGCCTTCTGTCTGTGTTGTATGGAGCAGTGTGCAGTACACATACTAACATAGTGCAGATACACGTACGTATACGTCGTAGCATTGCATTAAGCTGGGTCGTGCTAGCTAGCTAGCTATACCTACACTGCTAGTGCTAGTGAAAGTGCATACGTGAAGGCCTCGAAACAGTTTAAGAAATCCAAACTGAAGATTGACAGCAAGAATCAAGACTTCATTTGGCATTAAGAATAAAGATCTAAACTTACAGGAACAAGGTAAGTACTAAGTTAGTCATGTTTTAGGCTGTCGACGGAATGCAGCTTTTCGTGAAGCAAGAGAATAAATTGATCACAGGCCTCGTATCGGACATCGCCTAGGCTTGGCCCTATGTTAGCCTAGGTTAGGCTACCGCTACTAACGTTGCTCTTTATCAGGCCTCCTACTGTCGCCTGCAGTGTACTAACTACAAGAACGTACCATGGAATGAGTCGTATAGTAAACGTAACGAACATTGTTAACGCACCGTTAACTATTAAAAGACACACTATTACTAACGTGAGGCCTACACCATGGCATTTTCAATAAGGCTAGCACATTGATTGATTGACTTATTCGGTACTGAGACATAAAAAAACAACAAAACAACAGGAAAAGCAAGAAATATCAAACAATAAAAGGAGAGAAAAGACAAACAGGAATACAACACTGGACAGAGTACCAAAAGTAGCCCAAAAAGCCTTAAAAAAGCTTATTTCCATTGGGATTTGAGGTCCCTGAAGGACGAGACAGATGAGCGAGCAGAAAATGGCACATAAGGAAGAAGCTAAAAAAAGGATAGGCCTAACGTTAGGCCTAGCCTTACGTTGGCCTAGGCTAGGCCTATACCAAAAAAGAGATTGAAGGCAACTAGCCTAGAGCAACCAAGTGCCAGATAATAAATTAATTTAGGTTAATGTGTGTAATTTGTCGGCAAGGTGTTCTTTTAACATGCATTTTAAAACTAGAAGTGCTTTTAATCTGTTTGATGGAGTTGGGAAGAGCATTCCATTTCCATTTCCAGTGTTTAATGGCTGAGAAGAAGAAGGTACGAAATAATACAATGATGTCAAGACTAACATTTCATTGCTGTAGCAAGTCATTAACGGACAAAAGTGAAATTACAGAGGGAAATTGAAGGGGGTTGAATACTGGTAACTGAATCTTTATCTTCTACTCAGTTTTCAACCCCGAGAGTGGTACATCTTTGGAACCAAAAATGTTATGAATGTAGTTTAATTGAGTTTTTTGGTAACTTCTCAAAGAGGTCATTAAATTGTCAGGTCATTTTGCATTATTCTGAAAAAATAACCTAGAATCAATAATTTTGGACTGAAACTGTTTGTTAGGCCTATTTTGACCTTGTAAAAATAAGAAATGACGGCAAGGTTATATTTCTCAATTTTGTATTGAATTAGGAAATCGTTACTATTACGCAGGGTCGACTCAGTTTAGACAAGAGTTGTTGCAGATTCTTGAAGAATATACGGCACCTAGTACATCTTGTCTGCATGCTTTTACGTAAAAAACTGACTTGTAGTGTTTGCCCGCCCGTTGCTACGGTATGAATTATTGTAGCTTGCATGCAGGTACCGTTATAAAGGTAGTGTCCGTTGTAGTATACACTGATCTGAGACGCAACAGTACATCATAAAATTAATTGCTTTAATGGCTTAGATGAGCCTTGAATCAAGCTTTTGTCCCCTTGAACCCATCGTGACTCGTAACTTTAGTCTAGGACAGCATCACTTTCGACTAGTGGTTTAGCGGCAGTAACAACTTACCCCCTTTTGTGTTTCTGGCAGAATACCTGACTGTATACGAGTGCGTGCGATCTTTATAGAATGTGCCATAGCGCCACCCCCCTCATTTGTCAATATCAGGGGTTGTTGACTAGCTGAGAATCTTACTTGGTCAGCTGACTGCGAACTAGGTACACAAGCTGCGCCATTTGATGTATTGGTAGACCCAAAGAGCTTTTAGATACAAATGCATTCATATCGTTGCAATATTTAATGCAAAAGGTTTGGGAAGAGAACAGGATATTTTAACGTAAAATTCAGTGAGAGTGATTAACAAATACCGGCAAGTGGTCATAGGCAGACAAGCATAGTTTTCTTCTTGGGATGGAAGGGGCGGGGAGGGTATAATATTGTTTCTTTTATTTCTTTTTGATAGCTGATTCTTTACCTGTGATTTCTCGATTGTATTGGAAACGTTTTGGGTTTCAGTTAAGCCCTTACCCCAGTTCCCATCCCACTTCACCCTCTTGTAAAAACAACGTAATGGCAGTCAATTGAGAATATTAAAAATATTTCAGAGCAAAAACTGTGGTCAATTTTAACCATTACACACTAATTACACATTTCTCCTATTATTTATAAAATAGGAGTAAGGTAATAATAACCCATTGAAGCAAGTAAGGGTCATTTATGCAAATTAGAAAACAACAATATGGCAGCTAGCCTTGTAAATATTGCCCCATAAATGAGTTGTGCCCTAAAGATTGCCAATTTGGACTAGTTGCACACTAATTACACAATTTTCCCGAACAAGAAAAAGTTAAAATGCAAATTAAAAAAACATCAAAATGACAGCATATTGTGAACATTGCCCCAATAATAACTTAAGTGTTCTAAATATGGTTTATTTCAGCTAATTGCACACTAATTACACATTTTCCCTGTACGAGATGATTAGGAGTAAGTTAAAAACGACCCACCGAGGCTAATTAGCAAACTTTATGCAAATCAGAAAACAATAAAGCGTAAACATTCTCCCAGAATGAGTTCAAATTCATGAATATGGCCAACTTCGACTAAATACACATTTTTCCTGTGCATAACTGATAATAACCAGAGAATAATGATCCAATAGGGCTAATTAGCATAATTTGTGCAAATTACAGGTTCAATGCAGAGATATTGTCTCTTTGGATTAATTTCTTTCTGCTGCCTCGAGGATCATTCATGCCAAGTAGGACATTTGCACTAAAAATGCAGCGTTCACCCCAATATCAACTCTACTAAAATGAGCTGAATAGGTAACTTTGCAAAGTATTATGCAATATACTGTTAAGGCATTACTATTTTTTATATTGTGTGGGCAACATTTTTGGCTTCTTCAATGCTACCACCAGTAAAACGGCTTTTTCACAGAAACATGCCCCCCATGTTTCAAACTACCGGATCACTGACACACGGGAGGGTACTCTAGAGTACATTGGAGGATCCAGGATTTGCCAGAAGGAGGAGCAGGTCAATTTGTGGCGGAATGGAAAAACCATGGTGGTGGGTTGAGCGTCAGCAAAACTATCTATATTTGGCTTTATTAACCCTCCACATGGACTGAATGGGCACTTTACGCATGAGAAAATATGAAAAATGGTGCAATTATTTTTTTTTTCTTTTATGTGCAATGACTAAAAAAATGTTACATTTTAAGACTAGCTGTACAATTGTCACTTTGCTTAAAATGAAAATGTGCACTGAAATATCGGAAACTGTATTCAGAATGTCGTCATAGGAGGGTTAACACAGACATAAGCGCACGGACGGGAGCATTTCAGTTTGGGAGGGGAGACAGAAGATTCTTTGCCCGAAAAATGCAGCCCTGGCTGAAAGACTTTCTAAGCAGGGCGCCACCACCAATTGGCTCGGAGTTTTAAAATTTTTAAAAGTCACGGCCTCTCAGACAGCGGGAAATGGCATTCTCAACGCTTGTGAGCAGGACCTAAGCAGTAGTAATTTACACTCCTGGTGGGAAGGCTATCCAAGTGGAGCACCATCATCAGTTTGAGCGAATACACAGAAAGTTTGGGAAGCTCTTAACCTCTCACACAGCCAGGAATAGTGTTGTCTGAAACAATAAGCGGAGCGCTACCATCACTGGCGCTGAGCCCTTAGAAAATTTTGGAAATCGCAACCCCTCAGACAGTCTGAAATGGGATTTACCAGACTTTTAGGCAGAATCTAAGCAGTCGCTACTTTGTAACCCTGCCTTCAAGATTAGCTTGGCGCGCACCTTCGGTTGGCCCGGAGCATATTGAAAATGTTGAAAAATCGCTACCCCTCAGACAGCCGGGAATGACATTACCCAGGTTTGTAGGCAGAACTTAAGCAGACGTTATTTTGAGCTTTCTTTTAGCAATGAAATGTTTACATCAAAATAAAATTAAAAAGCGCAAAATGATCAGAAAGAAACTGCAAAACTTATATGGGGTGAAAAAGGGACAAAATCAAGGGATTAAGGGGTGTCATTAAGCAATATGACACCCCTTGAAGTGGTAAACATTTTATTGCAAACGAAAGCTCAACAGAACGCCTTTGAGTCTGCTTACAAGCTTCGGAAATGCTATTTCAGGTTGTCTGTGGTATCGCGATGTTTGAAAATTTTCTGTACGCTGTCTGCTAGATCTCGGGGGAATGATTACATGTTTTATACAGAAAATTCTTTGCTCTCGGCCTAACAAAAGCATAAATTGTACTCTCTGTTCGATGTCCTTAGCCTGGTTTTACTTGGTAAACGCGATTGCATGACTATTAGCTATTATCTTCTCCACCAGTAGGCTGCAACCTTAAGTTTCCCTTTTTCAACAAAGTCAATCGTTTAATTCAATTATCTTAACCCTTTAAAAAGTAAAGGTTCAAATAATTTTTTAAAAGGGTTATATGAATAGATGGCTAGGATTTTCCCATAATTATATTTCCATCTTCAACATTTCTCACTACTGTCTTCTTTTTTTCCACACTGAACTCCGATGAAAGATTTCGCCATGTGCGATATCCCTTCTAATTTGTCCCAAATATAGGGACAGACATATCTCTAACGCCCACCCAGGCGCAAGATCGGTAATGTCACACGTTTTTCCCCCACCCTGCGTTTGTCTGTGGGACATTTCATTTAGGTTTGCTGGGGGGGGGGGGCTCAATTTTTTCATTTTTTCTTTTGGAACGCTCCACGCCAACCAATGGTAGTGGTACTCCGCTTGGAATAGGTTAGATGGAGTTTAAACCTGGTTGCTCTCAAAGCTCTCTAGAACAGATTTTTTTGTGCACTTTCTTTCGCTTTCTCATGAACAACAATTCCTTTGTAGTGAAAGTTCATACCCTTTATTTGTCCCAAATATAGGGACAGACATATCTCTAACGCCCACCCAGGCGCAAGATCGGTAATGTCACACGTTTTCCCCCACCCTGCGTTTGTCTGTGGGACATTTCATTTAGGTTTGCTGGGGGGGCTCAATTTTTTCATTTTTTCTTTTGGAACGCTCCGCGCCAACCAATGGTAGTGGTACTCCGCTTGGATTAGGTTAGATGGAGTTTAAACCTGGTTGCTCTCAAAGCTCTCTAGAACAGATTTTTTTGTGCACTTTCTTTCGCTTTCTCATGAACAACAATTCCTTTGTAGTGAAAGTTCATACCCTTTATTTGTCCCAAATATAGGGACAGACATATCTCTAACGCCCACCCAGGCGCAAGATCGGTAATGTCACACGTTTTTCCCCCACCCTGCGTTTGTCTGTGGGACATTTCATTTAGGTTTGCTGGGGGGGCTCAATTTTTTCATTTTTTCTTTTGGAACGCTCCGCGCCAACCAATGGTAGTGGTACTCCGCTTGGAATAGGTTAGATGGAGTTTAAACCTGGTTGCTCTCAAAGCTCTCTAGAACAGATTTTTTTGTGCACTTTCTTTCGCTTTCTCATGAACAACAATTCCTTTGTAGTGAAAGTTCATACCCTTTATTTGTCCCAAATATAGGGACAGACATATCTCTAACGCCCACCCAGGCGCAAGATCGGTAATGTCACACGTTTTTCCCCCACCCTGCGTTTGTCTGTGGGACATTTCATTTAGGTTTGCTGGGGGGGCTCAATTTTTTCATTTTTTCTTTTGGAACGCTCCGCGCCAACCAATGGTAGTGGTACTCCGCTTGGATTAGGTTAGATGGAGTTTAAACCTGGTTGCTATCAAAGCTCTCTAGAACAGATTTTTTTGTGCACTTTCTTTCGCTTTCTCATGAACAACAATTCCTTTGTAGTGAAAGTTCATACCCTTTATTTGTCCCAAATATAGGGACAGACATATCTCTAACGCCCACCCAGGCGCAAGATCGGTAATGTCACACGTTTTTCCCCCACCCTGCGTTTGTCTGTGGGACATTTCATTTAGGTTTGCTGGGGGGGCTCAATTTTTTCATTTTTTCTTTTGGAACGCTCCGCGCCAACCAATGGTAGTGGTACTTCGCTTGGATTAGGTTAGATGGAGTTTAAACCTGGTTGCTCTCAAAGCTCTCTAGAACAGATTTTTTTGTGCACTTTCTTTCGCTTTCTCATGAACAACAATTCCTTTGTAGTGAAAGTTCATACCCTTTATTTGTCCCAAATATAGGGACAGACATATCTCTAACGCCCACCCAGGCGCAAGATCGGTAATGTCACACGTTTTTCCCCCACCCTGCGTTTGTCTGTGGGACATTTCATTTAGGTTTGCTGGGGGGGGGGGCTCAATTTTTTCATTTTTTCTTTTGGAACGCTCCGCGCCAACCAATGGTAGTGGTACTCCGCTTGGATTAGGTTAGATGGAGTTTAAACCTGGTTGCTCTCAAAGCTCTCTAGAACAGATTTTTTTGTGCACTTTCTTTCGCTTTCTCATGAACAACAATTCCTTTGTAGTGAAAGTTCATACCCTTTATTTGTCCCAAATATAGGGACAGACATATCTCTAACGCCCACCCAGGCGCAAGATCGGTAATGTCACACGTTTTTCCCCCACCCTGCGTTTGTCTGTGAGACATTTCATTTAGGTTTGCTGGGGGGGCTCAATTTTTTCATTTTTTCTTTTGGAACGCTCCGCGCCAACCAATGGTAGTGGTACTCCGCTTGGATTAGGTTAGATGGAGTTTAAACCTGGTTGCTCTCAAAGCTCTCTAGAACAGATTTTTTTGTGCACTTTCTTTCGCTTTCTCATGAACAACAATTCCTTTGTAGTGAAAGTTCATACCCTTTATTTGTATGTATATATGTTACGGTTGTGAAAGCAATAAACGAAACGAAGTATGCTTCAATTGTGTCTAAAATAGCAACATTTTGTTTTTCGGCCATTTTCAAAATGCAAACATTTTTCAAAGGGGAGGCCCTCATTAGGTTGGTTAGTCAGTCAATCAGTCAGTCAGTCAGTCAGTTACTTAGTTCAAGTTGAAGTCGAGCCGGTCACTTCCCTTTTTTCAGTCGTGGCTGATTGGCTTTTTCCCTACTTCATCGTTAGTGCTGGGCACCAAGCCCTGTGACAGTAGGTTCCGTTTTATAAGTCTTCGTTATGACCTGGGAGGACTCGAACTTCCAACCTCCCGACTGCAAGTCTGATCCTCTAACTACTTGACCATGCGGTCCTTCCTTAGGACAGCAATTACTCAATCTATCCTTCCCTGTCATTGAAACTTTGACCCTCCACCCCCCCCCCCCTGCCCACACACACTAAACAAAGAAGAACATGAGACCCTAGCGACCGCACTTAGTTGAGTAATCAAAAAGGGATTGAGCAAGTCTGTTTTACGACAGGATGTTGGGTTTCTGTCTATTAGCCATAGCTCGTCATGTTTGTAATTAGTCTCATCACAATCCACGTGACTTTTCATTCAACATTACAAGTGCAGGACTTAAATCGAAAACGATGCATTATAGCAGGTACCGTTTGATTAATCTCGTTTACACATCGTCGAAACCAAGAGACAAACACTCGATCAGAATATACAATCATCATCCTGTTAAGCAATACCAACTCTTTATTCCGTCTGTTTGTTACTGACTTTTATCACTTAATCATGAAGCATTAGTATCGTCTAAAGCAACCACAATATTCTTTGTTCCAGCCCAAACGTTTATTTGTAGTGTTGTAAACTGTTATGTATGGCGACAACTAAGTATGCAGATCAACATCAATTTATTCTCAGACAGAAGCAGAACAACGTTGGATTTCCGTGGCCTTCTGCAAGTTTACCCGCCTTTGCCAGGGCATTAAACTACAGTCGTATGTAGACCATACCGACTTTTTGAACTCATCCTCCTCTTTTCTGTCAGTCTAAAATTCGGAAAAATATTACCTGTTATATAATCTTGACAAATCGCCCAAACGGTAGAACGTATACGTCACGAATATAATCAGTGTGGTCAGTAAATTGGATCTATAGTATAAGAAAGTGAAACATCTTTTGTCTATTATGAAGTCGACTAGTATACTAAGGAAGAATCACATAGAGTGGTAAGAATTGTAAAACAGCGAAGTTGTTCATCGCTTTGAGTTGGAAGTACGCCGCCATTAAACTTAGAATGCAGCTAGTATTGTCACTCATTTCAAGAAGGCAGACCTATTAATAAATATAGGTAGATAAAGGAATCTGTACGCTACAAGGTAATGTTAGTAAAAGATAAAATGGTTTTTATTATTTTAATTAATTTCATTTTACTTACTATTTTAGGAAATTATGTATCAACCTTGCGTCAAAATCGCATAAAAAGAAAAAAACTGCTTTCATTGTAAACGGTACAATTTTTACCGATTTGTACTAACAACTTTCCTTTCCAAATGCATTTCAAAATACACGAATGTTGCATAATAACATCAAAATTGGATTTACAAATTATTTACAAGTACAAAAAAGTGATTTTTTTTCTCCACGAGGACTTCATATTCTAAAAATAAAATCCACGAGGTATTAAGTTTCAAATTTCTATCAGTCGTTTTCCATTGTTCAAGGTTTTTAAAAGTGATTTTTTCTCAAATCTAATAAATACCTTTCAAAAAGGTGCTTGCCGCGTGTTCTTGCTATATCAATATGAAGAACTATAGCCTGTTACTACGATACGAATTTAAAAAAACGAAATATAATCCATGTAATGTTTCTCTCATTGAGGAAAAGGCCCTCTTTTATCAGTCTGACTCAAAATTGGAAAAACCATCGTACCCGATTGGAATCGACATTATTATCAAGAGTAAATGTTATTATTTCAGTCGTGTAGTACCGTTAAGCAACTTTAGTCGTTTTATGGTTCAGTCAAAATCTGGATCTAAAGGCCAAGTCATGCTTGGAATTAACTACTGGTATCAAATGTCTTGTTAACTTCATCAGCGCACTTTATCAGAGTTTAATACTTGCCATACCTATATTTTTATAACATTATTTTGATTCATTTTAATTGGATTTTGTAACAATTGTTAAAATTTTATAGACGCTACAGGGACGTCAGAATGTGTTTTGTAAAGGTCTGATTGGCTATATTCGAACACCAAAGGGTATTCGATCATATCACAAAATTGTTAAATTATTTTCTTAAAGTGTAATTTGTCGGAAGATTTTGCCTTTCATCCATTTTTTGCATTTATTTTTATTCATCCTTCAGAATTTTGGATTTGCTTTTCTTGAAGAGTCAAGTGTTTTTTTTTTCTTTTTTTTTTTGGATGATGAAAGGTGGTGTGAAAAAAAACCCGTTGGTTTCCATGTGATACCCCGCTCTTTAGGAATATATAATTACTGTAACTGTCAATTTTCGTCAAGTGTGGCCACCATTTTGAATCAGTAGTAAGGTGACGTCACATGTCGAGTGCAAACTTGTGTCATAGCCACGATTTTATTAAATTTTACAATAATTACATTCAGTGACAGCAACTTTACTATCTTGCTGTTTTCTTTCTTTTTTCAGATATGCAGCACAGAGCGGGTGATATCGGACCAATGTTCCAATATTTCACTTTTCTGCAAGCATAAAATGGGGTTTCGACATCCCGAGCGGCGGTATACCAGGAGATCGGGTTCTTAGAGATGAAATACCCCGGCGTTCAAAACAAATTGCAGTGAACACCCATGGGGCATTTGTTTTATGATATAAGGCATTTGCTAAAACTAAATGAACATAGTCGTCTTTGAGGTAATTGCAGTGTTGCAAACACCTCCCTGGTTGTTGCTTTGTTCTTCAAGATTCAGATCGATTTTTTTCCGCCTTCGCCTCTTTTGAACGTGAACACTGATTTCCAATCTATACTAAATGAAGATACTGTTTACATGAAAGGAATTTAAGGCTTACGAGTTTACCAGATTTTCAGATAGCATTGGACCTTAATTCCGTCCGGTTTATATGTGATAGTAAAGTTTCTATATAATGGGTGCAATAATATGGTAAATATCTTCTTTTACAGCCCAATAACACCATTCATATCCACTGTTTTTGTGTATGATTTGTATTTTTAAATACTAATCAGAGTTTAAGCTCATATATTTTTTTACTGCAACGTTCTCAAAAATTCATGAAGAAGAATGCTGGGCTAGTGAATTGCCTTACGGCAAAGGGTTGTTTTGGCGGTGCGCCGCATTTCTCCGGCATTACTACTTCAGTGGCAGTGAGCTTGGTCTACTAAGGGTTTGAAGAAAGTTGCTACTCATGCTTAGGGGAAGCCTTCATTTAAAGAACTCTTAAAGGCATAAAACCCCGGGACGATTCTAGGGATTCTTCATTTGTGTGGTGACAGTTTTCTCAACATGGGGCAGTACCGGATAACAAGCAACCAGTCTGCCTGGAATGAGGTGGAGGTGAACCAAATTGACAATCTTTATCCCCCTAGAAAGAAACAAAATTTTCCACAAGAATTCCTAGTACTCAGTTTGTTTTATCTGTACCGGACACTGTTTTCACCTTCCAATTACCACAAACCGATAAATCTGTCATTAGAAATCTAGGTCTGCGTGGATCACTCCAGTATGAAAACCAACTGGCATCCTAAACGCTCAAAATTGGTGGAGCCAACTTCCCTTTAAACAGATGCCCCCTCGAAAGAGATTGCAGCTTCCAAAGGCTCGAGATTACATTTAGATGATCACGCATAAAATGTTTAGACTAGTAAAATTTATCACGGGACACCTGAGAATCAAAACATAGCAATTCTTTTCAGATGTATTAGTTATTGTGAACAACCCTTAATAATTGTGCACTAAATGTTATGGTATACCAACACTGAATGCGTATACAACTTATTAACGCTTTCCAATCGACTACCTTGCTAGTTTGCAGTGGAGAATACGTGGTTATTCGACAAACTGTTTGTATGGTTTCTGCTCAAGACCCATCTCGTTTTTCCAAAAGTTTAAGAGTTTTTGCAGAAAGATACGTTCTTTCATACGAATTCATAAAATTTCAAGTACCACTGTCAGCCATATCATTCATTTTGTGGTAATCATATAATACGGGTTTCATTTTGTCAAAGCTGAATAAAAGGATTTGTATCAAAAATGAAAGTAAATTTTTACATCCGATTTGTGTCGCTTCTTCACGAGCTTCTGTCTACAATAAGGACGAATCGTCAAACGCTGCAAAAACTTTGTAAAAATGAAAGTATTCAGAGGATTAGAATAACGATGAGAAACTGGATAACTGATTGCCTGAGCCTTCATGGATTGTATTTACAACATGTATAAAAATTCAATTCGAAATATGCGCTTGAAAAAGCTTTCATACAGAGAAAGTTACATTGATAGTACAACATGAATGGCCAAGCCGGTATAAGGTACACTGTTTATGTAAACAATGGAAGGTTTACCTCGTATGATCAAAATAAATTTGGTAACTAAATCTCATGACCCTAGAATCGAATAGCAAGTTTTAGCCCTCTTTGGTCAAACCAAATCTTAATACAGAATCATAACAGGGAACTTCCTGTTCAGGTGTCTTGGGACCAATAATGCAAAAGAGATTTGAACTTCTTTAAAGAACTTTTTTCAACAGGATCAACTGTTGTTGTTAAAGGATTAGGCCTAACTGTTGCAATTATACAAATAAGCTTAACCTTGGAGAGGGCCTTTTACTAGGGTCATATTGGCCAAAATGCCACATTCATTTTTTTAGAAGAATGTGTAAAAGGGAAGTCAATTCTTTGTTAAAAATTTGACACGTCAGCAGTTTGATCGTTTTAAAGAAAAGATAGCCAATCAGTAAGATTTAAAAGCTAATGAAGGGAGCACCAGTGTCTGATGACACTACTTGTTTGTTATTTAGTATTCTTTAAAATGTGAAAAAGGGGGTTTGAATGTTTAAGAAACTGTATGATATACTGTCATCATGATGCACATATTTAATATATGGGTTACTCTACTGGAAATTCCAATTCGGTTGCAATTGAGCTGGATCATTTTCAACTGGTTTGTTCCGGGAACAGGCCAGTAAAAATGTCAAGTTTGGTTTAGGTCGAAGTAGATCAAGCTAAAAGACCTGGGGCCCATTCCACAAAGAGTTACGCCCAATCTTAAGTTTGATTCCCGATACTTAAGTCAACGGTAAATCATACTTAAGACTGTGCGTAACTCTTTGTGGAACGGGCCCCTGAATCGGACCAGATCAAGTGGATCCAGCTGAACTAACACAACCGGACCAGTTGACTTGAACGAGCACACTACTTTGGATTAGGGGCGTCCATTTTAACCTTTAATATGTATATCACAATAAGTCGCCTGTGTAACTGAATACATTTGAACGTTTACACCATATGTAGCGCCTATAGAAAACGATATGTTAAGGGTGCACTGCAATGGCATATGAAGATAGACAAAATGTATTCAGTGTACATTACCCCACTAAATCTTCACTTGTAGGTGGAAGTCTCAAAATGTCTATATAACAAATATATGATGAAATGTTATTATGACGTGTGTAAGTGAATTGCACACTTTGTAAAATATATAAATGGAGACAATTCTATAAACGTGAAAATGTGGAAATTGCACTCTAACATGATTATTCAAACTATATCAAAACATTTTCAGGTCAATTGGACTTTTTTGGATGGGTCCAGTGAACTGATCTTAAACGGTCCAAATGGGCTTTACAGAGCTTGTGCCAATGCTAATTTACTGAATCATTTGAAGAAGACTTACTAGACCAGTTTATGAATAGTCTGCTGGTCTAATTTGATTGCACTCCCCAGAAAAGTTCATCTTGACATTGCTTTACACTCTAAGAACGTCCGCGTCAAATTGGAACCGGAGAGGGATCAAGTGGGCACTGCACCTAAAAAGGTTCCAACATTTCACTAGTTTCGGTTCAAAATGAACCAACCCTAGTCAAATATTTGATCCTTTTTCGGTTCAGTGCCCCTTTGACATTGCTGTATTAGGTCAAACGGTCCTCCTAGGAACCGTTTAACTGGAACTTACTGGATTAATGTAATGGTATTTTGAATAGTACGATCAATCCAACTGGATTTTCCTGGACCAGTTCAATTGTACTCTAGCGAAAGCCCCCCCCCCCCTTCCCACACACACACACACACACACACACACACCACTAGTAGTTCCAATCGAGTCCAGTTCAAGTCTTTCAGGCTTCAACTTTGGGCAAGTCTAGCTCAGATTTGAAAGGTACTGAACTAAAAATTTTCTGCTAGGTATGTGACAGTTCTACTATAAAAATGAACATTTCTGTGGAAGAAGTCCGTTTCTATAATTGAAATACTCAAACTGATATTCGACGTAAAAGATACTTGACAAAAGAGTGATAAATGAAAACTGTTTTCTCAGACAGCTTACATAACAGCATTTAATTCCCAAGCCGCTCGATATCTCCTTAATGTTATTATTGTTCGTTTAACTTCTGAACAGTTTAATGGAATCAAAAGCGGTGGAAACATAACTATAACAAACAGAGCCTGTAGAACTGTTTGCATTTCTTCCCTGTGGTAATGTTTTTTTTTTTTTTCAACTATGCACATTAAACTCAAAATGCTTTCACTTTCATTAAAACTATACAAACAGGATTCAAGATGATTCGTGCAAAAACGAAACATGCAAGCTGTGCAAAATTATAATATAGGGACATTCTATAAAGCTATCCTTTCATTTTTGGAAACATTGTGTTTATGCTGAAGTGAAATAGTCTTACACTATCTTTACTGAAATTAAAGCTGTCTGAATTGTAAACTATTCCCAACAGCTTTACTTTATTACATATCCATTATGTATCCTTTAAGCAATAAAAAAGTGTCTTAACAGAGCTAAGTGACAAGAAACAAGGAAGTTATTGAAATGTACAGTTAAAAAATATTTCATTTCCTTTGTCTGAGAAGGTTTTAACACAGACATAGTTAATCTTATTGACAAGAAAAGTGTATATAGCGTCTAGTTGCATACAAAGAAATTACATAATAAATTTGAGATACAGTTTTTACATTGCCAAAAATAATTAAAACTTATCTGTTAATGTGGGAGAAATTTGTTTGATTCATTTATTGTGATTGGTTACAATACAAAGATATTGGTTCATCCATTACTTTATATTGCACAATGTACATACACGCACAATGTGATGACTTTGCAGAAAGTATAACATTTTACTTGGTCGTCACCACATTCGTACAATTGCATTTACATGATCTACGTTTTTCAACGCGTTTTTAAACATTTGGTAGTACTGAACTTTATCAGTAAACCGTTACATCAATGTTCCACATACAGAAGAAGCCTAAATATTAGATAACTGCCCTCGGCCGGCGAGAAGACAAGTTAATGCTAGGGAGGCATAGCTCTTAGAGCGAAATATCTTTAAAATTTCGTAAAAATAACAGTTTATTGTTCTATGTAGCCATCTTCATATTCAGAAATATTGTTTTCCAGAGTAAAGTAGCTTCGATCCCCATTCTCTTCGGTATCGTCATCGTCGCTACCCTGAGATATCAAATGTAAAAGGATTGGAGTGAGATCATCTTTCTCAGGTTGAACAATCAAATTCAATGTTTAACTTCTATCTCAGAAATTTTGTAATGTAGCAATACAATATTTCATTAATTTCTTAAAATGTGAATGGTTATGTTATTTTTACGCAAAATTACAAAGTTATTTTCATCCAGAGTCTTAGGTCATTCCCTTTACTACCTATGAAATTTTTGGTGATTGATGTAAATGCAAAAAAGAAGCCGTTCTATAGATGCCAACATTTTACATAACGAGTACATTGTCTTCAAAATATAACTTTAAACGCAAAATGAAGTAACTTTAGGATCCATCTAGTAACACTGTCGCATTAAAAGCGGCGCTTTACAAACGTTAAGTTCTACACAAAAAATCTTTTGTTGTATCTGCCTCTAAAGCCGACGGACCAGATAGATCGACGTTACCGTTCTGTCAACAGAGTCATACCCTCACCCCAAAAGGGAAGAACGGCAACTATTGACCATGAGACCAGGTCAGTGTTAGCAGCGTACGGCTTTAAAAGTAACTGTTCCATGTAAATTTCACAATTACCTGTGAGATGAATGTTGTGACTTTTTAACTTTTATGGCTACGCCACGTGAGAATTCTAACAGACCTCAATGATCTAAACTTCACTGTCCATCCGTGAAGCTCACGTGGTCTAAATTACAACAAAGACCTGGCTAATTACAGCTGTATTTGCTGCTTCGATAGTTTTGGCGCCTAAACTCCATGAAATCTCAAGATGAATCTCAAGATCAGTTTGTCATTTTTGCCTCAGACCTGTTTAATCATATAGTTTTGGAAAGGTAAATTGTTTAACCAGAACTTCCGTTATAAAATCTACAAGGCATTGCTTCTTACTCCAAATTGAAAGTATTATACCTCGAGAAACTCCCCTTATGACTAATTTGCGATTTTAACAGAAAAGTGTCATGTGAGATTCGGAGTCAGTCCCAAGAATAGGACGGAAAGTAATCAGTCATTTGTGTTAAATCGATTTGACATGGAAAGAGTGATACTGTTCCTATTTTCGACACTTCCATATGATCCTATTGAGATGGTCTCCCAACTTATACTTCGTTTTGAAATAGAGCATGTAGCCTATAAATTTACATTGATGGAATGAGCCATTTTACCTTTGCAGTTTGTAATAGACAAACTAGTTTTTGCTTCCATTCACTCAGAGCAGGTCTTTCATCAGCACATGAATCCCATGATGCCAGCATCATACTACAGCTGCATAAAAAATAAGTTGAAATTTCAAAGATTTCTTATAAACAGTGCTCAACTTTGCCATCCTCGAATTACCAATCCAATGAACTTGGCTCGTTCTTATCGCTAACCATTAACTCCAAAAGGGATACTTCCCGGAAGTTTTTGACTCCATCTGAGTCAAATTGGGTTGTTTAACTCTTAAACTATTTCATATCACCTAAAATTTTTCATTTTCTTTAAAATACCTGCAGTTTTTACATTTCATAATGGTGTATTTTGAAGGAATTTTGAACAATTAAAAACTTCGGACAGATCTTCCAGATGGGACTGGAGCAGCCAACACCCTTCTCCTGGCTGTGTCAATGCACTTTAGAAATTAAATAGTAAACGTTCATTCTAAAAAGAGAGTGCTCTGGAACCAATCCTTATTAAGAGAGGGTTTCAACCGGACTGAACTTATAATTCAATTTGGATAGAGCAATGTTTCATTCCATGTATGTGAAGTACAACTAAAATGCTGTTTTTGACAACAACAAGTGTTGGAATGTGTATGTATGCTTAAGAAAATAAACAAAAATAGAACTGGAAAGCAAATTTAAACCTCCCACAACACAATAATGATCTTCTCAGGTTAATTACACTAAGGTGTAAGTCCTTAAGGGTGATGAATTCAATGGGAAATATAGTTTTTAGACCTTTTATGCCCAATTAACAACAATGATTAAAGCAGATGACATTTTCAGATAAAACTAAAACATGGTTCTGAGATATTGCAGGTTCTTATAAGTCAAACATTTGTGTTACACATTCTGTTACACACTGATGCATGATAAAGCTTTCAATTTGTTCCAACAATTACATCCCTCCTGAAGGATACTAAATAGACCTTGTGCATTGACGACACACGGTGACGTCATCCTTTGATCATAACAACGGGACACCTGGCCACACGTATAAGATTTCGCCCTGGACGTGTATCAGACTATGCGCGTATTCGACTTATTGACAAATCAGCTGTGCATTTTTCTGTATTGGTTTGTTTTGCCTTCAAAAGAGGGCGTTCTTTCCGCTGTGTGACATCACATGCACTAGGTCTATTTCAAGTAGTTGAAAACTTTTCAGATCATCAATTCAACAAGACTAAATTACAACGCCTTGTGATTTGGGAGTTTGGTATAACATTGTATAGTTACTGAGGTAAGAGATACGTTTTAAATACTTACATCCCTCCTGGACAGGTGAAAGGCTGGTCTAAGTTACGCATTTTTCTTATTTCCTGCTCAATTTCTTCACATGTCAATCCGCCATAAGGAATTTCACCTTTGGTGTAAAACATTGAATAATAACTTGTTCATTGATGAAATGGTACATTTTAATTATTTAACGTTTGTCTTGAGAGCACTATCACCGTTACATATTATTGGCTCTGAAGGATTTGAAACTATACTATGCCACAAATCGGCGGTATATAGTTGCATTATCATAATTGCTAAATTGACACCCCAATTCACAGAACACAAAAACGGGCAACCCTTTCTCCAAAAAGTCTATTTAACAATTTGCCATACTTTTAATGGATGCATGACTCACATGGCTTGGCTCGCTTTGACTGCATACAAAAATTTAAAAATGTATTACTTTCAATATATAACTTACCGAGTGAATAAATCTCCCAGGCAACAATTCCAAATGTCCACACATCTGATTGGTCAGAGTAGTGACGTAAGAATATAGTTTCCGGTGGCAACCAAGCTACAGGTGGTGGAGACTTCCACATGAAAAGTGATTTTACAAATTAAACAATGTTAACTTCGAAGGAACATTCAGTCAATATTTACGCTATAATTTACTTATTCTGGACATGAAACCTCATCGTGATCCTGGCACATATTACTATTTTGTTGGTCAAAATTGCCGTTCAACCGTTTTCTAGTGGAGATCTGTATGAAAAGTTTTGCAATACGAATAACTGCTTTACATGCTTTTGCTTCCATGAAAACTAGACACAAACTCTCATGCCATATTTTAAGCAAGTGTGACATGTTATTGAATCGGTTTTTATAAATTATTCTGAGCTGGTATAATTTTAAGGATATATCTCTACGTTGTTTTATCAACAAGAAATATCTACAAGTGTTAGATACTAAGTTTAATATCTTCTCAAACAGTTTTGCAATAACCACAGTCTAGGCGTTACATTTTGCAATCTAACGTTGATTTCAGACACTGAGATTACTTAACATTTTTGTCTATAATGCCAATATGGATGGATGTGAGGCAAATGTGTGTCTCCTAAACGCTGTTTTAAGGTACCCAAATGATGAAAACTCATGGTAGCATACTCCAATCTAGGTCCCATGTTAATTAAACAATGCTGTGTCAATATAAAAGAAAAAACAATGGTTTATTTAAAATTACCTTGTCTAGGATTTGGTGCATTCTTTCAGTAGACAACGATTTCGGCCAAAAATCGTACAACTTACATGTGCACGTCTTATTGAGAAGAACTTTCCGAGTGGACAGAGCTGGATGGCGATACTGTGATTTGTAAAAGAGATTTCAAATTCTATGTGAAATCCGTGAATTACTGATAATTATTTACAGAAGATCTAACGAAATAATTTAAACTATTAACGATTTCGAAACAAAAAGAATATTTCATAGATAAATTTCTAAAAGGCAAGTGCATCCCAAATGTATATACATCTCTGTCTGTTAGGTACATCAGTCCATCAAGTACATCTAGAGCGAACCCAGTCAGATGAATAGTTCTCTCGTCCAAGGTTTGGGAAACGTTGCATTGTGAGTCACGTGATTGTTGATAATTCCTCATTAAGAAATCTCTCAGTGTTCCGTACTCAAGGTACTCCGTGTAAATATAGTATGGAACTGTATTTATAAGAAATAAGGATAGAATCATACTTAAATAAAAAGTAATCTACTTCTTTCTAATTTGTCATTTAGGTAATGGGAACTTGCTATTTGTCTGGATACGGCTGACGACTGTGAACGTTACCATTTTCACCAATTAAAGGAAAATGTGATAATTGTGATATTACTCAACTGAATTGATTAAGACACGATCCGTCGATTGTCTAATGCAAATTTAAATTTTATCTTTTCGTCAACACATCGCCACAAACTAAATATCCTTAAGACAGAACCTCTGAAAAAATTACTTAGAGACGACAATTTTAGGACATCCATATCATTTACATTTTACCAAGTTTAACACCTTACCATTAGCTGTCGAAACACCAAGTATGTCGACGACATTCCGGTGGCTTTTTAAGGTCGCAACGCTTTCTGCTAGTGTTTTAAATTTCATATGATCTTTTAATCGCACACGGTCTGCAATGAAAAACATCAATATATACATCTTCAATATGTAAATCAGATATTTTCATATTTTAATCACCTGCTTAATTTCGAAAATCTTAAACAGGTAACGTGTTGAAACATCGAACCTGTACACCACGATTCGACAACTGCTGAGAATGGAGTCTTTAACGAAATGAAACCTTTATCTCCAGCAACGTTCACATTATATACTTAATAAATACTACTTACAATGAAGCTGTTTTTAAAATTTGAGTAGTCTTAATTTGAGTTCAATACGGGGAAGTATGACGGACAGTTCTATTCTCCTTACCTGAAACACACTTTGCTATAATTTTTGTTTTGACATTTCCGTTAACAGTAGCATTTGCCGTCCAGTACTGGAACATTTCTTCACCAGAAAGTTGTATCAGAATTTCAACGTTTCCTATCTCTTCCGATTTATCTTCAACATCACAATAAATATCTTCATTTTCGTCCGCTGATATGAACACTTCAAAAAATAAAGAAGTAAACGATATTATCTTCACTCTCCTTCCATTTACTTATCCTTACTAAGGATACTTATTCAAAATGGAATTGCCTTCCCCTTTGTTCTATTTTTTTTTTTTTTTTGTACGTTTTTTAATCGTTCTTATTTATTTGCATTCAAAACGCATCTAACTTTTAAAGGCTGGGCTAGCTTTTATATTTCTTTATTATTTACAGGTACATACTTACTCTCAGTAAGGAATCTTAACTTAAATTTAAATATACCTTCACCATTTTAATTAGCTTACTTGATTGACGAATAGCTGGTAATTCCCTTGATGTCATAGAAACTCCATTTACATGCCGACCACTCAAATTGCTTGTAAGTTGAAGACTTCTAGGGAAAAACAAACTAAATAATTATGTATTTCCGATCGAGAACTCAAAGAAATTTCGAGGTTCAAAAAATCCACAAAGTACAATATTGTTAGTTTTCCAGACATTTTCATACTTTATATAATACTTACTTTGTTTACATAATATTGTGTGCTGCTAGTAAAGCCTGGGTAAATTTCTGTCTTGGCACAATTTGGGTGTGATATAATAAAACGCATTGGGATTCTGTTTTAAATCTTATCATAGTACGACATATTTATACCATGAAGCAGTGAACTATACTGCCACTATTCAACTAAAACAATGTTTGTTAAAATTTTTGAAGCAAACAAAATAATAGCAACTTACGCTGATAAATTGGAAGATTTAGAAGCTGAAAATTAAAAATAAATCATATTGTTCTAATATTCCCTAATTTCTTTAATTTGTACAATCACAATGTTTACTTGGTTTCTTAATTATTATCTTTCTCGGTTGATATTTTTTCTAATGTGACAAGATATATAACTACTTGCAAATACATGTACTATAAGATTAATTATGTTAAAAATGCTAATGTACTTTCACCTTTAACTCTCTTCATAGCAACTCCTACACATGTGATCAGAACTGCCATGATCAATGTTGCAGCCAAACCTAAAATAACCCAAAGGTTTCCAAGTAGATCATTACCAGATTGATCTTTATCGTGACCTGAAAGGAACAAAGTTATCAAAATGTTCGAAAAATAACGGTAATAATTGTAACAGTGGAATCATTCCCAGAGTAGAGTTTTCAAAGCATTTGACAGGCAAATTCAGACTGGAATTCCTTCCATTTTTTATTCAACTGAACAAAATATTAAATGAAGACCTTAAACCACCTCAAAAGGGAGTGCAAAAAATTGTTGTGCTGGATGTACTTATCATTTCAAATCAAATAAAAAGCGAGCTCCGTAATTCGTTTTAGGGGCTATCATGCGCACATTTTCATAATCGACAGGATAAACAAACCAATTTCCCACCTTCAGAGTGTGTTCCAAAGTTTGAGCTAACATGAAAATTTGGTAACTTCATTCTTTCTTTATCCATCCAAAACAAAAGGAGGAATCGTAAGTGTGGCTTTTTGCAGTATTATGTGTCTAAATTGCCATTTTGGTGTAAAAAAATGGATTTTAATCTAAAAATAGGGCTAAGATCGCCATTTTCGTTCTGGTTGGCTAGATACTGAGAAGTATTCTTATGCGATCACTGTTTGCACGTACTGCAAGAAAACAGGTGAACCCAGTATACTATATGTTGAACTCAACTTCTTTATCCCTTGGTGTGCCACACATTTCCGTGCTCCAACGAATTCCCCAACTCACTTATTGACATTCTCTCAAGCATGGCTCAGTGCAAATATTTATCACTTCATCCACTCACGGAAACAACAGATATGTCCTCATATTTCCTCTCTAATAACAAATAATCGTAGTATTCGGTTCGATGCTGAATGTTTAAGAGGAAATTCCATAACTGGCTAATGACAGCGCTTATTCCCTAAACTAATTTCTAACCCTGAGAAAGAACACAAACGAAACAATAACAAAGGTTTAGCCAATTAAAAAATCTTTGTTAAGCTGTGCTTATCAAATAATTATCTCTGGTCGAAAGACATCATAGACTGATGCAAATTGAAGGTACGTCAGTATTCTAAATGAGCTTCACGAAGTAACGAAGAGAATTACTTGTTCCAAAGTTATGATTTATAGTTATACTACTGGGGCGGTACGTCTTACGTCGTAGCTCCAGGGAGCGTAGTCTTGATGTTCTGTTTAACATGGGCAATATAATGATGTTTATATTTGTTTAAAGCCTTGAAAATGCTATAAATGTGTCGTCTTGTGATAAGAGTCTCATATGAAGGTGTACGTGTAACACTGACAATTCCTGCATCCGAGTATATGTTCATCATGGAATATTAGACTCTTAAGCTTTTGTCAGTAAATAAACAAACAGGTTTATAAAATATTAAGTTAATCCCCAGAGACTTTGCAAAATAACTGACGTTAAGTTCAATCTCAACTTGAAGTGTTTCCTTAAAAATGAGGAAGACTTCCTCCCATACCTTTCAAATGAAATTTAACGCTATCTTCCGCTGTCTTGTTTGGTCCTCGAAGGAAAATAGAGCATTTGACCGTATCAGTTTGTCTTGGACGCAAAATTAAAGTGCTAAATGTACTTGACGGACGATTTATTTTGTAACTGGTTTCATCAACTGGTTGCCCATTTAGCATCCAAGTAAGCTCAGCTTCCGGTTTAGCATCTGTAGCATCGCAAGTAACAGTTACTCTTTCTTCCTGTTCGAAGTAGATGACGTCAGACGAGTTGTCGTCAACTGTTACAATAAGCTTTGGTAATACTGAAAATGGAAAATGACGATGGCTTCTAAAAATAGTGTGGTGTTTACTTAATTACTGGAAATTGTCGATTAATGTTGAGCAAGAACTGATGTTAAAGCGTTTAGGTAAACCTGGTACATGATAGAAGAACCTTCTTCTTAATGAGAAGATGAATCTTATCCGGAATAAAATCTCGAAAGATGTCGCTGAAGGATAACATTATTCACCTTGTCATGGTAAATAGTCCAAGCAGCTTTTATGAACAAGCTATACAATCGTTCAACCTGGTACATGTCAGATCGCAACAAATGCAACACACTATCTTTAACTACTGATGCAGAATATGTTTTCCTTGAAAACATCTTGAAACTTTGATACTTACCATAACTTATTATTTTTAAACTTGTCTCATCAGTTTTATTAGCTTCATCAATGATACTTTTGCAAGTAAACACTTCTTCGTCTTTACTTGCATTAAATATCAGAGTTGAAGCTATGCCAGTAGTGGTGTTTGTCGTTTTATTTGACCACAACGTAGTAATATTAGGACCGTGTTCCATTGGCACCCACAAGACTTCTGGAACTGGACGTGCTCCGTTGACATGACATGTAATGTTGACTTCTTCAGAATCTTCAACATATATTACATCTGATATTTTGACGTCATTGACTTTCAGATACATCTTTGGTTTAACTACAACAAAAAAAAAAAACACTTCCTTGTTAAGGTAAACGGGCATAGAAAATTTACCCAAAGTTTGAAAAGTTTTTTTGTATTTATTTTTTTATGTACTAACTTATGTTGCTATGTATCTTTAATATGATAATATATCTTAAAAACCATTGTATCCCAAAAAAAATTTAGAGGACTTTTTGAGGTTAATGTTTTCCGTGATCTTTTGAGATTTTCACCTATGGATGAAAATAATCTTGGAAGTTTTTACAAACTGTCTGAACCTTATTGAAAATTTTCAAAATATCACTAGTATACGATAGTTATCAATTACTTTTTGATCTGAGCTAATTGCACTCCCACTAACCATGAATGCTTTTTCCAAAGTCCTCCCGACCCTCTGGCAAAGAGCCGTTCGGCAAAACCAAAGTTAAAACTACTTCCCGAAGAAGCTATACGTCCACTTAAGGACAACACTTGACCAACCTCAAGGCCTTCAGACCATTTACATTATTGGTCTGTCATGCATGGCTCCATTCTTGACTGGATGAAAAGAACAGATACTACACATGATCTTAGCCAAAAGGCCGAGAATATACTGAAAATAAGGGCAGGCGCTAGTCTTTGTATTTGCATATTTGTACACCTGATTCCTCGAGTTAATCATTCCCCACCCAAATTCACTCATGCTTAATATAAAAATGATGCCATTATTGTCACTTTCTTACAAATTATATGCAACACAGATTAGTTTGTGTTTTCAATGTTATGCGACATTTTCTGTGTATTTTTAACATTTTGCAAAACTTGACTTTAAGCAGATTTCGCTTACCGTATGTAAAGAATGTTGCATTAATCAAGGTATGTATTTCTGTTCCTTGTAGGTTACTGTTACACGTGACTGTTACGTTTACTCCATTTGGTATAAACTTCAATGTTGATTGAGAATCAAAAGTCCTGTTCTCCTTTTTATTTCTAGTGTTATTCGTAAACACCACATCATCATATGGTTTCCCATTTATTGTCCATGTTAGATTTGAAAGAGGTTTAGCTCCTTCGGCAAGACATATTATATATATTTCTTTGCCTTCTTCAACATACTTTTCTTCATAATTGTCTTCTTCGTATCCATGGTTACCTTTGTACGTTTTATTTGCGATAATCTCGTTGTTAAATAATAAAGATAAAGTTGGCGGTACTAAAACAAAGAGGAACAAAAAAATACCATTTTAAATTTTCTTAAAAGTTGATCAGACGGTCTAATGAAATGGTTTAGTTAAATATCGTAGTAAAATGGAGTTAAGACTATTCCAAAAATGTTTGCTAGCTATGAAGAGTAATCGTGTAACATGAACCATGTAAGATAAAAGCCTTATTGTCTACTTCTCACAATCGCAGTTAAATATTGAAAGAGATGTAATGAAAACCCATCCATGCGTTTACTGAAAGATTAATTATAAAAGTTGTTAATGTTGTTACTACCGAAAGCGAAATCACGGAAGTTTGAAAAACGTGACATCACGAAAGATGCTTTAAGTCCAATTTCCCACAACGCCGAGTGAACTGGTTCCACAACCCCAAAATGGGGTTTTTTTTATCGAATAAAGAATCATATAACTACAGTTGAGCTCTGACAATTCGTAAACTTGTTTTATATTTAATAGTTGAGTATATGTCTGAGCATGTGTCAACATTACCCTAATCTCAACTTAATACTTAATATGTTTAACACCATAGTCCCTACTTAAAGTAAAAATACCTTTAAACGTTTTGTTTAAATTCGTCGTGTAGTACAACGAGATTTTCATAAATGGTTCGATAAAACCTGTAGAATGTTATCTATGTTTGCACACTTTACAATTCTAACGTTTGTTTTTAATATTTGTTTTGCAGTTAAATTTATGTTTGCATTTTGCAGTGAATTTTCAAATTTAAAATTCTCCTGAGAAAAATACATTGATCATACGGATCTGATTGTAGTAAAAATGATATGCCTATTAAATTTAAAATTTGAGGTAATTCTTACAGTGAATTTAATTTATTGGTTTTAACCCAAACATGTCACCTTTCAATAGTCACTACACATTTAACAAATTGAGCTATTTTTATCTCAAAACATTCAAATAAGCAGGGAAAAGAAATATTACGGGAATTCGATCCTTTGACTTTTACACTAAGTGTGCTAAATGAGAGACGAGTGACTGACAGTAATACTCCTATGCATAGATGACTGTTTTAGACTCATTCTGAAAGACTTTTGTCTTGCACAAAATTAGAAGAACAAGAGTTTATTTACACCAATTTAGTGAGTAAAGTTCACTCCAAAAAGAGTGTCTAGACAGATCGATCCTACACGTTGATCGTGCAAGTGAAATTCACCCGGAGTGGAGTAAAAATTCACCCCAAATAGAGCTAGTATCCTATTCCATAGTAGGGATATATCACGCAGTTGAGAGCAGATTTTCATTCCCCCCGGGTGAATTACACTCGTACAAAGAATCGTACTAAGGAGCGATCATTCTGGATACTCCTTTTGGAATTTCACGATTTTGGTTTTAACTCATCTTTAAAATTATACTGATAATAATTTACAAAATGCAGAGCTTAATATAAGGGGTCGAATGATTTTATCTAAAGTGTGGTATTATCCATTCATGAAAAAATATTTTAAAAAATCAGTTGTAATCTTCTTCACAATGGTTGAAATTCCTTGCTTTTAATCCTCAACTATTACCATTCAATATTCACTAAATTTATAAGAATTGAGATATGTTTAAGTTAAGTCATTGAAATAAACAAGGGCAAAAGGGTTATGTAACGTTTGCTCTGTCTTTTCATACCGAAATTGAGAGACATGAAACCAGTGAATGATGGTAAATATTCTAAGATTTCCCATGCTAATTCTGAAGACCGAACTTTCCCTTTTGTCATAAATGAAAGAACGATGGTGTATCTTATCCACCTTAAAGAATTTAAGACAATCATCTCCATCTTTACACTGATAATTTGTAAAAATGTACCGCTTAATATAAGATGATCGAATACTACCCTATGGGTTGGTCGAAATTTAGCAAACGCTGGTCGCATTAACCACAGCGTGGTCGAATATTGTCCGCGGAAGTCGAATTACACACATGAACCGTTTAAACTTTACTCATTTAATTTTGAATCGCAGATAAAATTGTGGCAATAAAAAGTACTCTTCGAAGCAACCGATATTAAAAGTTATTCATTGCTTTTCTTGTTAATTTATACATTTTTTCTCTTTTTAGAATCAATGATAAATCCTTGTTAGGTCGAATACCACCTATTTTACCCTACACTTCGTCTTACCAGGGGGCTGTAAATGAAGGAGAAACAATGCATTCTCCTCCTTTGTCCTATGTGTGTAGCCGCCACTTAAGTTTTGCATTGTCTGATTCCTGAAATTCCTCTAAACTAACAGGGAATTGGCATTGAAGACAATTATTTTCGTCGTCTGCTACATCTGAAACAGCTCTAAGGTTGATTTTCCTCCATTAGTATTACATTGCCAGCCGTCCAAGAAATCAAAATTTATTTCAACTAGTGCCGCAAAGTGCCACTTTTTAAAAGGGTACAGTGTATTTCTTTATTACTTATTAAGAAAAGATACATTTTTCGCTATTTCAGGAACATCCGGAATTGTTTGAAATATTATCATCGAGATCCCTTTGGTTTTCAAACAGGTTCATTGTCTTTTAATAACGAAATTAGAATAATAATGGAATTTTGCAACTTAAAAGTGACTGACAATCGTTTCACATGTGTAGGATGAGCAGATGTCTTTAAAGTAGCATCTTGACACTGGTGTTTGTTTCAGGATTACTGCACTTGAAAAGAATGAGATTATCATTAAGTCAAAAAGTCTACAAAAGTCAACAATAAAAACGAAGTGAACTATCAATCAAATTGCGGTGCTTGAAGAGAATTTAATTATTTTCAAGTACATTTTGTCTGACAAATCAAGTCGATGTTTCTCCTTCCCTTATACAGCTCCATGGTCCCTGGTCAGACTACATCATATCAGTAGAGACGATTTACTCCATTACTCACTAGTGAGTCACTATGGAGACAAATTGACTCATTGCTAGGATAGTAACTCACTTTTTATTTTCTGTCTATACCCTCTTAATCACAGTAACGTGAATGTACTCGACGTTTCCTTTTAATTTTAGTACCGAATTTCTAAGCAAACGGTTCAAATGACTTTTGTTCTTGAATTGTAAGGACACCAGCATTCTTCCTTCCCATACGCAGTCTAACTTTTGAAGAACTTACTGGTGGCGCACTATAGGTAAAAATAATTTTAATGGGCCATAGGTAAAACTAATTCTTGATATGTTAAAGAGAAACTTCTTCTCGTCATTTTAAACAAAGTTGTATATTGCACTCAATACAGATGATTTTAATCACATTTTCAACCCAAAGTAAAATAGACTGAGACACAAGTAACAATTAAATCCCCCCCCCCCCCCCAACTTCAGGGGTAGGTAAGAGGAAATGTAAATAAATTCTGAGATATAAAAGGGGGGATATGCAGAAGCTAAAGAACTTAATGGGCCACCTTACAAGTCTATCTTAAACTCCATCCAACTATCCTAGTCATATAAGTTTTTTGTTAACGCATAACTGTATAGCATTAATATCTGGCCCATTCTGACCACCTTTAGGCGCAATAAGTAGTCTGCCTGAGTACGTTGTAACTTCTAAGTTGTCTGCGCAGTGCGTACATAGGTAAACTCAGGAGTTCGCAAGTTTACAGTGACTGTGTGGAGTCAAATTGTTCTTGGCACCTCTCTCCCAAATAGTGCATGCTGTTAATTTCGTTGTATGCCTCTGTAAAATGTTTGTACCTATGTTGGCCTATTTGAGCAAATTTTAAGGAATGTTTCCAGGAATGTTTTAAGGAATGTTTCAAGTTATTTCCAAGTTTACGTTGTTTTTTATATCATAGCCTTTTCGTTCTTAGGTCTATGTAATTTTCACACCCATGTCCTGGTTTTTGCCACGGAATACGCTGCTGGTTGGAATGCATTAGGTAGCCTAAGGACGGTATAAAGACGGATGGGTAATTTTTAGGGTTAGCATGCATTTGGAAAAAAAAATTGTTCGAGATTTCCCATACAAATTGGATCAGTAATGGAATAAAGGTATCATGTGTATGGAATGGAAGAATTTTCAAGACTTGGTTAAGCCTCTTCACTGCTTTTTACATGCAAAGATTGTCTATCATAAATACAAACAAACTAGGAAGCTGAAAAATTTGGAGTGAGTAAAGTTTTTCGATGGGGTTGACTTTCTTCCTCCGCCGTACCCCTAGCATGAGCTTTGAAGTTTCGATTTTTCATGTCAAGTTGTGTTTTATAAGTTTGTCAATCTGCTTCGATTTACCCTATACTGTTTTGGACAAATTTGTAAGTTTTCGGAAACCAGCACTGAAAGGTTAATTCATGCACCGCATGCATTCATTAGTTAACATTTTGATTATTGTAATACTTATTGTGCAGACGAGGACGCCAACAGCGCCTCCCCCCCCCCCCCCCCCCAACAGAAATCTTGCATAATCGGGCAGACATCAGTGTCTCGGTTGGGAAGATATTATGCCCTGGAGTGGGATCTGTAGTCGAGCAAAAAGTAACCGCCCCGGAGAGAGTGAGTGCACCGTAAGACCAAGGCTTCAATCTTTTAAAAACTGGGGCGCCCCTATGATCACAAACATACCTTGCAGGAACATATCACCCCCCCCCCCCCATCATTGGTTGGTTTCGGGGGGTTTTTTCGTGTATTTATTTTGCATGTTTAATTATAAGGCGTACTCACAATAGGATTGTTAATGGTATCGTTTCTCATTGTCTTAATTTATTTATCAGACTCTTTCATCTTCACACCGCTGCTTCTTCATAACGCTAATTCCAAGCAGGAAATTTTTGGAGGTTTAGATTAGATTAGACCGTGCCGGCAGTTTTATTGAAGGTAAAAAAGAAAAAAATGGTGCAACGGTCTGTGCTCTTTGGAATTCTTTGTCAAATACTGTACAAAATGAGCCAACTTTCTTACGTCTTATCTTTTTGAAAACAGGCCTACTTTCAATCTTGCGAACGTTTTTGTAACATTGTTAAGTTTTTCATTGTTTAAAATGTTTTATTTTTTCACCTTCTTTATCTCCCTTTTGTGTACCATTCATTTTTCTTCATTTGTTTGCTTAATATTGTTGTACTACTTGACTTGTTGCAGTTGACATTTCTTTTAATTATTCCTGCAAAATGGCGTACGCAGGTTTTCTCTGAAGGAGGCCTGCAGTATGTTGAGTAATTTCCCTGAACAAAGCTTTATATTATCAAATTGGTAGTAAAAATGTAAAATACTCGATATTAAATTGCGGTAAGAAAGAATTCAATATTTGATATATGCAGACTTGATTGCTTATAGGCCTAGTGTGCTGTAGGTGCATATCTAGTTTTTTTTTTCTTTTTACCATCACAACTATTTCAACTTTTAATGAATAAATCTAAAATTCCAATTAGGAGTAAGCAGAAGAAATGTCCTTTACTATTTGAAACGTAGCAAGCGTGGTAGAGAAAGGAGAAATCATTTGGTCATTTTTGTCTAGAACGTCTTTACCCCTCTTTCTTACCCTGATCGGTTTTGTAAAATTCAACATTTATTTGTAGTTATAAAACTCTCTTTCCCCCGTGGTATCCCTCTTAATTTAAAAATCGTAGCGTCCATGAAGGTAAGTAATACATTATTTGTGTATGAGTGTTCCTAACAAAGGTGTAATTCAATTGATATATTCTAGTTATAATGAGGCTGAATTAATCTCTAGTTCGGATAAAAGGTTGTAAAAATATTTGACTTCGTAATTGCAACTTATTGACCTTTTGATACAGCGATCACTTAAAATTATTTCCCCATTGTTTTATTTAAGGTTATTAATTGCTTCTATTAAATCATCAAGTGCTTAACAGGGGTGAGGATTTCGGGGAGTGATCCCAGTAATTTAATTTTGGAATGAATTGTGCTTGTAAAATTGAAGACGGTTAAAGAAGATACTCACGTTCCAACTCCCATAACCGATCTGATTTTCACAAAATAGTTCGAAAGGTTTGGGATAACCGTCAGACTTAATCATGTAAACCCCCATCGTATTGACTCGCATGAGTTTTGTACCTCTTGGCAGTCTCTGGGATATTTTGGTTCCTGGTAGAAATAATAAGAGGAGCTCTACAAAGAAATGGAAATAATTGTATAATATTATTATTGTACTTTATTTATACAAAGAAATGGAAATAATTGTATAATATTATTATTGTACTTTATTAACTTTATTACAATAGTATGAATAGAATGTTGAATACAACTTGGTCAAGGGAAATAGTGACCCACAACTAGAAAAGGGCTTTTGGCGCCGGTTGATAAAATCATAAGATTAGAAGTTAAAACGTTAAATAAGCCTCAAAAAAATAAACCAAATCAAAAATCCTTCTATTACTCTCTAAAAGATAGCGGAAAAATCTTAATTTGGCCTCGGTTAAAAATTTCGATTGGAAAAGAATACTTTCTTATTGCTTTCATATAAATGTTCAGTCGAAACTAACGATTAGTTCCCAAAATATTACATTATTTTGATCTATACACAGAGTAAATAGATAACCCAAAAATAAGTATGACGGGGATACTCTTAAAACTGCATTTAAGTGTTTCTACTAGTTTCAACATAACTAATACTCTAAAATCTACAGTTATGGGATGAGTAATGTTATTGACAAACAGTCTCACAGTGTGAACATCTCGTTAGAGGTTGAAATGTGTCTCTCCCTGTCAATTACCAAACTTAACCCTATCGATAGAAAATGCTGGATATGGACGATGAGGCATTTCTTGACAGACTTCCATAGTAGTCTTCTCAAGACCGTAACATGCCGGAGGAATCTATTGGTTAGCAACATAGATCGGTGCAGCCTGTGTTCTTCATTTTACAGGCACTTGAATCAATTATTACGAGGTACAGATTGAGCAAAGATATCCTCCCGAGGTTTACAATGAAATTCCGAGAGAAGAATCTCAATTCCCCCAATGGGAATGCAAAGTCATGTGTTCCAAACCATGTTGTCAACCTCTTCTGGGGTTTCATTCAAATAGACGATTAAACGAAGACATGTTACTTTATGACGTAAATAAAGAATTATGGCCAATCTTATGGTCGTGTCTATTTAGTACAATCAACTTCCGTCTTTAATTCTATTAATAATTAATTGATAAAAAGGTGGTTTGACAGCTGATCGGCTTTCTTACTAAATCAATGTCGTCAAAACAAGCTGTGTGGCTGTTTCCTTTTTGATTTTTCTTCTCATAAAACATGGATACGAAATAATAACCGTTCACGAAGGACATATCAACTAAGCAATAAAACCATCTTCCATTTTTCCTTCCTTGGTACATAACTCAACTTGATCTAGACATTGGAACATTAAGATAAGGGTGCAAACCAATTAATACTTTTCTTAGATAATCAACGTTACAGCCAAACGTTTGAAGTTCTGCTGTAGGAGACATATCCAGTCCGCATATTTTCTTTCAACAAAATACCCCGGGGGGGGGGGGAATTATATGACGGGAAGTTTATGTTATAGTTTTAATTAACAATTACATTTTCCTCAGGAAAACGCCCTGATTTGTTCTGTTCTATGTACAGAGAGCACAATCAACGGAAAACGTATGCGTCGTTTTTTGTTACCGTTGATTTAATGTGAAATTTGTTTGCACTCTGGTCAATCTAAGTAATAAGAAGGATAAATAGCTATTAACGGCTGACACTGGATTTTCCTACAAAGACTTTTAAACTTAAAATGATTACTTTATTGGAAAAAGGGTGTAACGAACGAAAAACTGTAGACCAGGGTTTACGTATTTAACGTTGTTTTCTAATTTGTTTAGTTCTACAGTGAGGATGGTTTGAAGTTCGTATCAACTAGTAATTTCATTCCCTGAAAAATGGGCAAGCGCAGTGTAATTAACACTTTTATCTAAAAGTGGAGCTAATGAAATGGAACGTTAACTTTAAGAGAGTCTGAGCAAGAAAATTGAAATAAATATATTTTCGGAGTTTTTTTTTTTTTTTTTTTTAATTAAAGGTATGGCTATGTTTTGAAAAACTATAATACTTTGAGTATGGAGAACAGTACCAGGGTAAACATTGATTTAACAAAGAAAATTGAACTGCCATTTTGAGACTAATAACGAGAAAAGTAGCTTTGATTTTAAAGCTTAAAAGAAAAATGTTATCTAAAGTTTTTGCACCAAAACACAAATTAGAGGACATAAAGATTAATGAGATCAAGAGAACCCTTTTTTCTGCACTTCCAAGTGAAAATGATGTAAAGATAAGAGTTGCCTGTATGTCAAATTAGTTAGTGAGTTAAAGGAGGTTTTACGGCATAATTTAACCCACTGGTTTAAGTCGAGTCTTTTTCCAGTTGTTACACACTGGCTGGTTTTCCCTAATTTCATTGCTTATGCTGAGCATTAAGCACAATGACACTGAGTTCCTTTTTTTTCAAAATCTTCGTTATAACCTGGCTAGTATTCAAATTCCATATGTGGAAGAACATCGAAACGGGCAAATAAATTTTGGCGTAAATGAAAGACCCTTCATCATTGGTGCCATTTTTCAATATAACAATGCTCTTATAGCGATAGTTATTAAGAATCCTTTCAATTCTAAACCTATTTTTTTTTCAATATATTTTAAAAGCTGCGAAAAGTTCTAATCTGAAAACATTAAACAATAGCAGAAAATGACGAATAGAAACAAGTTGCACTAACTGAAAGGAACAAGTGAGCGACAATTATACAACTTACCAATTCTTGAGCGAGGAGGCACTTGCAAGATATCCAGCATAATATAGCGATCTGTATCACTTGTAATTGGACGCAGAGTGACATGGTGAAGTTTAGTATCACAAATGTGTCTTTGTCAAACAGCATGACACAAGTAACAACTTTTGCTCAAATATGAGGTATAAAATAGAAAAAAGAAACGGTTCAGGTACGATATTTTAATATGGAGTAAATCAACAACCCTATTGTTGTTTATTTGTTTCTCAATGAATTAAGAAATATCAATACTGTCGTAGAGTAACATTACAATACAAAGACATGTCCCCACAGAGTGTCCGTAACAGGATATCAGAATTCTGTTGGAAAATTTGAATTCATACAATCTCATTGCTGAAAGTGAGGTTCGATTCAAGATTTTCAATTTGGAGAGGGGGGATCATAAGGAGTAAAGATATATCGTAACAGTTCTTGAGCGGTAATGATATAAAAGTATAGAGATATTTCTCTAATATAATGAAATTATTGTGTTAATAAATTACCTCCTTTGAAAGTCGTTTGTGTCTTGCCTCTTGATAAACGCCAAAATAAAAAGAACAATATTCACTGACGGTAGAGACACGAAATCATGCTATTTAATTGACAAAGTTACTACAAGGATGATAAAGTTGCCTCAGTGTGCAGTCTGCAGTGAAAGTCTTTGTCATTCTGGTACATTGTCACTTTACACTTGTACTCCTTTTGTTATTTTCTTTATTAAATTTACTGTCCACTTTACTCTAAAATCACTAGAATATTTCATGTCAGCAAGCTATTCCGAGACAGTGAAATGTGTGTTGCTGGAGTTCGAGAAAGTAGCCTACCCAAGAAGAAGAAGAAGAACCCTCGTCTCAGCCTATGATGTTGACGTTTTGAAAACTCAAACTTTTGCAATTTGGTAACGCTTTAAATGCTAACCAAATATTTACACTGAAATAGTTACATTCTTGTCCTTTTGACATGTCCTGTTAAACATGAATTGATACAAAATGACATGAAAATTGACTTAGAATAGTTTTTCGGCGTTGAATTTGTGAGTGCAGTTAAGGTGCAGAGGGATAAGATGCTAAGCACCAGACTCTTCAGTGTTCAGACTACTCTACATTTTCCAAGGCCCGTGAAGCGGTTTTTGAGAAAGACATGACTAATAATCAATAGTCGTGACACAAGCATTAAAAATTATTGTGTCATATGACGTAAATTAGCAGTACAGCGCATGCATGAAACGTATGTATGCACGACATTGCAAACACATTCATTCATTCATTTTGCGTTTTCTAACTCTGTTGGTGGAATTTGAAAAATCTGATATAACAGTTAGGATATGGATCAATGTGAAGTATAAAATTAATTTATTTGAAATTTTGTTCTAGTTTGGTTTTCTTTTTTACTTTATCGAGATCCACGGGTAAAAGCTTGGAAGCTCAATAATGGCCAAAGGGTGAGAAGCGATAATCTTTTTGAAATGTATCTACAGCTGTTTAGTGTCAGACGGCATTCTACTTCTTGCAGAATACCTATCATGCCTCACTAGAGTAATATGAGGAACGTCTCACCAATCAGGCAGTTTTAGAAGCAGTGTATATTTAGATAAATTTTTCGATAAATTCGGTAAAAGATAGTAAGTTATATTATTTTTTTCAAAAATTCATTCAGTTATTACTTTTAATGCAAAAATTCCAAATTTCGTTCTGACGCGGTTTTGTTGTAGCAAACGTTTTAAATCAGTTGGAATCCGAAGCGTTAACTTTAACCATTCCGGCTCAAGTCCAGGAGATACATTTATAGAAGAGGGTTGCATGATAGTGAAATATCACAGTTAAGAAATTTCGTAACGGGCTTTACGGATGGTTGTGTCAAATGTCAATCCAAAGCGACGAAATTAATCAAGAATTATTGTTGAAAATTAGAGTGACATATTCATTTTATCTTCTCCGACATTAATTAGTAGTACCAGAATATATTGCAAACTTTTTTGACCTAGAAGAAACAACCAGCGTTCGCAAACGAAAGAGCAACGATCTGCCCCAGTGGCGGGGCTAGGGATTTCGGTCAGAGGGGGCGAAAATGGTCTGCAGGGGCGGTTTTCAGGAGTAAATACCCTGACCCTCAGCATGATCGAAGCCACTGCTTTTCAGACTTTCCATTTGATTTTCCGCACCTGGTAGAAGACTACTTTGCCATTCCTCCTCATCAAGTTTTTCTATTAAAACATGTTTCAATTTTCTAACCATTGCCTCCGCGGAAGAAATTCGGGGGGGGGGGGACTAAATACGTTAGGGGGAAAAGCTCAACGCCAACATGAGTTGGCGTGGAGCGCAGGAAAATTTTGTCCCAAAATGCCTCTCAGATTGCTGAAAATGACATTTCTAAAGCCTGTTTACCGCATATAAATAGGGAAAACACTGAGTGAACTGTTAAGAAATACTGATGTTAATATTTCTTCGTCTTTTTTTTTCTTTATGTTTTCTTCGTTTTTTCAGGTTGTTTATTTTCCAGGAGAGGGCAAGTTCCCCCTTTGCCCCAACCTGCGGACGCCCATGTCTCTATTCCTCTCTTTTTCATTCTAGTATGAGGGCAGGCAATAAATTTTGTGTGTTATGGTCAGGTCTCGATAAAAGATTTTAATGTAATAATGGGCTACTTTGTGAAGATAAAGATTAAACCTGCTAGCGCTAAATAGCAAGCAATCTTACAGAGGGAAAAAGTTATGGAAATTAATCACCTTTAGGTGTACATTTTTAGGCATCTGGAAATCAAGATAAGTACACGAAGAAACATTAATTGACGTAATTTACATCATGTGACCACTCTTAAATGGCTATTAAGTACATTGTAAGAAATAGCCAAGACAAGAGGCAATGCTTGGCTCTCCAGATACCGAATTCATAATAACTAAGAGTAGCCTAAACCTAAGCTTATTTGATGCAATTTTCTGGCTTTTGAGGCCACGGAAGTACAGAAATAAGGATTTTCATGGGATTATCGTGCAGTGTCAGAAATAGCCATTTATCATGAGAATGGTCACTTGAAGAAACGCAAAATGGAAACTGATCATTAAAACTCTTACATCATTACCACTATCATAAGTTTTATTTTATTTTAACCTGAATGTTCTCTTCAAATGATTTCGAAAAATGTTGTGGAAGCTATTTTTGTATCGTTATAAACTCTTTTTATTGTCTATGTTGACAATTATCCCCAACAACAAGAAGGCTATTTGCGCTGCAATTATTGTGTCGCCCTTTGCAACATCTTTTATTGGCCGGGAGGGTGAATTTAATGTCAGTCTGTGTATTTTGTAAGCTTATAATCACGCTTGGTGTGGAAGCAATGAACTTAGCACAGCGACAACATTCATTAGTGCGTATAAAGCCTGAAGATACGTTTCGGCAAAACCTATCCCTATATTACAGAAGATGGCCCTTTTCATCAGAAAAAGTGCAGATAGTACAGTTACTGGTGGCTGTTTGAGCATTTTGTTATCTGGGCCTTAAAGCAACACCATTAAATTATGTCTTTTGCCAATAATGTTGCAAGAGCAAAGTATGTTAAAAACCTAAAAAGGGCACCGGCAGACGATTTTGGTCCGTCAGGGGGGAGAGAAGCCCCCCCCCCCCCTGACCATATGGCAGCTCCGCCACTGATCTGCCCCTTTGTGAACTTATTTCCAAGATATTTTCGTCTACTAAATTTTTAATACACATTGAATTTCCTGACGTATTGACGTAGGGAAGGATTTTTTATGAGTGACGACCCATATTAATTGTTATCACTTGGTCGTTTGTATGGAGACCATTAGTTTAAGGCTTTATAATTGTTACAGCAACCACGCTGAAATTTAAAACAAAACCTCCCGGATCCTGGTACAAATGTAAAAGGTAAACATTAATCGATGCACAAGACGTTTTCTATACACAGTTTTCTAAAGTTTACTGAATAATAAATGTGGTAACCAGTGTCGTTTGAGTGTCAAACAAATGGATTCTTCACACAGAACAAACATTCACTTTTGCATAAAAGATTTACCAAGGGATGGTTTAAAATGAGTTTATTTTCCTGAAATCGCGTTTCAGTTTCAGTACGCATTCAGCACTGAAATAATTGTTTAAATCAGATATCAAGGTGTGCTACCACTTGCTATATTTATGTTATTCGTGTTTTGGATGCAAATTTGTTCTCATTGCTCTAAGGCCGAAATCTAAGGCCGAAATGTTCAAAATGTCTTTATCGTTGCTGCTGCTGCTGATCTCTATTGCGAAATATTCGAAAGGTAAGTCCTTCAGAGAAATTTAATTTTCTTAACAGAAATTTGATATGTCTAATGACCTGCTTGATAATGTGCTATTAGCAACTACGGGCAATGGACAATATTGTTCCCAAATATTTTCAGAGGGAAGACATCATTTCAAATTCCCAATCCACCCAATGATTGAAAAATGCAGAAAAATATGTGAAATCGGTTCACATTTTTGTCATGAGCCATAACTATACACTCTTAAAAGAGCCGGATAAAATTTGATCCCATTCGGATCAAATTTGACCCAGCTCACATTCCGTTTCAAAGGGGCACCTACCCGTTCCGAATGAAAATGACTAGGAAATCTGGATAAAAACAAATGGGCCCGTTCCGGATCAAAACTAATCCGGATTCGTTATCGCGGGGCTCCGATTCCACCTGGATATTACTTGGAATTGCGGAAATTAATGACCCCATTCCAGTTCAAATCTTATTCCAGATTCCAGTGGCTCTAACTTGGCCCAGATAAAAACGGCGTGGAATCCTTGTTAAAATAATAGATAGACCACGTTTAAATAAACTTTGATCAGAACTCGGGGTCACAAAGCACCGTTGCACCGATCCTTCCTTAATGAAAAGGATCTGTTCTGGAATAAATTCACATTCTCCATTCATTTTCGCTTAAGGAAACAAGGTGGCTATTTAATTAGCATCTGCTCATAGTTACTTAGTTCAGCAATGGAAACTAAAAATTAAAAGCTACAAATAATAGTCTAGTTGACCATATATTTTGCAACACACTGCAAACCAAATTATAGTTTTCCAACAACAAAACAAAAATCTGCTACATGAAAAGCAGTAAACGTTTTGAGGCTTCAAATGTGGTTCTTACACTCATGTCTACATATGACCTCCAAGGTGTTTTATGAATTAAAAAACTACTTTAAAGAGACAGAAAGTTGCAGTCCTGTTGATAAATAAAAAAAATTCAAAAGGATAGCATGCCAAAAAAAAAACAACCTCAGTCGAGGTAGCAATGTTGATATATGTTGCATTAAAAATAATGATAAGGCTGACAACACACAATTGAGTTCATACTTTAAATAAAAATGCGTTTCACAGATGCCTACTATAATGTTGATTTTCAAACTGGCCTTCTAGCCTTTTAATTCACCACTCTGATGATGCTGACAAAAGTCTTTGAAGGCTTGCTCCAAATGGCCATAGAAGGAAATGACATACTAAACACTCATTTCTGAAGCAGTAACTATAGCAGCAGCTTAATGAGTGATGTTAAAAAGTGGTTTTACTGTTTAAAAAACGAAATCCTGATGAACAGCCCTACTTAAAGGGAAGATATTAGGTGAGGCATTAAGGAAAGATACTAGGTAAGATATTAAAGGCATATTCTGGTCGCCTTTCAATTGGATCTTGTAAGAAAAACAGAAATATTCCACACCATCTCCTTCAAACCCTGTTTCAATACCCTTTTCTCAAGATATCTCACCTTATAGATTGGTTATTTTTGTCAAAAAAATACCTCTGTTTTTCAACAGAGCGACAGGTAGGTATATAATGTGGGCACATTGCCTCAGATTCTTTTTGCTCCTCTTGAAATTGAAAATCCTGTTTGTCCTTGAAGTTTGATACTGTTGGAATGTTTGAACAACTTTTCCCGTAGATCTAGCATAGCCCTTCACCATACATTGAGGGCAACCAAAATTTAACTCAATATTGCAGGCAGCGGCATTAAAATTATAGATTAATTGAATGTAATGTAAAATTAATGTGCCGCTATGACGTCACAGATTTCCCATGGTGCAACAAATCTCAAGAAAAATTGCATTTCTTGAAAACTTTTATTTTCCAATCGCTTTATGCTATTGAGATGCAGCTGTCACCTACTGAAAGAGAAACCATACTGTACCAGTGAGTGGAGTATAGGTTCAAGATAGGCCTACCTGTGCAGGATTGTTTGTTCTCCTTGAATCTCCCAGTAATTCAAATTGGAGATTTTTGTAACTTAAAGACCTAGCAAATCTGACTGCTTTTTTTGAAGAAAAAGAAACTGTTGGCTTGTAGTGGGGTAACATTATGGTTTATCAGTGTACTGCAGGCCACATACAAAAGGATTTGACCAAAATAGAATCAGCTCTTGGCCAATTGCGATAGTTAGTAAATCTAAATGAAAGTGGAGTCTCGTGATCACCAACAATTTACAATTATTAATCTGCATTGCACAGGACACACCAAGCTTTAAGACTGCAGTCTAACGAAGCCCTACTGTACATACCAGTCCACTTGCAGACATCATGCCTTTGCATTCGTCCTGAATTTTTGCTCACTTGTGTAACCTGGGCCTGCCTGTGACTTGTGATTATTTAATTTTTACTTGTCATTTTTTTATTGCCTGTCTCTCAGAATGACCCAGGCCCATTTCTGCCAGTCATGTCCCATGTAATATAAATGAGTAAGTGAAAAAAGTACAAACAGTGACAGTGCATGGCATAGAACTCCCACTGCATGTGTGTTATAGGGACTAGCACTGAAGGCAAGCGTATACTTAAAGGCACAATTTTCTCGCCCCAACCAGTACCAATTCTCCCAACCTTCTTACTTAAGCCCCTCCCACATTTGTCTGAAATTCATTCTCATCGAGTCACATTGTCAGTTTACTGCTTCAGGGTGAGTATAGAAAAGCTCAATATGTATAATCAAAACACTCTCAGTCCAGTTCATGCTGTGTTATAAAAGCTTTTGTACTCTGCATTGTTTGAATTAGCTGTCAATCAAAAAGCTGAGTCAATTGAGAATTTCTGTTTACCCCAATAAGAATTGTAGTTTGGGGTGAGAAGATTGGCCCTTTAAAGGTACTTCCATGCTTTGAGGGGCACTTGGCGAGTCAGCTGTCACCTTCCATGATACTCTGTTTGCAGTGGTTATGGAGGAATTTTAATCCATTTCCTGTCCCCAGGCAGTGGCACACTGAACCAAACTTATAAGGAGCATGACTGGGTTGCTAATTAATATGAATTGAATTAGGCCTATGATCCGGTGTGAGGATTAGTTAAGCCATGTATTTGCTGTAGGGTAAGCAACCCCCACCCTGAATTATTTCTCTTTACACCCCGACAACTCTCATGAAGCCCACCCATGGATCTATTTCAGTATAGTATTGGCGGTAAGCCTGTGCTGCAGACATTAACTCAGTCCCTCAAAATTGGTGCTTGCGCTAACAGATGTAGCTATATTCGTTACCATGCATCACCCACTCTTAGGAATCATCCTTTTCAGACTTTCTCACTTATCTTCAATGTCACTGTACTCATATGGTATATGCCATGGCAGTCATCGCTTCTTTTAATCTTAATAAAGTCAAATGTCACTGTAGCCTAGTTTCCTACTACTTCCTAAACCTAACATTACCACTTACGAACGTGTCTTTCCGCAATGTGATGCTGGGTGCACATTGTTGTAACATAGACCATGCAATCACTAGAGACTTATTTGGTAGCACTGTAAAATGGCCTGATTTGAGGCCAGAATATCAGCCTTTCTGGTGAGCACAGTTAGCCAGAGAGGCCTGATTTCCATCACATTTCCATCACGTTGTGCATGCAAACCTATAATCAAGAACCTCATGACCTGGTATCCATATACCCACACTGTGGTACCCCCCCCCCCCCCTTGTCTCATGTAGGCCCTTCTCGTGTATAGGATAGCCTGGTCCAATAATGCCCCATACCTGCAATGGCATGGTTTTCAAGACCAGTTACAAATATCATATTCATACTGACGAATTCATATCTGTATTCAAAAGACATTTACGAAAGGGTGGGACTACCTTGGTTGGACCTGGTACCCATACCCCTACTCGTACTCATGACCTGGTACCCATACCCGTGCTCATAGCCTGGTACCCGTACCCGTACTCATGATTAATTTTTCTTTGGACTAATACCCGTACCCGTACTCATGACCAGGTACCTGTACCCGTACCAGTACTCATGACCTTGTACCCGTATCAGTACTCGTACTCATAGTCCCGTACTCGCACTACAACACTGCAAACCATATTCATGAGATCTACGTTAGATGATGTGGACAGTGTTATTTCTGATGAGGTTCAAAATGCCTTTATTGAATCGAGGGCTAATCTCTTAGATTTAGGAGAACGACCGTCCTCCTTCTTTTTTCGTTTAGGAAGTTGCAGAGGTAATAAAAAAGCAATTCGTTTTATCCGTTGCCCTAATTGTGATTTGTACGCTAGAAAGGAAGATATTTGCAAGGTCTTCCATGAGTACTACAGTAGCCTTTTCTCCAGAGACAAGGATACTGTAGGTGATGCACAGAATGCCCTTATTAGGAATCTGAATGTTTGCATTCCCACTAATGAAAATGAGGAGCCTGAATCACCGATTTCAATCGAAGAAGTTTTTTCAGCTCTTAAAAGAACGTCAAAAAACAAAGCACCTGGTAATGATGGTTTACCGTATGAATGTTACCTCAATTTTTTCGATCTAATTGGTCTAATCTTTTAGGGGTTTACAATAATGTTTTTGTAAGAGGGTGCCTAACTTCCTCTCAACAAGTTGCAGTCATTTCTTTGATTGCAAAGAAGGTAGATATAGTGAGCCGTATGCATAAAAATGAAGTAATTACTTTTAGTAAAAAGAAAAAGTAAAATTTGTTGCTAGACGAGTAAAAGTAAAACTAAAGGTAAATGCTTCATTTGATATGCAAAATCTTACACTTTTACTTCGTAGTAGATGCTATACTTGACTAGTATCTACTAATGAGTTCAGAAACTCCTCCTTGTGGTCAGCCTATAGAACCCTCACAAAAAAGACAATTCAGATCATACAGATATCCTTCAGTTATGCTTCAGCAGGTTTGCAAAGGCTTTCAAAATGGCACAGGTGTATCAATTGAATTGTCTTATGCCTTTTGTGCTCTGTTTGGGAGGACCAACATCACAAAGATTTGAACTAATGTCCAAGGTGCAACGCCATAACCCTCATCACCTAGCAACAGGGAATCAGTTCCGGAATTTGAAATTAGAACCCCCACATCAGAATTTCTCCAAACTCTGCTGTTATAGACGGATCCTGGCCAGTTCGCAGAGACACTTGTGAACCTTTCTGAAGCATCACATGTGGCTTGCACAATCAAAGTTGCCACCCCTTTTCGGCAGATGTATCCATCGCCACACTGTTTAGGTTTCTCTATTTGCACATGAGTATGTACAGTCTAATGCCCCTATCGCACATGGAAATGTATATCTTTTGACATGCATACTTAACTGCTTGAAAGTTTGTATGGTCATTAGGTAACTGATCCACGTGTCTGATTTCGTCACAACTTTGTCAAGAACATCAGCAACTGTTTAAGATACTGTGCCCAAATGGATGCCTATTTCCTTTCCAACACCAATTTGGACCTCCTGCCGGATCACCAATGTATCTCAAAAACACTTCCATTTTCTGTTCATTACTTAGAGCTCCTCCTCTAGTTTCAGTATATTCTCCAAGGAAATGTGATTGTCCAGACCACATTTTCTTCATCAAATCTGAACTCAAACCCATGAATAGTGTCTGAAGGGACTCTTCTTGGCTGATATTTCTTCGGCTTTCAAATTGGTAACTTTATAAAAACAGCCATTTTGCTGGTAGGTTTACCACGTGTACACAAGTAAACTGCCAAGGTAGCTCTGTAGCTGACTTGGAAATTTGAAGAATCTTCTAGGAAACTCTAGTTAATACTTCGGTCTAATGCATATCAGTCCAAGTATTTACTTCTTTTCTAGTAAAAGGTTGTTTAGCAAATCCTAGTAATCGAAGCTTACAGTAAAAGCTTCTACTAAACTTTATGCATGTACATTGAAGTAAATACTCGAAAATTGAAGTAAATAGTATCTACCATTTTTTATGCATACGGCCCATTGAGCCCGAAGTGCTGGCGCCCCATAAATTTGTTGAATGTAGACTACAAAATTTTGTCCAAAGTTCTTCAAACTGGACTTTCTTGTGTGATGAATGACGTCGTGAATATTTTTCAAGCGTGTGGTGCACCAAGGCGTAAAATTCACAATAATTTGAATTCTATAAGATATATAATCGATTATACATATTTGAAGAATAATGGTTGTTGTTTACTCTCAGTAGACCAGGAAAATGCTTTCGACAAGGTCAACTGGTCCTTTTTGTTTAAAGTGCTTCCAAAATTAGGATTTGGGGATAACTTTGTTAAGTAGTTCTCTGTTTTGTATACTGATATAAAGAGTTGTTTATTGCTTAACGGGAAACTTTCTGATCCCATTTGTATTTCTCGGGGCGTTCGGCCGGCAGGGCTGTCCCTTGTCTCCCCTTCTGTACGTTTTTTTTATTAAGCCAGTGGCATGTTATATAAATAATTGTAACGAAATTGAAGGCTTTCGTCTCCCTGATGGGTCAGTGGGAAAGGTTAAATTTATTCAGCTGATGACGCGACTTGTGTAACTTCTAATGTTCATGACATTCCTAAGTTTACTAGGGTTTTCAATTTGTTTCATAGAGCTACAGGAGCTTCGGTTAATTTTGATAAGACTCAGGGGGTAAAGCTTGGTCGTTTGGCCTCAGAGGTAGTTCCACTTGATATCGCATGGGGCACAACTCGTATCAAAGTTACTGGCATCATATTCAAAGGAGTCCGTTATGGAAAATTTGTCAGAAAAGGTTAAGAAACTTGTCAAACGGGCTAATTTTTTTTCTTTGCTCCGCCCCAACAATGGTGGCGCTCCGCCTCGATAGTCTTTCTGGTAAAATTACATTTTTCGGGTCAAAGTATGTTTTAATAACTTTCAGGTCTCTTTGTTACTTGCGAACTTACTTTGAAGTGAGCATTTCATTACAAACGACAAACCAAGGTATCTACTTAGATTCTTCGAATAAGTTTGGAAAATACTATCTCCAACCATTTGAGGAGTGGGCATTTTCGAAATTTTCTTCACGGTCGGCGCCGACCAATTGTGGCGAAAGAATGGCATTAGATTGCATGTAAATACACAACATTTTCAGTTTTATCCCCATGAACCACCACAATTCAACTTTTAACACTGTTCCTGTCAAAGTCGAAAATCTTGCACTATTTTGCATCTAGGCTCCTTGAAAAGACCAACAATTTTCAAAGGGGAGGGGGTATCCCCGAACCTTTGACCTCTCCCCCAGGCCGGCGATCACTCAGCATATTGCATCCACCCTTCCAAGAAATCTCGCGTACGCCACTTGGTATGAACCCCCCTCCCCAGAGTCGAACGTTGGTGAAGAATTTCGTGACCATTCCCACAGGTCAAAATTCTTCTCTTTTAGTGTCTAGTAAAGAGTATTCTATTCTCTTCAGAGAACACTGCCTTCAATTGAAGATTCGGTTTGAAAGTTCTTTTTCATATACACACCACACTTTTGTGATTTGAATATCTGAAATAAGGTCACTCAAATAAATTGTCAATGCTCGATATTGCTGGTTTCCCTCTTGCTTTTACGGATAAAATACTCCGGTCGCAATCCTGCTCACTTGCGTGATAAATGTTAGCAGCAGAGTGATCAGGCTTGTTTCGTTTGACATCAGTGAGTTTCGATTCCTTCCTTTATCGTACAGCACACTCAGTAACATTGTTTAAGGTACATGCTTACTTCAAGACCATGTACACATTGTACTGCAATACAGCTTTACCTTGATACTCGCTCGACAACCAGAATTTTGAGAAATTGTATAATGCCTTCGAACTATACGGTCTATTTAAAAATTTTGGAAAAAATTTACTCAGTTGGAAATTCAAGGTGTTCAAATTTGTACCTGCCAGTTTCAAATGATATAAAGATATACAACTGAAGGCAAATTCTTTCATTTCAGCACTTTGGTTCGACACTGGCAACGGGAGCATTACCCTTTAAGGGTTTGAGGTATTTGCCCGAATGACCAACCCTTACTTCATTCCGTAGTAATTATACTAGGTATATTAACAATGATTATTGATGCTTTATTCCCATTTGTTCTTCCCCTCGGGTAGGGTGGGGTGTCAGCTTTTGCTGTTGTGGGTAGGGATTATCTACTCATGGGATGGTTTATGTAATTTTTGTTTGTTGTTGGAAAGTTAAGTTTTCTTTTTTTTTTTTTTCTTGTTTTCCTCTTAGGGAGTGCACTCTCGACAAGCTTTCGGCTTTTAGTTGCACTTCCTTCCACTCTCATTTTATCTTCTGTAATTTTGTTGAACTATGTCATTGTATATTCTTGAGTGGTGAAACAAATATATGAAATATGAAATGACTATCTAAGCAGGGAGTCACCATTGGTGGGGCACCGCGGCGATTGGTCTCGAAAACATCACTCAAATCATCTGTTTGTAAAAATGTGTCCATCCATTGGTATTTTAAAACGCACTGTGCATTTAAGAGACCAATTGTTGGGAACTTTTTACACATGGGTATAGTGGCAGAGCCCGTCCTCCCACCCACATTCCCTTCAACTGACCAAAGTCATCTCCGAAGCCTTTTAACGTACTGCAAGTTGTAATTGTATATACACTTCTTCAAGATCGACATTATTTAGTAGTGTTGTGCTGAGTCCCAGATTACAAAATACGGTAAAGGAGTCGCCATTATCCGTACTTTACTCTAATGAAGAGGTCGTTCTTCTGTGAGATAAGAGGTTCAAATATAAACATGAAAAGTGTCGCGAGTTTTGCCTAGTTATCATAACTCACCCCCGCATCTCATAAAAGATGACGTTGGGAAAGGCGTACAAATATATAAATAAATAAACAAATAATCCCGTTCCTTTCGCGGATGGTCGTCCACATGAATAATAAAAGAGTGTTTAGATTCCAAAATAGTTCCCAGAAACTGTTAAACATGCAAATCATTTGAAAAGAGAATTTTGGTTAAAATAAAAGTGAGCATAAACCCGTTGTCCAAACCATCATGGTTTTAGCTTACAGATGAACAGTTTCCATTTTGCTATTCTTGAAATCACTATTCTCACGATAAAAGTCTAGCTTATTCCGCAATTGCAGAGTGGTAATCTGACGCTGCACGATTATGAAAGGAAATTGTATTTTTATATATAATTTAGTGGACCCCGAAAAACTGACATCTAATGAAGTTCATTTAGGAGAGTAGAATGCGTAGAAGATCTTTCGTCTTGGTTATTTCTTACAATATAGTTAGTAACTGGATATTCCTACAAGGTCACATAATATAAATTATATAAATTGATGGCGCTCCGTGGTGTGCTTGCTTTGATCTCTAGATACCAATAATGTATACATTTTGCAGTGATTAAGTTCCCAAATATTGTTCCATATGTAATATTTCTTGCCTTGACTCCAGACGTTTTACACAATTTTGTTCCTATTTTCAGAAAATCTTGAATTTAGACTTGAGAAAAACACCAACCATGACGACCATTCATTAATTTGTATTATTTGGCTTTGCGAAGGGAATAAATAAAATAGTAGAGTTGATAAGGGGTCAATATAGGGTGACCACTGCATTTTTTAGTACAATTATCCCACTTTGCACAAATAATCCATGAGACAAACAAAATAATCTTATCCAAAGAGACACTAAATATCTATGCATATAAGCTCCTAATTTGCATAAATTATGTTAATTAGCCTTCGACAGAGAAAGTTTGAATAAAAAATCAGCATTTTGCTTATAAAAAATATCCGATGAATTTGAATATGGCTGCATGTCACTCAAGAAATTCATTTTGTCAACATTTTTCACAACTTTGAGCTATTAACAACCGAAAATTTCCTTATGGATGATCGGAATACAAGATTTTGAAAAAGCCTGGAACTCATACATGTACAAATTTAAGGGAATTTGGGCACTTTTTGTTGGTATTTTTCTTGTCTAAAACTGCATATTTTTCAACCAAGAAAGTGTGAGTTATATGATTTAGTGGGGTTTGATGATTTGCTGTCTGCTCATTCCAGAAAATGGCAGCCATCTTGCATTTGGTTCCTGAAAGTTGCATGGCTAGTAGAAAAAAACTTTGAATGACATTTTCTCAGAATGTTGAAATGATGATATTGTCTAACAGAAACATTAACAATGAACTCCAAACCAAACATATCAAATGTACAAAAATGGGTAGGATTGTGCAGAAAATGAAAAGCTATGAAAAGCCTTGGTCTCTTTTCTGAAGTTATGCCCCCTGCCAATCAATGGAACATTTACATTTGGGTCGGTTCTAGTTGCAATGTCAACTATTCACAAAAGGAATTTATATTCCTCTACATTGATCCACATACAGTAGGTAAAAACACATGTACATAGCCTTGAAAGATCTGGAGATTTTGGAATATTCTTAATCAGGTGCATGCAGATCCTGGACTTTGAGAAAGGGGGCGGAGGACGACGAGAGAGCTGCAAAGGCACGGAGCCACGCCGGGGAGGGGTGGGTCCTCACCCAAGAATGTTTGAATTCAATATATGTACTCAGATGCATTTTCCCAGCATCTGGAAGAATATTCTCCATATCTGAAAGAAAAAATGAAGTATAAAATATCGAGAACTGTCAAAGTCAAGTGAGGAATTAAATTGAAATTGATTTGAATACGGTGAAAGTGTTGACTCGATCATCTTTGCGGAATGTGGCTAGCCTTTCTTAGGGTGCTTGGGTCTAGTTCTCCAACATACACTTTGCTTCATGAATTAAGTCTTCGGTATCTCCGAACAACTATTGCCGGGGTATTTTGCAGTGAAGGTTAATTTGTCCATGGGCAATATGTACTTATTGCATCTGCGTCATGCACTGTAGATTATAAGTTTGTGTCTACAGGCTAGCTACTACCACTATAGGTCTAGTGCCGCATAGTCACGAAAGTTTTGTACTGCTTGGTATCTCATATATCTTCTGACTGTCAGTGTTTCCGCCAGAAGAAGGCAGGTAAATCCCCCTTTTGATTTGGATAAAAATGAGAAAATTGTCAATATCTTGGTTCCTCACTTAAAAAGACCCTTTTGCAGCAATGGTTTAACTTGCATAATAAAATGAATGGCTTTAATGAATGAATGGCTTAGATGAGCCTTGAATCAAGCTTTTGTCCCCTTGAACCCATCGTGACTCGTAACTTTAGTCTAGGACAGCATCTTACCCCCTTCTGTGTTTCTGGCAGAATCCCTGACTGTATACGAGTGCGTGCGATCTTTATAGAATGTGCCATAGTGCCATCTCCCTCATTTGTCAATATCAGGGGTTGCTGACTAGCTGAGAATCTTACTTGGTCAGCTGACTGAGAACTAGGTACACAAGCTGCGCCATTTGATGTATTGGTAGACCCAAAGAGCTTTTAGATACAAATGCATTCATATCGTTGCAATATTTAATGCAAAAGGTTTGGGGAGAGAACAGGATATTTTAACGAAAAATTCAATGAGAGTGATTAACAAATACCGGCAAGTGGTCATAAGCAGACAAGCATAGTTTTCTTCTTGGGATGGAAGGGGCGGGGAGGGTATAATATTGTTTCTTTTTTTTCTTTTTGATAGCTGATTCTTTACCTGTGATTTCTCGATTGTATTGGAAACGTTTTGGGTTTCAGTTAAGCCCTTACCCCAGTTCCCATCCCACTTCACCCTCTTGTAAAAACAACGTAATGGCAGTCAATTGAGAATATTTAAAATATTTCAGCGTACAAACTGTGGTCAATTTCAACCATTACACACTAATTACACATTTCTCCTATTATTTATAAAATAGGAGTAAGGTAATAATAACCCACTGAAGCAAGTAAGGGTAACTTATGCAAATTAGAAAACAACAAGATGGCAGCTAGCCTTGTAAATATTGCCCCATAAATGAGTTGTGCCCTAAAGATTGCCAATTTGGACTAGTTGCACACTAATTACACAATTTTCCCGAACAAGAAAAAGTTAAAAGGAAGATAACAATGACACACAGGGGTTAATTATCATAATTTTGGCAAATCAGAAAACATCACAATGGCAGCATATTGTAAATCTTGTCCCAACAATAAGTTCAGAGCACTAAATATGGCCCACTACAATGGTTTGCACACTATTTACCCATGTGTTGTGTACAAAATACTAAGGGGTAAAGAGTGATAGCCTTCTGAGGTGAATGACCATGATTTATGCAAATCAGAAACAATACAATGACAGCTTGTTGTAAGTATTTTACCCCAAATGAGTTCAGTACCCTAAATATGGCCAATTTGAACTACTAACCCACTAATTACACATTTTTTTCTGTACAGGAAATTTTTAAAGTAAGTAGAGATTAAAGGTCCATCCGGGCTAATTAGCATAATTTATGCAAATTAAAAAACATCAAAATGACAGCATATTGTCAACATTGCCCCAATAATAACTAAGTGTTCTAAATATGGTTAATTTCAGCTAATTGCACACTAATTACACATTTTTCCCTGTACGAAATAACTAGGAGTAAGTTAATAACGACCCACCGAGGCTAATTAGCAAAATTTATGCAAATTAGAAAACAATAAAGCGTGAACATTCTCCCAGAATGAGTTCAAATCCATGAATATGGCCAACTTCGACTAAATACACATTTTTCCTGTGCATAACTGATAATAACCAAAGAATAATGATCCAATGGGGCTAATTAGCATAATTTATGCAAATCAAGGGGTTCAATGCAGAGATATTAAATGTCTCTTTGGATTAATTTCTTTCTGCTGCCTCAAGGATTATTCATGCCAAGTAGGACATTTGCACTAAAAATGCAGCGTTCACCCCCATATCAACTCCACTAAAATGAGCTGAATAGATAACTTTGCAAAGGTTTATGCAATAAACTGTTGTTAAGGCATTACTATTTTTTATATTGTACATGCAACATTTTTGGCTTCTTCAATGCTACCACCAGTAAAACGACTTTTTCACAGGACCATGCCCCCCCCCCCCTTTCCTCACTGATGAGACTTGTTAGTTCCAAAAAAATGCGCAAAATAACTTTACACAAATTTTATTTGTTTCAAAAACAAACTCACGCCCTTTAGACACTTAGCGTACGATAAAAGGAAGGTAGGAGGCTATCTCACAAATTTCACCAAGATCTGAAATTTGGACATAGGTATGCAAACATTCAAACAGCCATTTAAGTCTTAAAAAATCTGGCATGCTTTTAATAGAACAGAAAACTCCTAAGCGTGCCCAAAATCTTTCAAACATTTGCTAGACAAACAAAAAACATCACAGTCACAGTAAAATTTTCATGGAAAACTCAAAACAATATTAAAACATGCTGGCAGCCTATAAAACTCAGTAATTTCTTAGACTCCCTTCATACTTTGGAAAACATTTTTCCCGATTAGTTGGGCGAGTGTTGCAGAAACGTTGTAGATGTTTCAAACTACCGGATCACTGACACACGGGAGGGTATTCAAGAGTTCATTGGAGGATCCAGGATTTGCCAGAAGGAGGAGCAGGTCAATTTGTGGCGGAGTGGAAAAACCATGGTGGTGGGTTGAGCGTCAGCAGGACTATCTAAATTTGGCTTTATTAACCCTCCACATGGACTGAATGGCCACTTTACGAATGAGAAAACATGAGAAAATGGTGCAATCATTTTTTTTTTCTTTTACGTGCAATGACTAAAAAAATGTCACATTTTAAGACTAGCTGTACAATTGTCACTTTGCTTAAAATGAAAATGTGCACTGATGTTTAATAGCTATTTATTTATCTGAAATATCAGACACTGTATTCAGACTGTCGTCATAGGAGGGTTAACACAGACATAAGCGCACGGACGGGAGCATTTCAGTTTGGGAAGGCAGACAGAAGATTCTTTGCCCGAGAAATGCAGCCCTGGCTGAAAGACTTTCTAAGCAGAGCGCCACCACCAATTGGCTCGGAGTTTTAAAATTTTTAAAAGTCACGACCCCTCAGACAGCGGGAAATGGCATTCTCAAGGCTTGTGAGCAGGACCCAAGCAGTAGTTATTTACACTCCTGGTGGGAAGACTATCCAAGTGGAGCACCATCATCAGTTTGAGCGAATACACAGAAAGTTTGGGAAGCTCTTAACCTCTCACACAGCCAGGAATAGTGTTGTCTGAAAGAATAAGCGGAGCGCTACCATCACTGGCGCTGAGCGTTTAGAAAATTTTGGACATCGCAACCCTTCAGACAGTCTGAAATGGCATTTACCAGACTTTTAGGCAGAATCTAAGCAGTCGCTACTTTGTAACCCTGCCTTCAAGATTAGCTTGGGCGCGCACTTAGTTGGCCCGGAGCATATTGAAAATTTTGAAAAATCGCAACCCCTCAGACAGCCGGGAAAAACATTACCCAGGTTTGTAGGCAGAACTTAAGCAGACGTTATTTTGAGCTTTCTTTTAACAATGAAATGTTTACATCAAAATAAAATTAAAAAGCGCAAAATGATCAGAAAGAAACTGCAAAACTTATATGGGGTCAAAAGGGACAAAATCTTGGGATTAAGGTGTGCCATTAAGCAATATGACACCCCTTGAAGTGGTAGACATTTTATTGCAAACGAAAGCTCAACAGAACGCCTTTGAGTCTGCTTACAAGCTTCGGAAATGCTATTTCAGGTTGTCTGTGGAATCGCGATGTTGGAAAATTTTCTGTACGCTCCGCGCCTTCTGATGGCCGCCGTCTGCTAGATCTCGGGGAATGATTACATGTTTTATACAGAAAATTCTTTGCTCTCAGCCTAACAAAAACATAAATTGAACTCTCTGTTCGATGTCCTTAGCCTGGTTTTACTTGGTAAACGCGATTGCATGACTATTAGCTATTATCTTCTCCACCAGTAGGCTGCAACTTCAAGTTTCCCTTTTTCAACAAAGTCAATCGTTTAATTCAATTATCTTAACCCTTTAAAAAGTAAAGGTTCATATAATTTTTTTAAAAGGGTTATATGAATAAATGGCTAGGATTTTCCCTTAATTATATTTCCATTTTACAACATTTCTCACTACTGTGTTCTTTTTTTCCACACTGAACTCCGATCAAAGATTTCGCCATTTGCAATATCCCTTCTAATTTGTCCCAAATATAGGGACAGACATATCTCTTAGGCCCACCCAGGCGCAAGATCGGTAATTTCACACGTTTTCCCCTACCCTGCGTTTGTCCGTGGGACATTTCATTTAGGGTTGCTGGGGGGGGTTCAATTTTTTCATTTTTTCTTTTGGAACGCTCCGCGCCAACCAATGGTAGCGGTACTCCGCTTGGATTAGGTTACATGGAGTTTAAACCTGGTTGCTCTCAAAGCTCTCTAGGAAGAGATTTTTTTGTGCACTTTCTTTCGCTTGGTTATGAACAACAATTCCTTTGTAGTGAAAGTTCATACCCTTTATTTGTATGTATATATGTTATGGTTGTGAAAGCAATAAACGAAACGAAGTATGCCTCAATTGTGTCTAAAATAGCAACATTTTGTTTTTCGGCCATTTTCAAAATGAAAACATTTTCCAAAGGGGAGGCTGTCTTTAGGTTGGTTATTCAGTCAGTCAGTCAGTCAGTCAGTTACTTAGTTCAAGTTGAAGTCGAGCCGGCCGAGCCGGTCACTGCCTTTTTTCCAGTCGTGGCTGATTGGCTTTTTCCCTACTTCATCGTTAATGCTGGGCACCAAGCCCAGTGACAGTAGGTTCCGTTTTATAAGTCTTCGTTATGACCTGGGAGGAATCGAACTTCCAACCTCCCGACTGCAAGTCTGATCGTCTAACTACTTGACCATGCAGTCCTTCCTTAGGACAGCAGTTACTCAAACTATCCTTCCCTTTCATTGAAACTTTGAACCCCCCCCCCCCCCTGCCAACACACACTAAACAAAGAAGAACATGAGACCCTAGCGACGGCACTTAGTTGAGTAATCAAAAAGGGATTGAGCAAGTCTGTTTCACGACAGGATGTTGGGTTTCTGTCTATTAGCCATAGCCCGTCATGTTTGTAATTAGTCTCATCACAATGCCGTGACTTTTCATTCAACATTACAAGTGCAGGATTTAAATCGAAAACGATGCATTATAGCAGGTACCGTTTGATTAATCTCATTTACACATAGTCGAAACCAAGAGACAAACACTCGATCAGAATATACAATCATCATCCTGTTAAGCAATACCAACTCTTTATTCCGTCTGTTTGTTACTGACTTTAATCACTTAATCATAAAGCATTAGTATCGTCTAAAGCAACCACAATATTCTTTGTTCCAGCCCAAACGTTTATTTGTAGTGTTGTAAACTGTTATGTATGGCGACAACTAAGGATGCAGATCAACATCAATTTATTCTCAGACAGAAGCAGAACAACGTTGGATTTCTGTGGCCTTCTACAAGTTTACCCGCCTTTGCCAGGACATTAAACTACAGTCGTATGTAGACCATACCGACTTTTTGAACTCGTCCTCCTCTTTTCTGTCAGTCTAAAATTCGGAAAAATATTACCTGTTATTTAAATATAATCTTAACAAATCGCCCAAACGGTAGAACGTATACGTCTCGAATATAATCAGTGCGGTCAGTAAATTGGATCTATAGTACAAGAAAGTGAAACATCCTTTGTCTATTATGAAGTCGACTAGTATACTAACAAAAAATCACATACAGTGGTAAGAATTGTAAAACAGTGAAGTTGTTCATCGCTTTGAGTTGGAAGTACGCCGCCATTAAACTTAGAATGCAGCTAGTGTCACTAAGTATTGTCACTCATTTCAAGACGGCAGACCTATTAATGAATATAGGTAGATAAAGGAATCTGTACGCTACAAGGTAATGTTAGTAAAAGATAAAATGGTTTTTATTATTTTAATTAATTTCATTTTACTTACTATTTTAGGAAATTATGTATCAACCTTGCGTCAAAATCGCATAAAAAGAAAGTATCTGCTTTCATTGTAAACGGTACAATTTTTACCGATTTGTACTAACAACTTTCCTTTCCAAATGCATTTCAAAATACACGAATGTTGCATAAATAACATCAAAATTGGATTTACAAATTATTTACAAGTACAAAAAAGTGATTTTTTTTTCTCCACGAGGACTTCATATTCTAAAAATAAAATCCACGAGGTATTAAGTTTCAAATTTCTATCAGTCGCTTTCCATTGTTCAAGGTTTTTAAAAGTGATTTTTTCTCAAATCTAATAAATACCTTTCAAAAAGGTGCTTGCCGCGTGTTCTTGCTATATCAATATGAAGAACTATAGCCTGTTACTACGATACGAATTTAAAAAAACGAAATATATTCCATATAATGTTTCTCTCATTGAGGAAAAGGCCCTCTTTTATCAGTCTGACTCAAAATTGGAAAAACCATCGTACCCGATTGGAATCGACATTATTATCAAGAGTAAATGTTATTATTTCAGTCGTGTAGTACCGTTAAGCAACTTTAGTCGTTTTATGGTTCAGTCAAAATCTGGATCTAAAGGCCAAGTCATGCTTGGAATTAACTACTGGTATCAAATGTCTCGTTAACTTCATCAGCGCACTTTATCAGAGTTTAATACTTGCCATACCTATATTTTTATAACATTATTTTGATTCATTTTAATTGAATTTTGTAACAATTGTTAAAATTTTATAGACGCTACAGGGACGTCAGAATGTGTTTTGTAAAGGTCTGATTGGCTATATTCGAACACCAAAGGGTATTCGATCATATCACAAAATTGTTAAATTATTTTCTTAAAGTGTAATTTGTCGGAAGATTTTGCCTTTCATCCATTTTTTTCCATTTATTTTTATTCATCCTTTAGAATTTTGGATTTGCTTTTCTTGAAGAGTCAAGTGTTTTTGTTTTTTTTTTTTTTTCTTTTTTTTTGGATGATGAAAGGTGATGTGAAAAAAAAACCGTTGGTTTCCATGTGATACCCCGCTCTTTAGGAATATATAATTACTGTAACTGTCAATTTTCGTCAAGTGTGGCCACCATTTTGAATCAGTAGTAAGGTGACGTCACATGTCGAGTGCAAACTTGTGTCATAGCCACGATTTTATTAAATTTTACAATAATTACATTCAGTGACAGCAACTTTACTATCTTGCTGTTTTCTTTCTTTTTTTCAGATATGCAGCACAGAGCGGGTGATATCGGACCAATGTTCCAATATTTCACTTTTCTGCAAACATAAAATGGGGTTTCGACATCCCGAGCGGCGGTATACCAGAAGATCAGGTTCTTAGAGATGAAATACCCCGGCGTTCAAAACAAATTGCAGTGAACACCCATGGGGCATTTGTTTTATGATATAAGGCATTTGCTAAAACTAAATGAACATAGTCGTCTTTGAGGTAATAGCAGTGTTGCAAACACCTCCCTGGTTGTTGCTTTGTTCTTCAAGATTCAGATCGATTTTTTTTCCGCCTTCTCCTCTTTTGAACGTGAACACTGATTTCCAATCTATACTAAATGAAGATACTGTTTACATGAAAGGAATTTAAGGCTTACGAGTTTACCAGATTTTCAGATAGCATTGGACCTTAATTCCGTCCGGTTTATATGTGATAGTAAAGTTTCTATATAATGGGTGCAATAATATGGTAAATATCTTCTTGTACAGCCCAATAACACCATTCATACCCACTGTTTTTGTGTATGATTTGTATTTTTAAATACTAATCAGAGTTTAAGCCCATATAATTTTTTACTGCAACGTTCTCAAAAATTCATGAAGAAGAATGCTGGGCTAGTGAATTGCCTTACGGCAAAGGGTTGTTTTGGCGGTGCGCCGCATTTCTCCGGCATTACTACTTCAGTGGCAGTGAGCTTGGTCTCCTAAGGGTTTGAAGAAAGTTGCTACTCATGCTTAGGGGAAGCCTTCATTTAAAGAACTCTTAAAGGCATAAAACCCCGGGATGATTCTAGGGATTCTTCATTTGTGTGGTGACAGTTTTCTCAACATGGGGCAGTACCGGATAACAAGCAACCAGTCTGCCTGGAATGAGGTGGAGGTGAACCAAATTGACAATCTTTATCCCCCTAGAAAGAAACAAAATTTTCCACAAAAATTCCTAGTACTCAGTTTGTTTTATCTGTACCGGACACTGTTTTCACCTCCCAATTACCACAAACCGATAAATCTGTCATTAGAAATCTAGGTCTGCGTGGATCACTCCAGTATGAAAACCAACTGGCATCCTAAACGCTCAAAATTGGTGGAGCCAACTTCCCTTTAAACAGATGCCCCCTCGAAAGAGATTGCAGATTCCAAAGGCTCGAGATTACATTTAGATGATCACGCATAAAATGTTTAGACTAGTAAAATTTATCACGGGACACCTGAGAATAAAAACATAGCAATTCTTTTCAGATGTATTAGTTATTGTGAACAACCCTTAATAATTGTGCACTAAATGTTATGGTATACCAACACTGAATGCGTCTACAACTTATTAACGCTTTCCTATCGACTACCTTGCTGGTTTGCAGTGGAGAATACGTGGTTATTCGACAAACTGTGTGTACGGTTTCTGCTCAAGACCCATCTCGTTTTTCCAAAAGTTTAAGAGTTTTTGCAGAAAGATACGTTCTTTCATACGAATTCATAAAATTTCAAGTACCACTGTCAGCCATATCATTCATTTTGTGGTAATCATATAATACGGGTTTCATTTTGTCAAAGCTGAATAAAAGGATTTGTATCAAAAATGAAAGTAAATTTTTACATCCGATTTATGTCGCTTCTTCACGAGCTTCTGTCTACAATAAGGACGAATCGTCAAACGCTGCAAAAACTTTGTAAAAATGAAAGTATTCAGAGGATTAGAATAACGATGAGAAACTGGATAACTGATTGCCTGAGCCTTCATGGATTGTATTTACAACATGTATAAAAATTCAATTCGAAATATGCGCTTGAAAAAGCTTTCATACAGAGAAAGTTACATTGATAGTACAACATGAATGGCCAAGCCGGTATAAGGTACACTGTTTATGTAAACAATGGAAGGTTTACCTCGTATGATCAAAATAAATTTGGTAACTAAATCTCATGACCCTAGAATCGAGTAGCAAGTTTTAGCCCTCTTTGGTCAAACCAAATCTTAATACAGAATCATAACAGGGAACTTCCTGTTCAGGTGTCTTGGGACCAATAATGCAAAAGAGATTTGAACTTCTTTAAAGAACTTTTTTCAATAGGATCAACTGTTGTTGTTAAAGGATTAGGCCTAACTGTTGCAATTATAGAAATAAGCTTAACCTTGGAGAGGGCCTTTTACTAGGGTCATATTGGCTAAAATGCCACATTCATTTTTTTAGAAGAATGTGTAAAAGGGAAGTCAATTCTTTGTTAAAAATTTGACACGTCAGCAGTTTGATCGTTTTAAAGAAAAGATAGCCAATCAGTAAGATTTAAAAGCTAATGAAGGGAGCACCAGTGTCTGATGACACTACTTGTTTGTTATTAAGTATTCTTTAAAATGTGAAAAAGTGGGTTTGAATGTTTAAGAAACTGTATGATATACTGTCATCATGATGCACATATTTAATATATGGGTTACTCTACTGGAAATTCCAATTCGGTTGCAATTGAGCTGGATCATTTTCAACTGGTTTGTTCCGGGAACAGGCCAGTAAAAATGTCAAGTTTAGTTTAGGTCGAAGTAGATCAAGCTAAAAGACCTGGGGCCCATTCCACAAAGAGTTACGCCCAATCTTAAGTCTGATTCCCGATACTTAAGTCAACAGTAAATCATACTTAAGACTGTGTGTAACTCTTTGTGGAACGGGCCCCTGAATCGGACCAGATCAAGTGGATCCAGCTGAACTAACACAACCGGACCAGTTGACTTGAACGAGCACACTACTTTGGATTAGGGGTGTCCATTTTAACCTTTAATATGTATATCACAATAAGTCGCCTGGTGTAACTGAATACATTTGAACGTTTACACCATATGTAGCGCCTATAGAAAACGATATGTTAAGGGTGCACTGCAATGGCATATGAAGATAGACAAAATGTATTCAGTGTACATTACCCCACTAAATCTTCACTTGTAGGTGGAAGTCTCAAAATGTCTATATAACAAATATATGATGAAATGTTATTATGACGTGTGTAAGTGAATTGCACACTTTGTAAAATATATAAATGGAGACAATTCTATAAACGTGAAAATGTGGAAATTGCACTCTAACATGATTATTCAAACTATATCAAAACATTTTCAGGTCAATTGGACTTGTTTGGATGGGTCCAGTGAACTGATCTTAAACGGTCCAAATGGGCTTTACAGAGCTTGTGCCAATGCTAATTTACTGAATCATTTGAAGAAGACTTACTAGACCAGTTAATGAATAGTCTGCTGGTCTAATTTCATTGCACTCCCCAGAAAAGTTCATCTTGACATTGCTTTACACTCTAAGAACGTCCGCGTCAAATTGGAACCGGAGAGGGATCAAAAGGGCACTGCACCTAAAAAGGTTCAAACATTTCACTAGTTTCGGTTCAAAATGAACCAACCCTTGTCAAATATTTGATCCTTTTTCGGTTCAGTGCCCCTTTGACATTGCTGTATTAGGTCAAACGGTCCTCCTAGGAACCGTTTAACTGCAACTTACTGGATTAATGTAATGGTATTTTGAATAGTACGATCAATCCAACTGGATTTTCCTGGACCAGTTCAATTGTACTCTAGCGAAAGCCCCCCCCCCCCCCCTTCCCACACACAAACACACACACACCACTAGTAGTTCCAATCGAGTCCAGTTCAAGTCTTTCAGGCTTCAACTTTGGGCAAGTCTAGCTCAGATTTGAAAGGTACTGAACTAAAAATTTTCTGCTAGGTATGTGACAGGTCTACTATAAAAATGAACATTTCTGTGGAAGAAGTCCGTTTCTATAATTGAAATACTCAAACTGATATTCGACGTAAAAGATACTTGACAAAAGAGTGATAAATGAAAACTGTTTTCTCAGACAGCTTACATAACAGCATTTAATTCCCAAGCCGCTCGATATCTCCCTAATGTTATTATTGTTCGTTTAACTTCTGAACAGTTTAATGGAATCAAAAGCGGTGGAAACATAACTATAACAAACAGAGCCTGTAGAACTGTTTGCATTTCTTCCCTGTGGTAATGTTTGTTTTTTTTTTCAACTATGCACATTAAACTCAAAATGCTTTCACTTTCATTAAAACTATACAAACAGGATTCAAGATGATTCGTGCAAAAACGAAACATGCAAGCTGTGCAAAATTATAATATAGGGACATTCTATAAAGCTATCCTTTCATTTTTAGAAACATTGTGTTTATGCTGAAGTGAAATAGTCTTACACTATCTTTACTGAAATTAAAGCTGTCTGAATTGTAAACTATTCCCAACAGCTTTACTTTATTACATATCCATTATGTATCCTTTAAGCAATAAAAAAGTGTCTTAACAGAGCTAAGTGACAAGAAACAATGAAGTCATTGAAATGTACAGTTAAAAAATATTTCATTTCCTTTGTCTGAGAAGTTTTACACAGACATAGTTAATCTTATTGACAAGAAAAGTGTATATAGCGTCTAGTTGCATACAAAGAAATTACATAATAGATTTGAGATACAGTTTTTACATTGCCAAAAATAATTTAAACTTATCTGTTAATGTGGGAGAAATTTGTTTGATTCATTTAGTGTGATTGGTTACAATACAAAGATATTGGTTCATCCATTACTTTATATTGCACAAAGTACATACACGCACAATGTGATGACTTTGCAGAAAGTATAACATTTTACTTGGTCGTCACCACATTCGTACAATTGCATTTACATGACCTACGTTTTTCAACGCGTTTTTAAACATTTGGTAGTACTGAACTTTATCAGTAAACCGTTACATCAATGTTCCACATACAGAAGAAGCCTAAATATTAGATAACTGCCCTCGGCCGGCGAGAAGACAAGTTAATGCTAGGGAGGCATAGCTCTTAGAGCGAAATATCTTTAAAATTTCGTAAAAATAACAGTTTATTGTTCTATGTAGCCATCTTCATATTCAGAAATATTGTTTTCCAGAGTAAAGTAGCTTCGATCCCCATTCTCTTCGGTATCGTCATCGTCGCTACCCTGAGATATCAAATGTAAAAGGATTGGAGTGAGATCATCTTTCTCAGGTTGAACAATCAAATTCAATGTTTAACTTCTATCTCAGAAATTTTGTAATGTAGCAATACAATATTTCATTAATTTCTTAAAATGTGAATGGTAATGTTATTTTTACGCAAAATTACAAAGTTATTTTCATCCAGAGTCTTAGGTCATTCCCTTTACTACCTATGAAATTATTGGTGATTGATGTAACTGCAAAAAAGAAGCCGTTCTATAGATGCCAACATTTTACATAACGAGTACATTGTCTTCAAAATATAACTTTAAACGCAAAATTAAGTAACTTTAGGATCCATCTACAAACGTTAAGTTCTACACAAAAAAATCTTTTGTTGTATCTGCCTCTAAAGCCGACGGACCAGATAGATCGACGTTACCGTTCTGTCAACAGAGTCATACCCTCACCCCAAAAGGGAAGAACGGCAACTATTGACCATGAGACCAGGTCAGTGTTAGCAACGTACGGCTTTAAAAGTAACTGTTCCATGTAAATTTCACAATTACCTGTGAGATGAATGTTGTGACTTTTTAACTTTTATGGCTACGCCACGTGAGACGTCTAACAGACCTCAATGATCTAAACTTCACTGTCCATCCGTGAAGCTCACGTGGTCTAAATTACAACAAAGACCTGGCTAATTACAGCTGTATTCGCTGCTTCGATAGTTTTGGCGCCTAAACTCCATGAAATCTCAATGTGAATCTCAAGAAAAGTTTGTCATTTTTGCCTCAGACCTGTTTAATCATATAATTTTGGAAAGGTAAATTGTTTAACCAGAACTTCCGTTATAAAATCTACAAGGCATTGCTTCTTACTCCAAATTGAAAGTATTATACCTCGAGAAACTCCCCTTATGACTAATTTGCGATTTTAACAGAAAAGTGTCATGTGAGATTCGGAGTCAGTCCCAAGAATAGGACGGAAAGTAATCAGTCATTTGTGTTAAATCGATTTGACATGGAAAGAGTGATACTGTTCCTATTTTCGACACTTCCATATAATCCTATTGAGATGGTCTCCCAACTTATACTTCGTTTTGAAATAGAGCATATAGCCTATAAATTTAGATTGATGGAATGAGCCATTTTACCTTTGCAGTTTGTAATAGACAAACTAGTTTTTGCTTCCATTCACTCAGAGCAGGTCTTTTATCAGCACATGAATCCCATGATGCCAGCATCATACTATAGCTGCATAAAAAATAAGTTGAAATTTCAAAGATTTCTTAAAAACAGTGCTCAACTTTGCCATCCTCGAATTACCAATCCAATGAACTTGGCTCGTTCTTATCGCTAACCATTAACTCCAAAAGGGATACTTCCCGGAAGTTTTTGACTCCATCTGAGTCAAATTGGATTGTTTAACTCTTAAACTATTTCATATCACCAAAAATTTTTCATTTTCTTTAAAATACGTGCAGTTTTTACATTTCATAATGGTGTATTTTGAAGGAATTTTGAACAATTAAAAACTTCGGACAGATCTTCCAGATGGGACTGGAGCAGCCAACACCCTTCTCCTGGCTGTGTCAATGCACTTTAGAAATTGAATAGTAAACGTTCATTCTAAAAAGAGAGTGCTCTGGAACCACTTGTTATTAAGAGAGGGTTTCAACCGGATTGAACTTAAAATTCAATTTGGATAGAGCAATGTTTCATTCCATGTATGTGAAGTACAACTAAATTGCTGTTTTTGACAACAACAAGTGTTGGAATGTGTATGTATGCTTAAGAAAATAAACAAAAATAGAACTGGAAAGCAAATTTAAACCTCCCATAACACAATAATGATCTTCTCAGGTTAATTACTCTAAGGTGTAAGTCCTTAAGGGTGGTGAATTCAATGGGAAATATAGTTTTTAGACCTTCTGGATCACCCAATTAACAATAATGATTAAAGCAGATGACATTTTCAGATAAAACTAAAACATGGTTCTGAGATATTGCAGGTTCTTATAAGTCAAACATTTGTGTTACACATTCTGTTACACACTGATGCATGATAAAGCTTTGAATTTGTTCCAACAATTACATCCCTCCTGAAGGATACTAAATAGACCTTGTGCATTGACGACACACGGTGACGTCATCCTTTGATCAGAACAACCGGACACCTGGCCACACGTATAAGATTTCGCCCTGGACGTGTATCAGACTATGCGCGTATTCGACTTATTGACAAATCAGCTGTCTGCATTTTTCTGTATTGGTTTGTTTTGCCTTCAAAAGAGGGCGTTCTTTCCGCTGTGTGACATCACATGCACTAGGTCTATTTCAAGTAGTTGAAAACTTTTCAGATCATCAATTCAACAAGACTAAATTACAACTCCTTGTAATTTGGGAGTTTGGTATAACATTGTATTGTTACTGAGGTAAGAGATACGTTTTAAATACTTACATCCCTCCTGGACAGGTCAAAGGCTGGTCTAAGTTACGCATTTTTCTTATTTCCTGCTCAATTTCTTCACATGTCAATCCGCTATAAGGAATTTCACCTTTGGTGTAAAACATTGAATAATAACTTGTTCATTGATGAAATGGTACATTTTAATTATTTAACGTTTGTCTTGAGAGCACTATCACCGTTACATATTATTGGCTCTGAAGGATTTGAAACTATACTATGCCACAAATCGGCGGTATATAGTTGCATTATCATAATTGCTAAATTATTATAATTACAAGGTAAGAAAAATTGACACCCCAGTTCACAGAACACAAAAACGGGCAACCCTTTCTCCAAAAAGTCTATTTAACAATTTGCCATACTTTTAATGGATGCATGACTCACATGGCTTGGCTCGCTTTGACTGCATACAAAAGTTTAAAAATGTATTACTTTCAATATATAACTTACCGAGTGAATAAATCTCCCAGGCAACAATTCCAAATGTCCACACATCTGATTGGTCAGAGTAGTGACGTAAGAATATAGTTTCCGGTGGCAACCAAGCTACAGGTGGTAGAGACTTCCACATGAAAAGTGATTTTACAAATTAAACAATGTTAACTTCGAAGGAACATTCAGGCAATATTTACGCTATAATTTACTTATTCTGGACATAAAACCTCATCGTGATCCTGGCACATATTACTATTTTGTTGGTCAAAATTGCCGTTCAACCGTTTTCTAGTGGAGATCTGTATGAAAAGTTTTGCAATACGAATAACTGCTTTACATGCTTTTGCTTCCATGAAAACTAGACACAAACTCTCATGCCATATTTTAAGCAAGTGTAACATGTTATTGAATCGGTTTTTATAAATTATTCTGAGCTGATACAATTTTAAAGATATATCTCTACGTTGTTTTATCAACAAGAAATATCTACAAGCGTTAGATACTAAGTTTAATATCTTCTCAAACAGTTTTGCAATAACCACAGTCTAGGCGTTACATTTTGCAATCTAACGTTGATTTCAGACACTGAGATTACTTAACATTTTTGTCTATAATGCCAATATGGATGGATGTGAGGCAAATGTGTGTCTCCTAAACGCTGGTTTAAGGTACCCAAATGATGAAAACTCATGGTAGCATACTCCAATCTAGGTCCCATGTTAATTAAACAATGCTGTGTCAATATAAAAGAAAAAAGAATGGTTTATTTAAAATTACCTTGTCTAGGATTTGGTGCATTCTTTCAGTAGACAACGATTTCGGCCAAAAATCGTACAACTTACATGTGCACGTCTTATTGAGAAGAACTTTCCGAGTGGACAGAGCTGGATGGCGATACTGTGATTTGTAAAAGAGATTTCAAATTCTATGTGAAATCCGTGAATTACTGATAATTATTAACAGAAGATCTAACGAAATAATTCAAACTATTAACGATTTCGAAACAAAAAGAATATTTCATAGATAAATTTCTAAAAAGGCAAGTGCATCCCAAATGTATATACATCTCTGTCTGTTAGGTACATCAGTCCATCAAGTACATCTAGAGCGAACCCAGTCAAATGGATAGTTCTCTCGTCCAAGGTTTGGGAAACGTTGCATTGTGAGTCACGTGATTGTTGATAATTCCTCATTAAGAAATCTCTCAGTGTTCCGTACTCAAAGTACTCCGTGTAAATATAGTATGGAACTGTATTTATAAGAAATAAGGATAGAATCATACTTAAATAAAGCGTAATCTACTTCTTTCTAATTTGTCATTTAGGTAATGGGAACTTGCCATTTATCTGGATACGGCTGACGACTGTGAACGTTACCATCTTCACCAATTACAGGAAAATGTGATAATTGTGATATTACTCAACTGAATTGATTAAGACACGAACCGTCGATTGTCTAATGCAAATTTAAATTTTATCTTTTCGTCAACACATTGCCACAAACTAAATATCCTTAAGACAGAACCTCTGTAAAAATTACTCAGAGACGACAATTTTAGGACATCCATATCATTTACATTTTACCAAGTTTAACACCTTACCATTAGCTGTCGAAACGCCGAGTATGTCGACGACATTCCGGTGGCTTTTTAAGGTCGCAACGCTTTCTGCTAGTGTTTTAAATTTCATATGATCTTTTAATTGCACACTGTCTGCAATGAAAAACATCAATATATACATCAATATGTATATCAGATATTTTCATATTTTTAATCACCTGCTTAGTTTCGAAAATTTTAAACAGGTAACGTGTTGAAACATCGAACCTGTACACCACGATATCATTAGCATTCATGAAACAAATACCTATTTTCAGATACACGAAATCAATCATTTGATTCGTTGATTTTACGTACTTAAGTAATTCACCCGTTACCAGAGAAACGTTTTAATCACCAAATATTTGACAACTGCTGAGAATTGAGTCTTTAATGAAATAAAACCTTTATCTCCAGCAACGTAAACATTATATACTTAATAAATACTACTTACAATTAAGCGGTTTTTAAAGTTTCAGTAGTCTTAATTTGAGTTCAATACGATGAAGTATAACAGACAGTTCTATTCCCCTTACCTGAAACACACTTTGCTATAATTTTTGTTTTGACATTTCCGTTAACAGTAGCATTCGCCGTCCAGTACTGGAACATTCCTTCACCAGAAAGTTGTATCAGAATTTCAACGTTTCCTATCTCTTCCGATTTATCTTCAACATCGCAATAAATATCTTCATTGTCGTCCGCTGATATGAACACTTCAAAAAATAAAACAGTGAAAGATATTATCTTCACTCTCCTTCCATTTACTTATCCTTACTTAGGATACTTATTCAAAATGGAATGTCCTTCCCCTTTTTTCTATTTTTTTTTTTTTTGGACTTTTTTAACCGTTCTTATTTATTTGCATTCAAAACGCATCTAACTTTTAACGGCTGGGCTAGCTCTTATATTTCTTTATTAGTTACAGGTACATTCTCCCTCTCAGTAAGGAATCGTAACTTAAATTTAAATATACCTTCACCATTTTAATTAGCTTACTTGATTGACGAATAGCTGGTAATTCCCTTGATGTCATAGAAACTCCATTTACATGCCGACCACTCAAATTGCTTGTAAGTTGAAGACTTCTAGGGAAAAACAAACTAAATAATTACGTATTTCCGATCGAGAACTCAAAGAAATTTCGAGGTTCAAAAAAATCCACAAGGTACAATACTGTTAGTTTTCCAGACATTTTCATGCTTTATGTAATACTTACTTTGTTTACATATTATTGTATGCTGTTAGTAAAGCCTGTGTAAATTTCTGTCTTGGCACAATTTGGATGTGATATAATAAGACGCATTGGGATCCTGTTTTAAATTTTTTAATAGTACAACATATATTTATACCATGAAACAGTGGACTATACTGCCATTATTCAACTAAAACAATGTTCTTCTAAATTTCTGAAACAAACAAATTAATACAAACTTACGCTGATAAATTCGAAGATTTAGAAGCTGAAAATTAAAAATAAGTCATATTGTTCTAATATTCCTTAATTTATTTAATTTGAGCAATCACATTGTTTACTTGGTTTCTTAATTATTATCTTTCTCGGTTGATATTTTTTCTAATGTGACAAGATACATAACTACTTGCAAAAACATGTACTGTAAGATTTACTATGTAAAAAATGTTTAAGTACTTTCACCTTTTACACTCTTCATAGCAACTCCTACACATGTGATCAGAACTGTCATTATTAATGCTGCAGCCACACCTAAAATAACCCAAAGGATATCAAGTAGATCATCACCAGATTGCTCTTCATTTCCACCTAAAAGGAACAAAATTTTCCAAACTTTTGAAAAGTAACGGTAATAATTGTGACAGTGGAATCATTCCATTCGTTTTCAAAGCATTCGACGAGCAAATTTAGACTGGAATTCCTTTAATTTTTTATTCAACTGAACAAAATATTTAATGAAGACCTTATACCACCTCAAAAGCGAGTGCCAAATATTTTTATGTTGAATGTACTTATCATTTCAAATCAAATAAAAAGCGAGCTCGGTAATTCGTGTTGGCGGATATCATGCGAACATTTTCATAATTGACGGGATAAACAAACACAATTTCCCACCTTCAACGTGTGTTCCAAAATTGAGTTTACATGAAAATTTGGTAACTTCATTCTTTCTTAATCCATCCATAACAAAAGGAGGAATCATAAGTGTGGCTTTGTGCAGAATTATGTATCTAAATTGCCATTTTGGTGTTAAAATTGCATTTTAATCTAAAAGTAGGGCTGAGATTGCCATTTTCGTTTGGCTAGATACCGAGATGTTTTCTTATGCGAGTGATGTTTGCACGTACTGCAAGAAAACAAGTGAACGCAGTTTTATGTTGAACTCGATTTGTTTATTCCACGGTGTGCCACACAATTCCATGCTCGAACGAATTACCAAACTCGCTTATTGACATTCTCTCATGCATGGTTCAGTGCCAATATTTATCACTTCATGCACTCACGGAAATAACAGATATGTCCTCATTTCTCCTCTCTACTAACAAATAATCCAAGTAATTTTTTCGATGCTGAATGTTTAAGAAGAAATTTCCTAACTGTCTAATAGTAGAACTATTCCCTAAACTAATTTCTAACCCTTAGAAAGAACACAAAGGAAACAATACCAACGGTTGAGCCAATAAAAAAATTTCTTGTTTAGCCGTGCGTATCAAATTATTAACTCTGGTCGAAAGACATCATAGACCGATGCAAATTAAAGGTAGGTCAGTATTCTAAATGAGCTTAACGAAGGAACGAAGAGAATCACTTATTCCAAAGTTATAATTTGGGTCCACGGTTTGTAAAGCCTTCAGCTAGGACTCGAACTCCCGACCTCCAGACTGCAAGTCTGATGCTCTTACCACTTGACCATGCAATCGGTTATCGGTTCAAGTCGAGCCGGCCACGGCCTTTTTCCAGTTGTGGCACACTGGCTTGTTTTCCCTACTCCATTGCTTATGCTGAACACCAAACTCACGACCCCTGGTTTACGAGACCAATGCTCTAACCTACTGAGCTACAGGGGCCATACCCTGGTTACACTACTGGGGCGGTACTTCTTGCGTCGTAGCTCCAGGGAGAGAAGTCTTGATGTTCTGTTTAACATGGGCAATATAATGATGTTTATGATTGTTTAAAGTCTTAAAAATGTTATAAATGTGTCGTCTTGTGATAAGAGTCTCATATAAAGGTGTGCGTGTAACACTGACAATTCTTGCATCCGAGTATATGTTCATCATGGAATATTAGATTCTTAAGCTTTTGTCAGTAAATAAACAAACGTTAATTTCTACCTCAACTTGAAGTGTTTCCTTGAAAATGAGGAAGACTTTCTCCCATACCTTTCAAATGAAATTTAACGCTATCTTCCGCTGTCTTGTTCGGTCCTCGAAGGAAAATGGAGCATTTGACCGTATCAGTTTGTCTTGGACTCAAAGTTAAAGTGCTAAATTCACTTGACGGACGGTTTATTTTGTAACTGGCTTCATCAACTGGTTGCCCATTTAGCATCCAAGTAAGCTCAGCTTCCGGTTTAGCACCTGTAGCATCGCAAGTAACAGTTACTCTTTCTTCTTGTTCGAAGTAGATGACGTCAGACGAGTTGTCGTTAACTGTTACAATAAGCTTTGGTAATACTGAAAATGGAAAATGACGATGGCTTCTAAAAATTAGTGTGGTATTTACTTATTTACTGGAAATTGTCTATTAATGTTTAGCAAGAACTAAAGTTAAAGTTTTTTAGGTAAACCTGGTACATGATAAAAGAACCTTCTTCTTAATGAGAAGATGAATCTTATCCGGAATAAAATCTCCAAACATGTCGCTTAAGGATAACATTATTCACCTTTTCATGGTAAATAGTCCAAGCAGCTTTTATGAACAAGCTATACAATCGTTCAACCTGGTACATGTCAGATCGCAACAAATGCAGCACACTATCTATAACTACAGATGCAGAATATGTTTTCCTTGAAAACACCTTGAAACTTTGAAACTTACCATAACTTATTATTTTTAAACTTGTCTCATCAGTTTTATTAGCTTCATAAATGATACTTTTGCAAGTAAACACTTCTTCGTCTTTACTTGCATTAAATACCAGAGTTGAAGCTATGTCAGTAGTGGTGTTTGTCGTTTTATTTGACCACAACGTAGTAATATTAGGACGGTGTTCCATTGGCACCCAGGAGACTTCTGGAACTGGACGTGCTCCGTTGACATGACATGTAATGTTGACTTCTTCAGAATCTTCAACATATATTACATCTGATATTTTGACGTCATTGACTTTCAGATACATCTTTGGTTTAACTACAACAAAAAACACTTCCTTGTTAAGGTAAACGGGCATAGAAAATTTACCCAAAGTTTGAAAAGGTTGTTTTTTGTATTTATTTTTTTATATACTAACTTATGTTGCTATGTATCTTTAATATGATAATATAATTTAAAAACCATTGTATTCCAAAGAGAATTTAGAGGACTTTTTGAGGTTAATGTTTTCCCTGATCTTTTGAGATTTTCACCTGTGGATGAAAATCATCTTGGAAGTTTTTACAAACTGTCTGAACCTTATTGAAACTTTTCAAAATATCACTAGTATACGATAGTAATCAATTACTTTTTGATCTGAGCTAATTGCACTTCCACTAATCATGCATACTTTTTCCAAAGTCCTCCCGACCCTCTGGCAAAGGGCCGTTCGGTGAAGCCAAACTTGAAACTGCTTCCCGAAGAAGCTATACGTCCACTTAAGGACAACACTTGACCAACCTCAATGCCTTCAGACCATTTACATTATTGGTCTGTCATGCATGGATCCATTCTTGACTGGATGAAAAGAACAGATACTACACATGATCTTAGCCAAAAGGCCGAGAATATACTGAAAATAAGGGCAGGCGCTAGTCTTTGTATTTGCATATTTGTACACCTGATTCCTCGAGTTAATCATTTCCCACCCAAATTCACTCATGCTTAATATAAAAATGATGCAATTGTTGTCATTTTCTTATAAATTATATGCAACACAGATTAGTTTGTGTTTTCGATGTTATGCGACTTTCCTTGTATTTTTAACATTTTGCATGACTTTTAGCAGATTTCGCTTACCGTATGTAAAGAATGTTGCATTAATCAAGGTCTGTATTTCTGTTCCTTGTAGGCTACTGTTACACGTGACTGTTACGTTTACTCCATTTGGTATAAACTTCAATGTTGATTGAGAATCAAAAGTCCTGTTCTCCTTTTTATTTCTAGTGTTATTCGTAAACACCACATAATCATATGGTTCCCCATTTATTGTCCAGGTTAGATTTGAAAGAGGTTTAGCTCCTTCGGCAAGACATATTATATATATTTCTTTGCCTTCTTCAACATACTTTTCTTCATAATTGCCTTCTTCGTATCCATGGTTACCTTTGTACGTTTTATTTGCTATTATCTCGTTGTTAAATAATAAAGATAAAGTTGGCGGTACTAAAACAAAGAGAAACAAAAAAACACCATTTTAAATTTTCATTAAAAGTTGATCAGACGGTCTAATGAAATGGTTTATTTAAATATTGTAGTAAAAAAACACTTTATTGGAGTTAAGAATATTCCAAAAATGTTTGCTAGCTATGAAGAATAATTGTGTAACATGAACCATGTAAGATAAAAGCCTTACTGTCTACTTCTTACAATCGCAGTTAAATATTGAAAGAGATGTAATGAAAACCCATGCGTTAACTGAAAGATAAATTATAAAAGTTGTTAATGTTGTTATTACCGAAAGCGAAATCACGGAAGTTTGAAAAACGTGACATCACGAAAGATGCTTTAAGTCGAATTTCCCACAACGCCGAGACAACTGATTCCACAGCCCCAAAATGGGGGCTTTTCATCGAATAAAGAATCAAATTACTACAATTGAGCTCCGACAATTCGTAAACTGTTTTATACGTAATAGTTGAGTATATGCCTGAGCATGTGTCAACATTACTCTAATCTCAACTTAATACTTACTATGTTTTACACCATAATCCCTACTTAAAGTAAAAATACCTTTAAAAGTTTTGTTTAAATTCGTCGTGTGGTACAACGAGATTTTCATAAATGGTTCGATAAAACCTGTAGAATGTTATCTATGTTTGCAAACTTTACAATTCTAACGATTCTTTTTAATATTTGTTTTGCAGTTAAATTTATGTTTGCATTTTGCAGTGAATTTTCTTATCTAAAATTCTCCACAGAAAAATACATTGATCATACGAATCTGATTGTAGTAAAAATGATATGCCTATTAAATTTAAAATTTGAAGTAATCCTTACAGTGAATTTAATTTATTGGTTTTAACCTTTACATATCACCTTTCAATAGTCACTACATATTTAACAAATTGAGCTATTTTAATCTCAAAACATTCAAATTGACAGGGAAAAGAAATATTACGTAATTATCGATCCTTTGACTTTTATACTAAGTGTGCGAAATGAAAGACGAGTGACTGACAGTAATACTCCTATGCCTAGATGACTGTTTTAGACTCATTCTGGAAAAACTTTTGTCTTGGACAAAATTAGAGGAACAAGAGTTTATTTACACCAATTTAGTGAGTGAAATTCACTCCAAAAAGAGTGTCTGGAATGATCGATCCTACAAGTCGATCGTAGAAGTGAAATGCACCCGGAGTGGAGTAAAATTCACCCCGAACAGAGCTAGTATCTCATTCCATATTAGGGATATATCACGCCGTTTGGGAGTAGATTTTCATTCCACTCCGGGTGAATTTCACTCGTACAAAGAATCGTACTAAGGAGCCATCATTCTGGACACTCCTTTTGGAATGAGTTTCACTCTTTTGGTTTAAACTCATCTTTAACATTATACTGATAATAGTTTACAAAATGCACAGCTTAAAAAAGGGGGTCGAATGATTTAATCTAGAGTGTCGCATTATCCATGCGTGGAAAAATAGTTTTAAAAAATCAGGTGTAATCTTCTTCACAATGGTTGATATTCGTTGCTTTAATCCGCAACTATTACCATTCAATACTCACTAAATTTTTAAGAAATTGAGATATGTGTAAGTTAATTCATTGAAATTAACAAGGGCAAAAATATTTTGTAACCTTTGCGCTGTCTTTTTATACCGAAATTGGGAGACATGAAACCAGTGAATGATCGTAAATATTCTAAGATTTCGCTGTGAATTCTAAAGACCGAACTTTCCCTTTTGGCATAATTGAAAGAACGAGAGTATATCTTATCCTTCTTAAAGAATTTAAGCCAATCATCTCCATCTTTACACTGATAATTTGGGAAAATGTATCGGTTAATATAAGATGATCGAATACTGCCCCATGGGTTGGTCGAAATTTACCATACGCCGGTCGCATTAACCACAACGTGGTCGAATATTGTCCGCGGAAGTCGAATTACACACATGAACTGTTTAAACTTTACTCATTTAATTTTATATCACAGATAAAATTGCGCCATGAAATTTACCTTTCGAAGCAGTCGATATTAAAAGTTATTCATTGCTTCGCTTGATAATTTATACATTTTCTCGTTTTTGAGAATCAATGATAAATTCTTGTTAGGTCGAATACCACCTATTGTACCCTACACTTCGTCTTACCAGGGGGCTGTAAATGAAGGAGAAACAACGCATGCTCCTCTTTTGTCCTATGTGGGTAGCCGCCACTTAAGTTTTGCATTGTCTAATTCCTGAAATTCCTCTAAACTAACAGGGAATTGGCATTTGGGACTGTTGTTTTCGTCGTCTGCTACATCTGAAAGAGCTCAAGAATGATTTTCCTCCATTAGTATTACATTGCCAGCCGTCAAAGAAAACAAATTTTATTTCAACTAGTGCCGCAAAGTGCCACTTTTTAAAAGGGGACAGTGTATTTCTTCATTACATTTTTAAAAAAAAGATACATTTTTCCCTATTTCAGGAACAATCCGGAATTGTTTGAAATATTATCATCGAGATTTAGACTCCCTTTGGTTTTCAAACAGGTTAATTTTTTTTAATAACGAAATTAGAATGATAATGGAATTGTGCAACTTAACCCTTTACCGTTGTTTGAGTCCTTTTGGACCCAGAGGGAGAGCGCGGCTGTCACCCATTTTTACCGTTTCACGCGGAGCTCGAAGCTGCGAGTAGCTACCCGAAAATTCGGCCACAACAACGAGAGAGACAATAGTTTAAGGTTTCACGGGGTCAATAGCCTACGGAAGCTGATGATGCGGGGCGGGCTACGTCCGCTTTTCCGCCCACCCCGAGGCGCGCCGCGCAAATATGCCCCGATTGGAGCAAAACGGTAGAGGGTTAATCTAAAGTATCTGCACCACGGGGTTGTGCACACACGCAGAGACACCGGCATCAGCTTTGCGGTAAACACACTCCACAGGCTTATTTTTGAAAGTGACTGACAGTCGTTTCACATGTGTAGGCTGAGCAGATGTCTTTAAAGTAGCATCTTGACAATGGTCTTTGTTACAGGATTACTGCACTTGAAAAGAATGAGGAAAGGTAACTCATCATTAAGTTAGAAAGTCCACAAAAGTCAACGATAAAAACAAAGTGAACTATCAATCAAATTGCGGTGCTTGAAGAGGATTTCATTATTTTCAAGTACATTTTGTCTGACAAATTAAGTCGATGTTTCTCCTTCCCTTATACAGCTCCTTGGTCCCTGGTCAGACAATATTATATCAGTAGAGAAGACTTACTCCAGTACTCACTAGTGAGTCACTATGGTTAGTTAGTGAGTTAGTTAGTTAGAGTTTTACGGCCCAGTTTCCAACCTATTGGTTCAAGTCGAGCAGTTGTGGCTCACTGGCTTGATTTCCCTACTCCATTGCTTTTGCGGAGCATCACGCACAATGGCAGTAGGTTCCTCGTTTAGAGTCTTTGGTGGGACTCGACCTGGGAAGGGAACCCGGGCCTTCCGCGTGAGAAGCGGATGATCTTACCGTTAGACCAAACACGCGGTCCAGTAAGTCACTATGGAGACAAATTGACTCATTGTTAGGATAGTAACTCACTTTTTATTTTCTGTGTATACCCTCTTAATCACGGTAACGTGAATTTACTCCGCCTTTCCTTTTAATTTTGGTACCGAATTTCTAAGCAAACGGTTCAAATGACTTTTGTTCTTGAATTGTTAGGACACTAGCATTCTTCCTTCCCATACGCAGTCTAAATATTGAAGAAGAACTTACTGGTGGCGCACTATAGGTAAAAATAATTTTAAAGGGCCATTGGTAAAACTACATCTTGATATGTTAAAGAGAAACTTGTTGTCGCCATTTTAAACAAAGTTGTATATTGCACTCAATTCAGATATTAACAGATGCTTTTAATCACATTTTCAACCCAAAGTGAAATAGACTGAGACACAAGTAACAATTTAATCCCCCCCCCCCAACTTCAGGGGTAGGTAAGGGGAAATATAAATAAATTCTGAGATTTAAAAGGGGGAATAGGCAGAGACTAAAGAAGACCGATGGGGATTAATGTGCCACCGTACAAGTCTATCTTAAACTTCATCCAACTATCCTAGTCATATAAGTTTTTTGTTAACGCATGACTGTAAAGCATTAATATCTGGCCCGTTCTGACCACGTTTACGCGCAATAAGTAGTCTGCCTGAGTACGTTGTAACTTCTCCAAAGTCATTTGCGCAGTGCGTACATAGGTAAACTCAGGAGTTTGCAAGTTCACAGTGATTGTGGTGGAGTCAAATTGTTCTGGGCACCCCTCTCCCAAATAGTCCATGCTGTTTATTTCGTTGTATGCTTCTGTAAATTGTTTGTACCTATGTGGGCCTAATTAAGCAAATTTTAAGGAATGTTTCAAGTTATTTCCAAGTTTAAGTTGTTGTTTACATCATAGCCTATTCGTTCTTAGGTCTATGTAATTTTCAGACCCATGTCCTGGTTTTCGCCACGGAATACGCTGCTGGTTGGAATGCATTAGGTATCCTAAGGACGGTATAAGGACGGATGGGTAATTTTGAGGGTTAGCATGCATTTGGACAAAAAATTTGTTCGAGATTTCCCATAAAAATTGGATCAGTAAGACTTGGTTTAGCCTCTTCACTGCTTTTTACATGCAAAGGTTGTCTATCATAAATACAAACAAACTAGGAAGCAGAAAAATTTGGAGTGAGTAAAGTTTTTCGATGGGGTTGACTTTCTTCCTCGGCCGTACCTCTAGCATGAGCTTTGAAGTTTCGATTTTTCATGTCAAGTTATGTTTTAGAAGTTTGTCAATCTGCTTCGATTTCCCCTATATTTTGGACAAATTTGTAAGTTTTCGGGAACCAGCACTGAAAGGTTGATTCATGCACCGCATGCATTCATTAGTTAACATCTTGATTATTGTAATACTTATTGTTTGAACGAGGACGCCAACAGCACCTCCCTCCCCCTAACAGAAATCTTGCTAAATCGGGCAGACATCAGTGTCTCGGTCGGGAAGATATTATGCCCTGGAGTGGGATCTGTAGTCGAGCAAAAAGTAACCGCCCCGGTGAGAGTGAGAGCACAGAAAGGCCAAGGCTTCAATTTTTTTAAATACTGGGCTACCCCTATGATCACAAACATACCTTGCAGGAACATATCACCCCCCTATCATTGGTTGGTTTCGGTTTTTTCGTGGATTAATTTTGCATGTTTAATTATAAGGCGTACTCACAATAGGATTGTTAATGGTATCGCTTCTCATTATCTTAATTCATTTATCAGACTCTTTCATCTTCACACCGCTGCTTCTTCATAACGCTAATTCCAAGCAGGAAATTTGTGGAGTTTCGGATTAGATTAGACCGTGCCGGCAGTTTTATTGAAGGTAAAAAAGAAAAAAAAAATGGTGCAACGGTCTGTGCTTAGTTTGCAACTCTAATCTTTGGAATTCTTTGTCAAATACTGTACAAAATGAGCCAACTTTCTTACGTCTTACCTTTTTGAAAACAGGCCTACTTTCAATCTTGCGAACGTTTTTGTAACGTTGTTAAGTTTTTCATTGTTTAAAATGTTTTATTGTTTCACCTTCTTTATCTCCCTCGTGTATCATTCATTTTTCATCATTTGTTTGCTTAATATTGTTGTACTACTTGACTTGTTGCAGTTGACATTTCTTTTAATCATTCCTGCAATGACGTACGCTGGCAGGTTTTCTCTGAAGGAGGCCTGCAGTATGTTGAGTAATTTCCCTGAACGAAGCTTTATATTATCAAATTGTTAGTGTAATGTAACAATGTAACATACTCGATATTAAATGCCGGTAAGAAACAATTCAATATTTAATTAAAGGGTCTCAATTTAGGGGGAACTAACAAGCCGTCTTAAAGTCATGCGAAAGTTCCTTTAAGGAGAGAAGATACGTCGTAAGTAAACATTACCTTTAATTTGAATACAGCCTTTTTGATTGGTTGATTTAATACTGGTATAAATTCGAATTAATACTGATATTAAATTGGTATATATTCAGCCTTTCTGATTGGTTGATCATATCAATTTGTTTGTTTCTTCACCCCATATAGCGTGTGTTAGTTCCCCAAGCAACGAAAACGCGCTCTCTAGAAAACAGTACGGTTACGAAGTTTCGTTCGTCAGTGCTCTGTTCCTTACAAAAAGTGCAGTGATGTTCATTCAGCTTTGCGTTACACCAATTCTCATCTTTCGAATGATATAAAATAGACACATAATACTTAACTTTTACATAGGGACCAGGACAGATTTCGAAGGCATCTTTGTGCTAGCTAGCAATAGCAATTAACTTTTGACCTACTGATTTTTTACAAACAAGCACGTATCGTCGATGTTCATGCATCGTTGGATTCCTCATAACGTAAATTTCCCAATGGTAACCTTTGTTTTCCAATTTCCAACACTTCTCCATAGGGAACAGGTCAAATTACGTACAAACAGTCACATTTATGAATGTGCATAAGTCTTGCACCAATGAAACGAAGCCCGCGGTTTGTAAACAACTTCAACTTTTCGCGCCACTACAGACAAAACCGAACGCGCTCGTTGTGTGTACAACAAACGAGTGTAAGTGTGCAGTGGATTACAGAACAATTAGTAACGTCCACCGTCCAATACGGGTTGAGCGTCTGTATGAATTATACACAGACATCGCATATCAGTTTAGTAGGGAAATGTTTTCAACAAATTGATATGTTAATACTGGTATAAATTCGATTTAAAACTGGTATATATTCATCCTTTCTGATTAGTTGATTAACCACTAGTATAAGTTCGATTTAAAACCGGTATCAATTCAGTCTTTCTGATAGGTTGATTTAATAACGGTATAAATCGAATTTATAGTGGTAAACATTCAAATCAATACTGGTATAAATTTGGTTTAATACTAGTATATTTTCCTGTCATCTGACTGGTCCAAATATAAACTGGTAAAATTTAAAATTAATACTGGCATATACTTCAATTAATACCGGAATAAAATACGGTGCATTTATCCAACACTGATTACATAGACGAAAGACCACATTTAGCATACAGTATACTAATTTGACCATATCACTAGCTTAGCAAATCTGCGGAATATGGTTATCTTTGAGAATGCAGCTGCAGGCCTTATCTTCATCTTTATTAATAGTGAAATCTTTTGGTGAAATGAAAGAACTTGATTAAGGATCAACTTTCCGGCATGTAGTGTAATCATTTATTTTGAAAGATAAAGTATCGTTTACAATTCATCACAGCCGGTACTTACTTGCTGTGCCAGAATAATTTCCAACACTAGTCAGTGTGTAGTTGCTCAGTTCATCAGTAATGCGAAAGGAGTTATAAAGAGCGTGCGAAGATGAGCCATCGGTATAAGTTATGCCAACTCGAAGTTCATATGTCTGTTGGCTTGTTAAATATGACAGTTTCTCGTTACCTAGCCAGAATTCGTAAGAAACAAATCCGAAACCGTTACGGTAGTGTAACCAGTCTCGTTCGAATGTAAGGGAACCATCACGTCGACGTTGTGTAACCTAATAACAGAGAATAATATGTTGCTTTTTCAAAAAGTTGTGAGTACGTTTTGAAAAACTATCACACCTACGATGACCAAATGCAGACTTGATTGCTTAAAGGCCTAGTATGCTCTCTAGGTGCATATCTAGTTTTTTTTTTCTTTTTACCATCACAACTATTTCAACTTTTAATGAATAAATCTGAAATTCCAATTATGAGTAAGCAGAAGACATGTCCTTTACTATTTGAAACGTGGTAAGCGTGGTGGAGAAAGGAGAAATCATTTGGTCATTTTTGTCTAGAATGTCTTTACCCCTCTTCCTTAACCTGATCGGTTTTGCGAAATTCAACATTTATTTGTAGTTATAAAACTCGCTTTCCCCCGTGGTATCCCTCTTAATTTAAAATTCTTAGCGTCCATGAAGGTAAGTATTACATTATTTGTGTATGAGTGTTTCTAACAAAGGTGTAATTTAATTGATATATTCAAGTTATAATGAGGGTTAACTAATCTCTAGTTCGGATATAAGGTTGTGAAACTATTTGACTTCGTATTTGCAGCCTTATTGACCTTTTGTAACAGCGATCACTTCAAATTATTTCCCCATTGTTTTATTTAAGGTTATTAATTACTTTTATTCAGTTGTCAAGTACTGAACAGAGGTGAGGATTTTGGGAAGTGATCCCAGTAAGTTAATTTTGAAATGCATTGTGCTTGTAAAATTGAAGACGGTTATAGAATTCCCATAAACGAACCGATTTTCACAAAATACTTCGAAAGGTTTGGGATGAACGTCAGGCTTAATCATGTAAACCCCCATCGTGTTTCCAGACTCGCATGAGTTTTGTACCTCTTGGCAGTTTCTGGGATATTTTGGTTCCTGGTAGAAATAATAAGAGGAGCTCTACAAAGAAATGGAAATAATTGTATAATAGTATTATTGTACTTTATTATAATAGTATTTATAGAACGTTGAATACAACTTGGTCGAGGGAAAATAGTGACCCACAACTAGTATAGGGCTGTTGGCGCCGGTTGATAAAATCATAAGATTAGAAGTTAGAAGGCTAAATAAGCCTCAACAAAATAAACCAAATCAAAAACCCTTTTATTACTATCTAAAAGGTAGCGGAGAAATCTTAATTTGGCGTCGGTAAAAAAATTCGATTAGAAAAGATTCTCTCTTATTGCTTTCATATAAATGTTCAGTCGAAACTAAAGATTAGTTCCTAAAATATAACAGTATTTTGATCAATGCACAGAGTAAAAAGATAATCCAAAATTAAGTATGACGGGGATACTCTTCAAACTGCATTTAAGTGTTTCTACTAGTTTCAACATTACTAATACTCTAAAATCTACAGTTATGGGATGAGTAGTGTTATTGACAAACAGTCTCACAGTGTGAACATCTCGTTAGAGGTTGAAATGTGTCTCTCCCTGTCAATTACCAAACTTAACCCTATCGATAGAAAATGCTGGATATGGACGATGAGGCATTCTTTGCCAGACGTCAGTAGTAGTCTTCTCAAGACCGTAACATGCCGGAGGAATCTATTGGTTAGCGGTATAGAACGGTGCAGCCTGTGTTCTTCATTTAACAGGCAATTGAATCAATTATTACGAGGTATAGACTGAGCACAGATATCCTCCCGAGCTTTGCAATGAAATTCCGGGAGAAGAATCTCAATTCCCCAATGGGAATGTACAAGTCATTTGTTCCAAACCATGTTGTCAACCTCGTCTGGGGTTTCATTCAAATAGACGATCAAACAAACACATGTTACTTTAGGACGTAAATAAAGAATTATGGCCAATCTTATGGTCGTGTCTATTTAGAACAACCAACTTCCGTCTTTAACTCTATTAATAATTAATTGATAAAAAGGGGGTTGACAGCTGATCGGCTTTCTTACTAAATCAATGTCGTCAAAACAAGCTGTGTGGCTGTTTCCTTTTTGAGTTTTCTTCTCATAAAACAGGGACACGAAATAATAGCCGTCTACGAAGGACATATCAACTAAGCAATAAAATCATCTTCCATTTTTCCTTCTTTGGTACATAACTCAACTTCATCTAGACATTGGAACATTAAGATAAGGGTGCAAACCAATTAATACTTTTCTTTGATAATGAACGTTACAGCCAAACGTTTGAAGTTCTGCTGTAGGAGACATATCCAGTCCGCATATTTTCTTTCAACAAAATACCCTTTGGGGGGAATTATATGACGGGAAGTTTATGTTATAGTTTTAATTAACAATTGCATTTTCCCCAGGAAAACGCCCTGATTTGTTCTGTTCTATGTACAGAGAGCACAATCAACGGAAAACGTATGCGTCGTTTTTTGTTACCGTTGATTTAATGTGAAATTTGTTTGCACTCTGTTCAATCTAAGTAATAAGAAGGATAAATAGCTATTAACAGCTGTCACTGAATTTTCCTACAAAGACTTTTAAACTTAAATTGATTACTTTATTGGAAAAAGGGTGTAACGAACGATAAACTGTAGACCAGGGTTTACGTATTTAACGTTGTTTTCTAATTTGTTTAGTTCTACAGTGAGGATGGTTTGAAGTTCGTATCAACCAGAAATTTCATTCCCTGAAAAATGCAGGGCAAGCGCAGTGTAATTAACATTTTTATCTAAACGTGGAGTAAATAAAATGCAACGTTAACTTTAAGAGAGTCTGAGCAAGAAAATTGAAATAGATATATTTTCGGAGTTTATCTTGAATTACAGGTATGGCTATGTTTTGAAAAACTATAGTTCTTTGAGTATGGAGAACAGTAACAGGGTAAACATTGATTTAACAAAGAAAATTGAACTGCCATTTTGAGACTAATAACGAGAAAAGTAACTTTGATTTTAAAGCTTAACAGAACAATCTTGTCTAAAGTTTTGGCACCAAAACACAAATTAGAGGATGTAAAGATTAATGAGATCAAGAGAACTCTTTTTTCTGCACTTCCAAGTGAAAATTATGGAAAGATAAGAGTTGCCTGTATGTGGAATTAGTGAGTTAAATGAGGTTTTACGGCACAATTCTAACCCACTAGTTTAAGTCGAGTCTTTTTTTTCAGTTGTTACGCACTGGCTGGTTTTCCCTAATTTCATTGCTTATGCTGAGCATTAAGCACAATGACACTGAGTTCATTTTTTTTTTTTTCAAAATATTCGTTATAACCTGGCTAGTATTCGAATTCTATATGTGGAAGATTGGTTGTTGAATGAACAGATTTGTATGCGTTGCAGTTGGAAAAGAACTAAATCAAGCAAAGCGGTAGGCACAGATTACAAAAAGAACGAAACTTTTTCTGCAGATATTCCCTTGCAATGAAATTCAAGCAGACTAGTGTTCTTGTGTTCTAGTGTTCAAGTCCGTTGTGGTAGTTACCCTTTGTTTGTATATACTCACGAAAATTCATTATTCAATAAAAAAAAAAATTGAAGGTAACGCAAGATATAGCCCTTAGTAAACATGAACAGTGTATTCGTTTTGGTGCACAGTGCACGCCGTACGCCATCAGCTACATTAACGTGACGGCGATTCCGATCACAGAGTAATGCAAGATTTCTCTTTTATATGAAATATATCAAATGTTGTAAAATAGAATATAATTCGTGTCATAGACAGCTTTGTGATTCGGAGTTTTTGGTCTAGGATACATCCCTGTTCATAATGTCTACACGTTTTCATTCATTTGTTGATTTTTACCTTATCACTTCATTCTTTCCTAGATGACACTATATAACACATTTGAATTGGTGTGTCGTTAGAACCTATGTAATTAACCGCGGAAAGGGTATACTGCAGCAGTAAAAATGGACTACTTTTATTGCCCGTGTATCTTTTCTATACGAGAAAGTGAGAAAAACATTTGACATGTTTACACCGTCTTTGTCTTTAACAAATTCAATATGCATTGATTTAATAACATTTTTACCGTGGATATTTGATTAAAGAAAACCAGCAGGTCAAAGTTATCGAAGTTTGAACGGTTTTTGTTTTATCCACTAGTTTCACATCGAAACGGGCAAATAAATTTTGGCGTAAATGAAAGACCCTTCATCATTGGTGCCATTTTTCAATATAATAATGCCCTTATAGCGATAGTTATTAAGAATCCTTTCAGTTCTAAACCTATACATTTTTTTTCAATATATATATTAAAAGCTGCGAAAAGTTCTAATCTGGAAACATTAAACACTAGCAGAAAATGACGAATAGAAACAAGTTGCACTGACTGAAAGGAACAAGTGAGCGACAATTATACAACTTAACAATTCTTGAGCAAGGAGGCAAGATATCCAGCATAATATAGCGATCTGTATCACTTGTAATTGGACGAAGAGTGACATGGTGAAGTTTAGTATCACAAATGTGTCTTTGTCAAACAGCATGACACAAGTAACAACTTTTGCTCAAATATGAGGTATAAAATAGAAAAAAGAAACGGTTCAGGTACGATATTTTAATATGGAGTAAATCAACAACCCTATTGTTGTTTATTTGTTTCTCAATGAATTAAGAAATATCAGTACTGCCGTAGAGTAACATTACAATCCAAAGACATGTCCCCACAGAGTGTCCGTAACAGGATATCAGAATTCTGTTGGAAAATTTGAATTCATACAATCTCATTGCTGAAAGTGAGGTTCGATTCAAGATTTTCAATTTGGAGAGGGGGATCATAAGGAGTAAAGATATATCGTAACAGTTCTTGAGCGGTAATGATATAAAAGTATAGAGATATTTCTCTTATATAATGAAATTATTGTGTTTATAAATTACCTCCTTTGAAAGTCGTTTGTGTCTTTCCTCTTGATAAACGCCTAACTAAAAAAAACAATATTTACTGACGGTAGAGACACGAAATCATGCTATTTAATTGACAAAGTTACTACAAGGATGATCAAGTTGCCTCAGTGTGCAGTCTGCAGTGAAAGTCTTTGTCTCTCTTGTACAATGTTACTTTACACTTGTACTCCTTTTGTTATTTTCTTTATTAAATTTAATGTATCCACTTTACTCCAAAATCACTAGAATATTTCATGTCAGCAAGGTATTCCGAGACTGTGAAATGTGTTGTTGCTGGAGTTGGAGTAAGTAGCCTACCCAAGAAGAAGAAGAAGAACTCTGGTCTCAGCCTATGATGTTGACGTTTTGAAAACTCGAACTTTTGCAATTTGATAACGCTTTAAATGCTAACCAAATATTTACACTAAAATAGCTACATTCTTGTCCTTTTGACATGTCCTGTTAAACATGAATTGATACAAAATGACATGAAAATTGACTTAGAATAGTTTTTTGGCGTTGAATTTGTGAGTGCAGTTAAGGGGCAGAGGGATAAGATGCTAAGCACCAGAACTCTTCAGTGTTCAGACTACTCTACATTTTCCAAGGCCCGTGAAGCGGTTTTTGAGAAAGACATGACTAATAATCAATAGTCGTGACACAAGCATTAACAATTATTGTGTCATATGACGTAAATAAGCAGTACAGCGCATACATGAAACGTATGTATGCACGACATTGCAAACACATTCATTCATTCATTTTGTTGGTGGAATTTGAAAAATCTGATATAACAGTTAGGATATGGATCAACGTGAAGTATAAAATTAATTTATTTGAAATTTTGTTCTAGTTTGGTTTTCTTTTTTACTTTATCGAGATCCACGGGTAAAAGCTTGGAAGCTCAATAATGGCCAAAGGTTGAGAAGCGATAATCTTTTTGAAATGTATCTACAGCTGTTTAGTGTCAGACGGCATTCTACTTCTTGCAGAATACCTATCATGCCTCACTAGAGTAATATGAGGAACGTCTCACCAATCAGGCAGTTTTAGAAGCAGTGTATATTTAGATAAATTCGGTAAGAGATAGTAAGTTATATTATTTTTTTCAAAAATCCATTCAGTTATTACTTTTAATGCAAAAATTCCAAATTTCGTTCTGACGCGGTTTTGTTGTAGCAAACGTTTTAAATCAGTTGGAACCCGAAGTGTTAACTTTAACCATACCGGCTCAAGTCCAGGAGATACATTTATAGAAGAGGGTTGCATGATAGTGAAATATCAGTTAAGAAATTTCGTAACGGGCTTTACGGATAGTTGTGTCAAATGTCAATCCAAAGCGACGAAATTAATCAAGAATTATTGTTGAAAATTAGAGTGACATGTTCATTTTATCTTCTCCGACATTCATTAGTAGTACCAGAATATATTGCAAACTTTTTTGCCCTAGAAGAAACAACCAGCGTTCGCAAACGAAAGAGCAACGATCTGCCCCAGTGGCGGAGCTAGGGATTTCGGTCAGAGGGGGCAAAAATGGTCTGCAGGGGCGGTTTTGAGGAGTAAATACCCTGACCTTCAGCACGATCGAAGCCACTGCTTTTCAGACTTTCCATTGATTTTCCGCACCTGGTAGAAGACTACTTTGCCATTCCTCCTCATCAAGTTTTTCTATTAAAACGTTTCAATTTTCTATCCATTGCCTCCGCGGAAGAAATTCGGGGGGGGGAGGACTAAATACTTTAGGGGGAAAAGCTCTAGGCCAACATGAGTTGGCGTGGAGCGCAGGAAAATTTTGTCCCAAAATTCCTCTCAGATTGCTGAAAATGACATTTCTAAAGCCTATTTACCGCATATAAATAGGGAAAACACTGAGTGAACTGTTAAGAAATACTGATGTTAATATTTCTTCGTCTTTTTTTTTCTTTATGTTTTCTTCGTTTTTTCAGGTTGTTTATTTTCCAGGAGAGAGCAAGTTCCCCCTTTGCCCCAACCTGCGGACGCCCATGTTTCTATTCCTCTCTTTCGCATTCTAGTATAAGGGCAGTCATTATATTTTGTGTGTTATGGTCAGGTCTCGATATAAGATTTTAATGTAATAATGGGCTACTTTGTGAAGATAAAGATTAAACCTGCTAGAGCTAAATAGCAAGCAATCTTACAGAGGGAAAAAGTTATGGAAATTAATCACCGTTAGGTGTACATTTTTAGGCATCATGAAATCAAGATATGTACACGAAGAAACATTAATTGACGTAATTTACATCATGTGACCACTCTGAAATGGCTATTAAGTACATTGAAAGAAATAGCCAAGACAAGAGGTTTGCTTGGCTCTCTAGATACCGAATTCATAATAACTAAGAGTAGCCTAAACCTAAGCTTATTTAATGCAATTTTCTGACTTTTGAGGCCACGGAAGTACAGAAATAAGCATTTTCATCGGATTATCGTGCAGTGTCAGAAATAGCCATTTATCATGAGAATGGTCACTTGAAGAAACGCAAAATGGAAACTTATCATTAAAACTCTTACACCATTACCACTATCATAACAGTTTTATTTTATTTTAAACTGAATGTTCTCTTCAAATGGTTTTGAAAAATGTTGTGGAAACTATTTTTGTATCGTTATAAACTCTTTTTATTGTTTATGTTGACAATTATCCCCAACAACAAGAAGGCTATTTGCGCTGCAATTATTGTGTCGCCCTTTGCAACATCTTTTATTGGCCGGGAGGGTGAATTTAATGTCAGTCTGTGTATTTTGTAAGCTGATAATCACGCTTGGTGTGGAAGCAATGAACTTAGCACAGCGACAACATACATTAGTGCGTATAAAGCATGAAGATACGTTTCGGCAAAACCTATCCCTATATTACAGAAGATGACCCTTTTCATCAGAAAAAGTGCAGATAGTACAGTTACTGGTGGCTGTTTGAGCATTTTGTTATCTGGGCCTTAAAGCAACACCATTAAATTATGTCTTTTGCCAATAATGTTGCAAGAGCAAAGTATGTTAAAAACCTAAAAAGGGCACCGGCAGACGATTTTGGTCCGTCAGGGGGGAGAGAAGCCTCCCCCCCCCCCCGACCATATGGCAGCTCCGCCACTGATCTGCCCCTTTGTGAACTTATTTCCAAGATATTTTCGTCTACTAAATTTTTAATACACATTGAATTTCCTGACGTATTGACGTAGGGAAGGATTTTTCATGAGTGACGACCCATATTAATTGTTATCACTTGGTCGTTTGTATGGAGACCATTAGTTTAAGGCTTTATAATTGTTACAGCAACCACGCTGAAATTTGAAACAAAACTTCCCGGATCCTGGTACAAATGTAAAAGGTAAACATTAATCGATGCACAAGACGTTTTCTATACACATTTTTCTAAAGTTTACTGAATAATAAATGTGGTAACCAGTGTCGTTTGAGTGTCAAACAAACGGATTCTTCACATAGAACAAACATTCACTTTTGCATAAAAGATTTACCAAGGGATGGTTTAAAATGAGTTTATTTTCCTGAAATCGCTTTTTAGTTTCAGTACGCATTCAGCACTGAAATAATTGTTTAAATCAGATATCAAGGTGTGCTACCACTTGCTATATTTATGTTATTCGTGTTTTGGATGCAAATTTGTTCTCATTGCTTAGATTTCAGCTATTATCACTAATTTGTATATTCAGACTAAAAGAGTTGGAAAATTGCTACGTTCATACACTACTATTTGGACACGAAACTCCTCTAAGGCCGAAATGTTCAAAATGTCTTTATCGTTGCTGATGCTGATGATCTCTATTGCGAAATATTCGAAAGGTAAGTCCTTCAGAGAAATTTAATTTTCTTAGCAGAAATTTGATATGTCTAATGACCTGCTTGATAATGGGTTATGAGCAAGTACGGGCAAGGGACAATATTGTTCCCCAATATTTTCAGAGGGAAGACATCATTTCAAATTCCCACTCCACCCAATAAATGAAAAATGGAGAAAAATATGTGAAATCGGTTCACAATTTTGTCATGAGCCATAACTATACACTCTTAAAAGAGCCGGATAAAATTTGATCCAATTCGGATCAAATTTGACCCAGCTCACATTCCGTTTCAAAGGGGCACCTATCCGTTCCGAATGAAAATGACTAGGAAATCTGGATAAAAACAAATGGGCCCGTTCCGGATCAAAACTAATCCGGATTCGTTATCGCGGGGCTCCGATTCCACCTGGATATTACTTGGAATTGCGGAAATTAATGACCCCATTCCACTTCAAATCTTATTCCAGATTCCAGTGGCTCCAACTTGGCCCAGATAAAAACGGCGTGGAATCCTTGTTAAAATAATAGATAGACCACGTTTGAATAAACTTTGATCAGAACTCAGGGTCACAAAGCACCGTTGCACAGATCCTTCCTTAATGAAAAGGATCTGTTCTGGAATAAATTCACATTCTCAATTCATTTTCGCTTAAGGAAACAAGATTGCTATTTAATTAGCATCTGCTCATAGTTACTTAGTTCAGCAATGGAAACTAAAAATTAAAAGCTACAAATAATAGTCTAGTTGACCATACATTTTGCAACACACTGCAAACCAAATTACAGTTTTCCAACAGCAAAGCAAAAATCTGCTACATGAAAAGCAGTAAACGTTTTGAGGCTCAAAATGTGGTTCTAACACTCATATCTACATATGATCTCCAAGGAGTTTTATGAACTGAAAAACTACTTTCAAGAGACAGAAAGTTGCAGTCCTGTTGATAAATAAAAACATTCAAAAGGATGGCATGCCAAAAAAAAAAAAAAACAACCTCAGTCGAGGTAGCAATGTTGATATATGTTGCATTAAAAATAATGATAAGGCTGACAACACACAATTGATTTCATACTTTAAATAAAAATGCGTTTCACAGATGCCTACTATAATGTTGATTTTCAAACTGACCTTCTAGCCTTTTAATTCACCACTCTGATGATGCTGACAAAAGTCTTTGAAGGCTTGCTCCAAATGGCCATAGAAGGAAATGACATACTCAAAACTCATTTCTGAAGCAGTAACTATAGCAGCAGCTTAATGAGTGATGTCAAAAAGTGGTTAAAAACGAAATCCTGATGAACAGCCCTACTTAAAGGGAAGATATTAGGTGAGGCATTAAGGAAAGATGCTAGGTAAGATATTAAAGGCATATTCTGGTCGCCTTTCAATTGGATCTTGTAAGAAAAACAGAAATATTCCACACCATATCCTTCAAACCCTGTTTCAATACCCTTTTCTCAAGATATCTCACTTTACAGATTGGTAATTTTTGTCAAAAAAAATACCTCTGTTTTTCAATAGAGCGACAGGTAGGTATATAATGTGGGCACATTGCCTCAGATTCTTTTTTTTTTTTTTTTTTGCTCCTCTTGAAATTGAAAATCCTGTTTGTCCTTTAAGTTTGATACCGTTGGAATGTTTGAACAACTTTTCCCGTAGATCTAGCATAGCCCTTCACCATACATTGAGGGCAACCAAAATGTAACTCAATATTGCAGGCAGCGGCATTAAAATTATAGATTAATTGAATGTAATGTAAAATTCATGTGCCGCTATGACGTCACAGATTTCCCATGGTGCAACAAATCTCAAGAAAAATTGCATTTCTTGAAAACTTTAATTTTACAATCGCTTTATGCTATTGAGATGCAGCTGTCACCTACTGAAAGAGAAACCATACTGTACCAGTGAGTGGAGTATAGGTTCAAGGTAGGCCTACCTGTGCAGGATTGTTTGTTCTCCTTGAATCTCCCAGTAATTCAAATTGGAGATTGTTGTAACTTAAAGACCCAGCAAATCCGACTGCTTTTCTGACTGCTTTTTTTTGAAGGAAAAGAAACTGTTGGCTTGTAGTGGGGTAACATTATGGTTTATCAGTGTACTGCAGGCCACATACAAAAGGATTTGACCAAAATAGAATCAGCTCTTGGCCAATTGCGATAGTTAGTAAATCTAAATGAAAGTGGAGTCTCGTGATCACCAACAATTTACAATTATTAATCTGCATTACACAAGACACACCAAGCTTTAAAGCGGCTCATTGAGTTGGTTCGTGAAATCCAACAAATTTTTCCAAACTTGTTAAGTTTTCTTCACATATCAATGACAAATGGTCAAACTTAGACAACCCGCATATCCTACATACAAATGGCTGTTTTGTGAGTGAGTAGTTAAAGATTCACTTCGGTTTTCAAACATTCCTGACCAGACACTTTTTCAAATTATGCACAAAACCGTTACAAGTCCGGACACAACAAAACTCAAAATTTTAACTTTTTCCGCAACAATAAGATATGAAAACTGACTTGTAATGCTAACTGTAAGCATTGTCATGTGGTAGTGACCCTTAAAACACTCTCATTAAGATTTCGATATCAACTCAATGAGCCTCTTTAAGACTACAGTCTAACCAAGCCCTACTGTACATACCAGTCCACTTGCAGACATCATGCCTTTGCATTCGTCCTGAATTTTTGCCCACTTGTGTAACCTGGGCCTGCCTGTGACTTGTGATTATTTAATTTTTACTTGTCATTTTTTTATTGCCTGTCTCTCAGAATGACCCAGGCCCATTTCTGCCAGTCATGTCCCATGTAATATAAATGAGTAAGTGAAAAAAGTACGAACAGTGACAGTGCATGGCATAGAACTCCCACTGCATGTGTGTTATAGGGACTAGCACTGAAGGCAAGCGCATACTCAAAGGCACAATTTTCTCGCCCCAACCCGTACCAATTCTCCCAACCTTCTTACTTAAGCCCCTCCCACATTTGTCTGAAATTCATTCTCATCGAGTCACATTGTCAGTTTACTGCTTCAGGGTGAGTATAGAAAAGCTCAATATGTATAATCAAAACACTCTCAGTCCAGTTCCTGCTGTGTAATACACGCTTTTGTACTCTGCATTGTTTGAATTAGCTGTTAATCAAAAAGTTGAGTCAATTGAGAATTTCTGTTAACCCCAATAAGAATTGGAGTTTGGGGTGAGAAGATTGGCCCTTTAAAGGTACTTCCATGCCTTGAGGGGCACTTGGTGAGTCAGCTGTCACCTTCCATGATACTCTGTTTGCAGTGGCTATGGGGGAATTTTAATCCATTCAATGTCCCCAGGCAGTGGCACACTGAACGAAACGTATAAGGAGCATGACTGGGTTGCTAATTCATATGAATTGAATTAGGCCTATGATCCGGTGTGAGGATTAGTTAAGCCACGCATTTGCTGTAGGATAAGCAACCCCCACCCTGAATCATTTCTCTTTACACCCCGACAACTCTCATGAAGCCCACCCATGGATCCATTTCAGTATAGTATTGGCCGTAAGCCTGTACTGCAGACATTAACTCAGTCCCTCAAAATTGGTGTTTGCACTAACAGATGTAGCTATATTCGTTACCATGCATCACCCACTCTTAGGAATCATCCTTTTCAGACTTTCTCACTTATCTTCAATGTCACTGTACTCATATGGTATATGCCATGGCAGTCATCGCTTCTTAATAAAGTCAAATGTCACTGTGGCTTAGTTTCCTACTACTTCCTAAACCTACCATTACCACTTACGAACGTGTCTTTCCGCGATGTGATGCTGGGTGCACATTGTTGTAACAAAGACCATGCAATCACTACAGACTTATTTGGTAGCACTGTAAAGTGGCCTGATTTGAGGCCAGAATATCAGCCTTTCTGGTGAGCACAGTTAGCCAGAGAGGCCTGATTTCCATCACATTTTCCATCACGTTGTGCATGCAAACCTATAATCCAGAACCTCATGACCTTGTATCCATATACCCACACTGTGGTACCCCCCCCCCTTGTCTCATGTAGGCCCTACTCGTGTATAGGATAGCCTGGTCCAATAATGCCCCATACCTGCAATGGCATGGTTGTCAAGACCAGTTACAAATGTCATATTCATACTGACGAATTCATATCTGTACTCAAAACACATTTACGAAAGGGTGGGACTACCTTGGTTGGACCTGGTACCCATACCCGTACTCGTACTCGTACCCGCACCCGTACTCGTGACCTGGTACCCGTACCCGTACCCGTACCCGTGCTCATAGCCTGGTACCCGTACTCATGATTAATTTTTCTTTGGACTAATACCCGTACCCGTACTCATGACCAGGTACCCGTACCCGTACCAGTGCTCATGACCTTGTACCCGTACCCGTACTCGTACTCATGGTCCCGTACTAACACTACAACACTGCAAACCATATTCATGAGTTCTACGTTAGATGATGTGGACAGTGTTATTTCTGATGAGGTTGAAAGTGCCTTTATTGAATCGAGGGCTAATGTCTTAGATTTAGGAGAACGACCGTCCTCCTTTTTTCGTTTAGGAAGTTGCAGAGGTAATAAAAAAGCAATTCGCTTTATCTGTTGCCCTAATTGTGATTTGTACGATAGAAAGGAAGATATTTGCAAGGTCTTCCATGAGTACTACAGTAGCCTTTTCTCCAGAAACAAGGATACTGCAGGTGATGCACAGAATGCCATTATTAGGAATCTGAATGTTTCCATTCCCACTAATGAAAATGAGGAGCCTGAATCACCGATTTCAATCGAAGAAGTTTTCTCAGCTCTTAAAAGAACGTCAAAAAACAAAGCACCTGGTAATGATGGTTTACCGTATGAATGTTACCCCAATTTTTTCGATCTAATTGGTAGAGACCTTTTAGGGGTTTACAATGATGTTTTTGTAAGAGGGTGCCTAACTTCGTCTCAACAAGTTGCAGTCATTTCTTTGATTGCAAAGAAGGTAGATATAGTGAGCCGTATGCATAAAAATGAAGTAATTACTTTCAGTAAAAAGTAAAAGTAAAAGTTGTTGTTAGACAAGTAAAAGTAAAACTAAAAGTAAATGCTGAATTTGGTATGCAAAATCTTACACTTATACTTCGTAGTAGATGCTACACTTGACTAGTATCTACTTATGAGTTCAGTAAATCCTCCTTGTGGTCAGCCTATAGAACCCTCACAAAAGAAGACCATTCAGATCATACAGATATCCTTCAGTTATGCTTCAGCAGGTTTGCAAAGACTTTCAAAATGGCACAGGTGTATCAATTTAATTGTCTTATGCCTTTTGTGCTCTGTTTGGGAGGACCAACATCACAAAGATTTGAACTAATGTCCAAGGTGCAACGCCATAACCCTCATCACCTAGCAACAGGGAATCAGTTCCGGAATTTGAAATTAAAATCCCCACATCAGAATTTCTCCAAACTCTGCTGTTATAGACGGATCCTGGCCAGTTCGCCGAGACACTTGTGAACCTTTCTGAGGCATCACATGTGGCTTGCACAATCAAAGTTGCCATCCCTTTTCGGCAGATGTATTCATCGCCACACTGTTTAGGTTTCTCTATTTGCACATGAGTATGCACAGTCTAATGCCCCTATCGCACATGGAAATGTATATCTTTTGACATGCATACTTAACTGCTTGAAAGTTTGTATAGTCATTAGGTAACTGGACCCACGTGTCTGCTTTCGTCACAACTTTGTCAAGAACATCAGCAACTTTTTAAGATACTGTGCCCAAATGGATGCCTATTTCCTTTCCAACACCAATTTGGAACTCCTCCCGGATCACCAATGTATCTCAAAAACACTTCCATTTTCTGTTCATTACTTAGAGCTCCTCCTCTAGTTTCAGTATATTCTCCAAGGAAATGTGATTGTCCAGACCACATTTTCTTCATCAAATCTGAACTCAAACCCATGAATAGTGCCTGAAGGGACTCTTCTTGGCTGATATTTCTTCGGCTTTCAAATTGGTAACTGTAGCGTTTTAACCTTGCTACATTTTTATCCCAACGTCCCCGGCCAGGCCAAATTGCCTAAATCCCCATGGCGAAGGAATGTTTACTTGAAACGCACACAGTAAGTTACCACAAGACAGCAGTGCATCGTTGTGACTCGAACTCCCGTGTCAAAGGTTATAGGCCTAGGCTAGGACAAGTAACCTCCAAAAGAATGCAAAAGAGATCAAAGTTCTCGTTTGATGATTGGTGTATTAAGCGATGATCCAAACGGCACAAATTATAGATGATATGACCTTTATAAACAGCACAGTAAGGAAGTAAAATACGGTAAGAATACGTAGGGGCCCTAAAAATAACACGCAGTATCGGTACAGTACAGTCTACAACTGTGTCAACACAACGTCTTGTACTCTCCAGCCCTCCTCTACAAGTGACCCACCCTTCAATACATAAACTACTGTAAAGCATGCAACCCTGAATTGGGCGGAAACCCGTCACAAACCCTGAATACAAGCTTAGGGGAAACCCGTCAATGACCTTTGACCTCAACTTGAAGTGCACTTCATAAGTTCATACATATTCAATAACATGACATATGAGCATGACATATAAACAACAGGGTACCGAATCGTTGCCGCTACAGTAACTTTATAAAAACAGCCATTTTGCTGGCAGTTTTACCACGTGTACAAAAGTAAACTGCCAAGGTAGCTCTGTAGCTGACTTGGAAATTTGAAGAATCTTCTAGGAAACTCTAGTTAATACTTCGGTCTTATGCATATCAGTCCAAGTATTTACTTCTTTTCTAGTAAAAGGTTGTCTAGCAAATCCTAGTAGTCGAAGCTTACAGTAAAAGCTTCTACTAAACTTTATGCATGTAAATTGAAGTAAATACTCGAAAACTGAAGTAAATAGTATCTACTATTATTTATGCATAAGGCCCATTGAGCCCGAAGTGCTGGCGCCCCATAAATTTGTTGAATGTAGACTACAAAGTTTTGTCCAAAGTTTTACAAACTTGACTTTCTTGTGTGATGAATGACGGCGTGAATATTTTTCAAGCGTGTGGTGCACCAAGGGGCGAAATTCACAATAATTTGATTCCTATAAGATATATAATCGATCGTACATATTTGAAGAATAATGGTTGTTTTTTACTCTCAGTAGACCAGGAAAATGCTTTCGACAAGTTCAACTGGTCCTTTTTGTTTAAAGTGCTTCCAAAATTAGGATTTGGGGATAACTTTGTGAAGTAGATCTCTGTTTTGTATACTGGTATAAAGAGTTGTTTATTGCTTAACGGGAAACTTTCTGATCCCATTCGTATTTCTCGGGGCGTCCAGCCGGCAGGGCTGTCCCTTGTCTCCCCTTCTGTACGTTTTTTATTAAGCCAGTGGCATGTTATATAAATAATTGTAACGAAATTGAAGGCTTTCGTCTCCCTGATGGGTCAGTGGGAAAGGTTAAATTTATTCAGCTGATGACGCGACTTGTATAACTTCTAATGTTTATGACATTCCTAAGTTTACTAGGGTTTTCAATTTGTTTCATAGAGCTACAGGAGCTTCGGTTAATTTTGATAAGACTCAGGGGGTAAAGCTTGGTCGTTTGGCCTCAGAGGCAGTTCCACTTGATATCGCATGGAGCACAACTCGTATCAAAGTTACTGGCATCATATTCAAAGGAGTCCGTTATGGAAAATTTGTCAGAAAAGGTTGAGAAACTTGTAAAACGGGCTAATTTTTTTTTTCTTTGCTCCTCGCCAATAATGGTGGCGCTCCGCCTCGATAGTCTTTCTGGTAAAGTTACATTTTTCGGGTCAAAGTATGTATATGCATGCAGATCCTGGACTTTGAGAAAGGGGGCGGAGGACGACGAGAGAGCTGCAAAGGCACGGAGCCACGCCGGGGAGGGATGGGTCCTCACCCAAGAATGTTTGAATTCAATATATATACTCAGATGCATTTTCCCAGCATCTGGAAGAATATTCTCCATATCTGAAAGAAAAATAAATTAATAAGTCATCGTAAAAAGGAGGCGTGTGCCGGATGTGCCCCCACCTGTATCCGCCTGTAAATGAAGTATACAATATCGAGAACTGTCAAAGTCAAGTAAGGAATTAAATTGAAATTGATTTGAATACGGTGAAAGTGTTGACTCGATCATCTTTGCGGAATGTGGCTAGCCTTTCTTAGGGTGCTTGGGTCAAGTTCTCCAACATACACTTTGCTTTATGAATTAAGTCTTCGGTATCTCCGAACAACTATTGCCGGGGTATTTTGCAGTGAAGGTTAATTTGTCCAGGGGCAATATGTACTTATTGCATCTGCGTCATGCACTGTAGATTATAAGTTTGTGTCTACAGGCTAGCTACTACCACTGTAGGTCTAGTGCCGTATAGTCACGAAAGTTTTGTACTACTTGGTATCTCATATATGTTCTGACTGTCAGTGTTTCCGCCAGAAGTAGGCAGGTAAATCCCCCTTTTGATTTCGATAAAAATGAGAAAATTGTCAATATCTTGGTTCCTCGCTTAAAAAGACCCTATTGCAGCAATGGTTTAACTTGGATAATAAAATAAACGGCTTTAATGGCTTAGATGAGTCTTTAATCAAGCTTTTATCCCCTTGAACCAATCGTGACTCGTAACTTTCGTCTAGGACAGCATCACTTTCGACTAGTGGTTTAGCGGCAGTAACAACTTACCCCCTTTTGTGTTTCTGGCAGAATCCCTGACTGTATACGAGTGCGTGCGATCTTTTTAGAATGTGCCATAGCGCCATCCCCCTCATTTGTCAATATCAAGGGTTTCTGCTTAGCTGAGAATCTTACTTGGTCAGTTGACTGCGAACTAGGTACACAAGATGCGCCATTTGATGTATTGGTAGACCCAAAGAGCTTTTAGATACAAATGCATTCATATCGTTGCAATATTTAATGCAAAAGGTTTGGGAAGAGAGCAGGATATTTTAACGTAAAATTCAATGAGAGTGATTAACAAATATGCGGCAAGTGGTCATAGGCAGACACGCATAGTTTTCTTCTTGGGATGGAAGGGCAAGGAGGGTATAATATTGTTTCTTTTTTTTCTTTTTGATAGCTGATTCTTTGGCTGTGATTTCTCTATTGTATTGGAAACGTTTTGGGTTTTAGTTAAGCCCTTACCCCAGTTCCCATCCCACTTCACCTTCTTGTAAAAACAACGTAATGGCAGTCAATTGAGAATATTTAAAATATTTCAGCGCACAAACTGTGGTCAATTTCAACCATTACACACTAATTACACATTTCTCCTATTATTTACAAAATAGGAGTAAGGTACTAATAACCCACTGAAGCAAGTAAGGGTAACTTATGCAAATTAGAAAACAACAAGATGGCAGCTAGCCTTGTAAATATTGCCCCATAAATGAGTTGTGCCCTAAAGATTGCCAATTTGGACTAGTTGCACACTAATTACACAATTTTCCCGAACAAGAAAAAGTTAAAAGGAAGATAACAATGACACACAGGGGTTAATTATCATAATTTTTGCAAATCAGAAAACATCACAATGGCAGCATATTGTAAATCTTGTCCCAACAATAAGTTCAGAGCACTAAATATGGCCCACTACAATGATTTGCACACTATTTACCCATGTGTTGTGTACAAAATACTTAGGGATAAAGAGTGATAGCCCACTGAGGTGAATAAGCATGATTTATGCAAATCAGAAACAATACAATGACAGCTTGTTGTAAGTATTTTACCCCAAATGAGTTCAGTACCCTTAATATGGCAAATTTGAACTACTTACCCACTAATTACACATTTTTTTTCTGTACAAGAATTTTTAAAGTAAGTAGAGATTAAAGGCCCATCTGGGCTAATTAGCATAATTTATGCAAATTAAAAATCATCAAAATGAAAGCACATTGTGAACATTGCCCCAATAACAACTAAAGTGTTCTAAATATGGTTAATTTCAGCTAATTGCACACTAATTACACATTTTTCCCTGTACGAAATAACTAGGAGTAAGTTAATAACGATACACCGAGGCTAATTAGCAAAATTTATGCAAATTAGAAAACAATAAAGCGTGAACATTCTCCCAGAATGAGTTCAAATCCATGAATATGGCCAACTTCGACTAAATACACATTTTTCCTGTGCATAACTGATAATAACCAGAGAATAATGATCCAATGGGGCTAATTAGCATAATTTATGCAAATCAGAGGGTTCAATGCAGAGATATTAAATGTCTCTTTGGATTAATTTCTTTCTGCTGCCTCAAGGATCATTCATGCCAAGTAGGACATTTGCACTAAAAATGCAGCGTTCACCCCCATATCAACTCCACTAAAATGAGCTGAATAGATAACTTTGCAAAGGATTATGCAATAAACTGTTGTTAAGGCATTACTATTTTTTATATTGTGCATGCAACATTTTTGGCTTCTTCAATGCTACCACCAGTAAAACGACTTTTTCACGGGACCATGCCCCCCCCCCTTTCCTCACTGATGAGACTTGTTAGTTCCAAAAAAATGCGCAAAATAACTTTACACAAATTTTATTTGTTTCAAAAACAAACTCACCCCCTTTAGACACTTAGCGTAAGATAAAAGGAAGGTAGGAGGCTATCTCACAAATTTCACCAAGATCTGAAATTTGGACATAGGTATGGAAACATTCAAACAGCCATTTAAGTCTTAAAAAATCTGGCATGCTTTTAATAGAACAGAAAACTCCTACGCGTGCCCGAATTCTTTCAAACATTTGCCAGACAAACAAAAAACATCACAGTCACAGTAAAATTTTCATGGAAAACTCAAAACAATATTAAAACATGCTGGCAGCCTATAAAACTCAGTAATTTCTTAGACTCCCTTCATACTTTGGAAATCATTTTTCGCGATTAGTTGGGCGAGTGTTGCAGAAACGTTGTAGATGTTTCAAACTACCGGATCACTGACACACGGGAGGGTATTCAAGAGTACATTGGAGGATCCAGGATTTGCCAGAAGGAGGAGCAGGTCAATTTGTCGCGGAATGGAAAAACCATGGTGGTGGGTTGAGCGTCAGCAGGACTATCTAAATTTGGCTTTATTAACCCTCCACATGGACTGAATGGCCACTTTACGAATGAGAAAACATGAAAAATGGTGCAGTTATTTTTTTTTCTTTTACGTGCAATGACTAAAAAAATGTCACATTTTAAGACTAGCTGTACAACTGTCACTTTGCTTAAAATGAAAATGTGCACTGATGTTTAATAGCTATTTATTTATCTGAAATATCGGACACTGTATTCAGAGTGTCGTCATAGGAGGGTTAACACAGACATAAGCGCACGGACGGGAGCATTTCAGTTTGGGAAGGCAGACAGAAGATTCTTTGCCCGAAAAATGCAGCCCTGGCTGAAAGACTTTCTAAGCAGAGCGCCACCACCAATTGGCTAGGAGTTTTAACATTTTTAAAAGTCACGACCCCTCAGAGAGCCGGAAATGGCATTCTCAAGGCTTGTGAGCAGGACCTAAGCAGTAGTTATTTACACTCCTGGTGGGAAGACTATCCAAGTGGAGCACCATCATCAGTTTGAGCGAATACACAGAAAGTTTGGGAAGCTCTTAACCTCTCACACAGCCAGGAATAGTGTTGTCTGAAAGAATAAGGGGAGCGCTACCATCACTGGCGCTGAGCGTTTAGAAAATTTTGGAAATCGCAACCCTTCAGACAGTCTGAAATGGCATTAACCAGACTTTTAGGCAGAATCTAAGCAGTCGCTACTTTGTAACCCTGCCTTCAAGATTAGCTTGGGCGCGCACCTTAGTTGGCCCGGAGCATATTGAAAATTTTGAAAAATCGCAACCCCTCAGACAGCCGGGAATGATATTACCCAGGTTTGTAGGCAGAACTTAAGCAGACGTTATTTTGAGCTTTCTTTTAACAATGAAATGTTTACATCAAAATAAAATTAGAAAGCGCAAAATGATCAGAAAGAAACTGCAAAACTTATATGGGGTCAAGAGGGACAAAATCTAGGGACTAAGGTGTGTCATTAAGCAATATGACACCCCTTGAAGTGGTAGACATTTTATTGCAAACGAAAGCTCAACAGAACGCCTTTGAGTCTGCTTACAAGCTTCGGAAATGCTATTTCAGGTTGTCTGTGGAATCGCGATGTTTGAAAATTTTCTGTACGCTCTGCGCCTTCTGATGGCCGCCGTCTGCTAGATCTCGGGGGAATGATTACATGTTTTATACAGAAAATTCTTTGCTCTCAGCCTAACAAAAACATAAATTGAACTCTCTGTTCGATGTCCTTAACCTGGTTTTACTTGGTAAACGCGATTGCATGACTATTAGCTATTATCTTCTCCACCAGTAGGCTGCAACTTCAAGTTTCCCTTTTTCAGCAAAGTCAATCGTTTCATTCAATTATCTTAACCCTTTAAAAAGTAAAGGTTCATATATTTTTTTAAAGGGTTATATGAATAAATGGCTAGGATTTTCCCATAATTATATTTCCATTTTACAACATTTCTCACTACTGTCTTCTTTTTTCCACACTGAACTCCGATCAAAGATTTCGCCATTTGCAATATCCCTTCTAATTTGTCCCAAATATAGGGACAGACATATCTCTTAGGCCCACCCAGGCGCAAGATCAGTGCCACACGTTTTTCCCCCACCCTGCGTTTGTCCGTGGGACATTTCATTTAGGGTTGCTGGGGGGCAATTTTTTCATTTTTTCTTTTGGAACGCTCCGCGCCAACCAATGGTAGTGGCACTCCGCTTGGATTAGGTTACATGGAGTTTAAACCTGGTTGCTCTCAAAGCTCTCTAGAACAGATTTTTTTGTGCACTTTCTTTCGCTTGCTTATGAACAACAATTCCTTTGTAGTGAAAGTTCATACCCTTTATTTGTATGTATATATGTTATGGTTGTGAAAGCAATAAACGAAACGAAGTATGCTTCAATCGTGTCTAAAATAGCAACATTTTGTTTTTCGGCCATTTTCAAAATGAAAACATTTTCCAAAGGGGAGGCTCTCTTTAGGTTGGTTAGTCAGTCAGTCAGTCAGTTAGTCAGTCAGTCAGTCAGTCAGTCAGTTACTTAGTTCAAGTTGAAGTCGAGCCGGCCGAGCCGGTCACTGCCTTTTTTCCAGTCGTGGCTGATTGGCTTTTTCCCTACTTCATCGTTAATGCTGGGCACCAAGCCCAGTGACAGTAGGTTCCGTTTTATAAGTCTTCGTTATGACCTGGGAGGAATCGAACTTCCAACCTCCCGACTGCAAGTCTGATCCTCTAACTACTTGACCATGCAGTCCTTCCTTAGGACAGCAATTACTCAAACTATCCTTCCCTTTCATTGAAACTTTGATCCCCCCCCCCCTGCCCACACACACTAAACAAAGAAGAACATGAGACCCTAGCGACGGCACTTAGTTGAGTAATCAAAAAGGGATTGAGCAAGTCTGTTTTACGACAGGATGTTGGGTTTCTGTCTATTAGCCATAGCCCGTCATGTTTGTAATTAGTCTCATCACAATGCACGTGACTTTTCATTCAACATTACAAGTGCAGGATTTAAATCGAAAACGATGCATTATAGCAGGTACCGTTTGATTAATCTCATTTACACATAGTCGAAACCAAGAGACAAACACTCGATCAGAATATACAATCATCATCCTGTTAAGCAATACCAACTCTTTATTCCGTCTGTTTGTTACTGACTTTAATCACTTAATCATAAAGCATTAGTATCGTCTAAAGCAACCACAATATTCTTTGTTCCAGCCCAAACGTTTATTTAAAGTGTTATAAACTGTTATGTATGGCGACAACTAAGGATGCAGAGCAACATCAATTTATTCTCAGACAGAAGCCGAACAGTGTTGGATTTCCGTGCGTATACGTCACGAATATAATCAGTGCGGTCAGTAAATTGGATCTATAGTATAAGAAAGTGAAACATCCTTTGTCTATTATGAAGTCGACTAGTATACTAAGAAAGAATCACATAGAGTGGTAAGAATTGTAAAACAGTGAAGTTGTTCATCGCTTTGAGTTGGAAGTACGCCGCCATTAAGCTTAGAATACAGCTAGTGTCACTAAGTATTGTCACTCATTTCAAGACGGCAGGCCTATTTATGAATATAGGTAGATAAAGGAATCTGTACGCTACAAGGTAATGTTAGTAAAAGATAAAATGGTTTTTATTATGTTAATTAATTTCATTTTACTTACTATTTTAGGAAATTATGTATCAACCTTGCGTCAAAATCGCATAAAAAGAAAGTATCTGCTTTCATTGTAAACGGTACAATTTTTACCGACTTGTGCTAACAACTTTCCTTTCCAAATGCATTTCAAAATACACGAATGTTGCATAATAACATCAAAATTGGATTTACAAATTATTTACAAGTACAAAAAGTGAATTTTTCCCCACGAGGACTTCATATCCTAAAAATAAAATCCACGACATATTAAGTTTCAAATTTCTATCAGTCGCTTTCCATTGTTCAAGGTTTTTAAAAGTGATTTTTTTCTCAAATCTAATAAATACCTTTCAAAAAGGTGCTTGCCGAGTGTTCTTGCTGTATCAATATGAAGAACTATAGCCTCTTACTAAGATACGAATTTAAAAAAACGAAATACATTCCATGTAATGTTTCTCTCATTGAGGAAAAGGCCCTCTTTTATCAGTCTGACTCAAAATTGGAAAAACCATCGTACCCGATTGGAATCGACATTATTATCAAGAGTAATTGTTATTATTTTAGTCGTGTAGTACCGTTAAGCAACTTTAGTCGTTGTATGGTTCAGTCAAAATCTGGATCTAAAGGCCAAGCCATGCTTGGAATTAACTACTGGTATCAAAGTATCACGCCAGACAAATGTCTCGTTTACTTCATCAGCGCACTTTATCAGAGTTTAATACTTGCCATACCTATATTGTTAAAACATTATTTTGATTCATTTTAATTGGATTTTGTAACAATTGTTTAAATTTTATAGATGCAACAGGGACGTCAGAATGTGTTTTGTAAAGGTCTGACTGGCTATATTCGAACCCCAAAGGGTATTCGACCATATCACAAAATTGTTAAATTATTTTTTAAAAGTGTATTTTGTCAAGAGATTTGCCTTTCATCCTTTATTGCATTTATTTTTATTTATCCTTTAGAATTTTGGATTTGCTTTTCTTAGAGAGTCAAGTGTTTTTTTTTTTTTTTTTTTTTTTTTGATGATGAAAGGTGACGTGAATTTTACAGATTTGCAGATCTGTTGTTGCTACTATAGCATTTGGTACAGTAGCAGCAACACCCACCAAAAATAGTAATATCCAATCACAAATAAAACTTAAAAAACCGCTGGTTTCCATGTGATACCCGGCTCTTTAGGAATATATAATTACTGTAACTGTCAATTTTCGTCAAGTATCGCCACCATTTTGAATCAGTAGAAAGGTGACATCACATGTCGAGTGCAAATTTGTGTGATAGCCACGAGTTTATTAAATTTTACAATAATTTCATTCAGTGACGAACAACTTTACTATCTTGCTGTTTTCTTTCTTTTTTCAGATATGCAGCACAGAGCGGACGATATTGGACCAATATGTTCCAATATTTCACGTTTCTGCAAACATTAAATGGGGTTTCGACATCCCGAGCGGCGGTATACCAGAAGATCGGGTTCTTAGCGACGAAATATCCCGGCGTTCAAAACAAATTGCAGTGAACACCCATGGGGCATTTGTTTTATGATATAAGGCATTTGCTAAAACTAATTGAACATAGTCGTCTTTGAGGTAATTGCAGTGTTGCAAACACCTCCCTGGTTGTTGCTTTGTTCTTCAAGATTCAGATCGATTTTTTTTTCTTTTTTGCCTCTTTTGAAGGTGAACACTGATTTCCAATCTATACTAAATGAAGATATTGCTTACATGAAAGGAATTTAAGGCTTACGAGTTTACCAGATTTTCAGATAGCATTGGACCTGAATTCCGTCCGGTTCATATGTGATAGTAAAGTTTCTATATAATGGGTGCAATAATATGGTAAATATCTTCTTTTACAGCCCAATAACACCATTCATATCCACTGTTTTTGTGTATGATTTGCATTTTTAAATACTAATCTAAGTTTAAGCTCATGTAATTTTTTACTGCAACGTTCTCAAAAATTCATGAAGAAGAATACTGGGCTGGTGAATCGCTTTACGGCAAAAGGTTGTTTTGGCGGTGCGCCGCATTTCTCCGGCATTACTACTATAGTGGAAGTGAGCTTAGTCTACTAAGGATTTGAAGAAAGTTGCTACTCATGCTTAGGGGAAGCCTTCATTTAAAGAACTCTTAAAGGCATAAAACCCCGGGACGATTCTAGGGATTCTTCATTTGTGTGGTGACAGTTTTCTCAATATGGGGCAGTACCGGATAACAAGCAACCAGTCAGCCTGGAATGAGGTGGAGGTGAACCAAATTGACAATCTTTATCCCCTAGAAAGAAACAAACTTTTCCACGAGAATTCCTAGTACTCATTTTGTTTTATCTGTACCGGACACTGTCTTCACCTCCCAATTACCACAAACATAAATCTGTCATTAGAAATCTAGGTCTGCGTGGATCACTCCAGTATGAAGACCAACTGGCATCCTAAACGCTCAAGATTGGTAAAGCCAACTTCCCTTCAAACAGATGTCCCCTCGAAAGAGATTGCATCTTCCAAAGGCTTGAGATTACATTTAGATGATTACGCATAAAATGTTTGGACTAGTAAAATTTATCACGGGCCACCTGAGAATCAAAACATAGCAATTCTTTTCAGATGTATTAGTTATTGTGAACAACAATTAATAATTGTGCACTAAATGTTATGGTATACCAACACTGAATGCGTATACAACTTATTTAAGCTTCCCCGCGACTACCTTGCTAGTTTGCAGTGGAGAATACGTGGTTATTCGACAAACTGTGTGTGTGGTCTCTGCTCAAGATCCATCTCGTTTTTCCAAAAGCTTAAGAGTTTTTTGCAGAAAGATACGTTCTTTCATACGAATTCATAAAATTTCAAGTACCTCTGTCAGCCTCATTATTCATTTTGTTGTAATCATATAATACGGGTTTCCTTTTGTCAAAGCTGAATAAAAGGATTGGTATCAAAAATGAAAGTAAATTTTTACATCCGATTTCTGTCGCTTCCTCACGAGCTTTTTTCTACAATAAGGACGAATCGTCAAACGCTGCAAAAACTTTGTAAAAATGAAAGTATTCAGAGAATTAGAATAACGATGAGAAACTGGATAACTGATTGCCTGAGCCTTCGAGGATTGTATTTACAACATGTATAAAAAATCAATTCGAGATATGCGCGTGAGAAAGCTTTCATACAGAGAAAGTTACATTGATAGTACAACATGAATGGCCAAGCCGGTATAAGGTACACTCTTTATGTAAACAATGGAAGGTTTACCTCGTATGATCAAAATAAATTTGGTAACTAAATCGTATGACCCTAGAATCGAATAGCAAGTTTTAGCCATCCTTGGTCAAACCAAATCTTAATACAGAATCATATCAGAGAACTTCCTGTTCAGGTGTCTTGGCACCAATAATGCAAAAGAGACTTGAACCCCTTTAAAGAACTTTTTTCAATAGAGCAAGCTTGTTTGTTAAAGGATTAACTGTTGCAATTATAGAAATAAGCTTAACCTTGGAGAGGGCCTTTTACTAGGGTCATATTGGTTAAAATGTCTTATTCATTTTTTAGCAGAATGTGTAAAAGGGAAGTCAATTCTTTGTTATAAATTTGACACGTCAGCACTTTGAGCGTTTTAAAGAAAAGATAGCCAATTAGTAAGATTTAAAAGCTAATGAAGGGAGCACCAGTGTCTGATGACACTACCTGTTTGTTATTAAGTATTCTTTAAAATGTGAAAAGGGGGGTTTGAATGGTTAAGAAACTGTATGATATACTGTCATCATGATGCACATATGACACATATATTTAATATTACATGGATTACTCTACTGGAAATTCCAATTCGGTTGCAATCGAGCTGGATCTTTTTCAACTGGGTTGTTCCGGGAACAGGCCAGTAAAAATGTCAAGTTTAGTTTAGGTCGAAGTGGATCAAGCTAAAAGACCTGAATCGGACCAGATCAAGTGGATCAAGCTGAACTAACACAACCGGACCAGTTGACTTCAACGAGCACACTGCTTTGGATAAGGCGTGTCCAGTTTAAACTTTAATATGTATATCACAATAAGTCGCCTGGTGTAACTGAATACACTTGAACGCTGACACCATATGTAGCGCCTAGAAAACGATATGTTAAGCTGCACTGCATTGGCATATGAAAATAGACAAAATGTATTCGGTGTACATTACCCCACTAAATCTTCATTTGTAGGTGGAAGTCTCAAAATGTCTATATAACAAATATATGATGAATGTTATTATGACGTGTGTAAGTGAATTGGACACTTTGTAAAATATATAAATGGAGACAATTCTGTAAACGTGAAAATGTGGAAATTGCACTCTATCATGATTATTCAAACTATATCAAAACTTTTTCAGGTCAATAGGACTTGTTTGGATGGGTCCAGCGAACTGATCACAAACGGTCCAAATGGGCTTTACAGAGCCAGTGCCAATGCTTATTTACTGAACCATTTGAAGAAGACTTACTAGACCAGTTTATGAATAGTCTGCTGGTCTAATTTCATTGCACTCCCCAGAAAAGTTCAACTTGACATTGCTTTACACTCTTAGAACGTCCGCGTCAAATTGGAACCGGAAAGGGATCAAATGGGCACTGCACCTAAAAAGGTTCAAACATTTCACTAGTTTCGGTTCAAAATGAACCAACCCTAGTCAAATATTGATCCTTTTTGGGTTCAGTGCCCCTTTGACATTGCTGTATTAGGTCAAACGGTCCTCCTAGGAACTGCTTAACTGGAACTTACTGGGTTATTGTAATGGTATTTTGAATAGTATGATCAATCCAACTAGATTTTACTGGACCGGTTCAATTGTACTCTAGCGAAGCCCCCCCCCCCCCACACACACACACGCACACACACTACTAGTAGTTCCAATCGAGTCCAGTTCAAGTCTTTCAGGCTTCAGCAAGTCTAGCTCAGATTTGAAAGGTACTGAACTAAAAATTTTCTGCTAGGTATGTGACAGGTCTACTATAAAAATGAACATTTCTGTGGAAGAAGACCGTTTCTACAATTGAAATACTCAAGCTGATATTCGACGTAAAAGATACTTGACAAAAGAGTGATGAATGAAAACTGTTTTCTCAGACAGCTTACATAACAGCATTTAATTCCCAGGCCGCTCGATATCTCCCTAATGTTATTATTGTTCGTTTAACTTCTGATCAATTTAATGGAATCAAAAGCGGTGGAAACATAACTATAACAAACAGAGCCTGTAGAACTGTTTGCATTACTTCCGTGTGGTAATTTTTTTTTCAACTATGCACATTAAACTCAAAATGCTTTCACTTTCATTAAATCTATACAAACAGGATTTAAGTTGATTCATGCAAAAACGAAACACGCAAGCGGTGCAAAATTATGATATAGGGACATTCTATCCTTTCATTTTTGAAAACATTGTGTTTATACTGAAGTGAAATAGTCTTACATTATCTTTACTGAAATTAAAGCTGTCTGAATTGTAAACTATTCCTAACAGCTTTTCTTTATTACATATCCATTATGTATCCTTTAAACAATAAAAAGTATCTTAACAGAGCTAAGTGACAAGAAACAATGAAGTCATTGAAATTTACAGTTACAAAAGATTTCATTTCCTTTGTCTGAGAAGGTTTTAACACAGACATAGTTAATCTTATTGACAAGAACAGTGTTTATAGTTGCATACAAAGAAATTACACAATAGATTTGAGATACAGTTTTTACATTGCTAAAAATAATTTAAACTTATCTGTTAATGTGGGAGAGATTTGTTTGATTCATTTAGTGTGATTGGTTACAATACAAAGATATTGGTTCATCCATTACTCATTACTTTATATTGCACAAAGTACATACACGCACAATGTGATGACTTTGCAGAAAGTATAACATTTTACTTAGTCGTCACCACATTCGTACAATTGCATTTACATGACCTACGTTTTTCAATGCGTTTTTAAACATTTGGTAGTACTGAACTTTATGAGTAAACTGTTACATCAATGGCCCACATATAGAAGAAGCCTAAATATTAGATAATTGCCCTCGGCCGGCGAGAAGACAAGTTAATGCTAGGGAGGCATAGCTCTTAGAGCGAAATATATTTAAAATTTCATAATGATAACAGTTTATTGTTCTATGTAGCCATCTTCATATTCAGAAATATTGTTTTCCAGAGTAAAGTAGCTTCGATCCCCATTCTCTTCGGTATCGTCATCGTCGCTACCCTGAGATATCAAATGTAAAAGGATTGGAGTGACATCATCTTTCTCAGGTTGAACAATCAAATTCAATGTTTAACTTCTATCTCAGAAATTTTGTAATGTAACAATATAATATTTCATTAATTTCTTAAAATATGAATGGTTATGTTATTTTTACGCAAAATTACAAAGTTATTTTCATCCAGTGTCTTGGGTCATTCCCTTTATTACCTATGAAATTTTTGGTGATTGATATAAGTGCAAAAAAGGAGCAGTTCTATAGATGCCAAAATTTCACATAACGAGTGCATTATCGTCAAACTATAACTTTAAACGCAAAATTAAGTAACTTTAAGATCCATCTAGTAACACTGTCGCATTAAAGCGGCGCTTTACAAACGTTAAGTTCTACACAAAAAATCTTTTGTTGTATCTGCCTCTAAAGCCGACGGACCAGATAAATCGAGGTTACCGTTCTGTGAACAGAGTCACACCCCCTCAATACCCTCACCCCAAAAGGGGAGAACGGCATCTATTGATAATGAGATAATTTGTTACCAAGGTAGTGTTATCAGAGTACGGCTTTAAACGTAGCCTTTCCATGTTAATTTCACAATTACCTGTGAGATGAATGTTGGGACTTTTTAACTTTTATGGCTACGCCACGTGAGAAGTCTAACAGACCTCAATGATCTAGACTTCACTGTCCATCCGTGAAGCTCACATGGTCTAAATTACAACAAAGACCTGGCTACTAACAGCTGTATTCGCTGCTTCAATAGTGTTGGTGCCTAAACTCCATGAAATCTCATGATGAATCTCAAGATAAATTTGTCATTTTTGCCTCAGACTTGATTAATCTTTTATAATTTTGGGAAGGTAAATTGTCGAACCAGAACTTCCGTTATGAAATCTACAAGGCATTGCTTCTTACTCCAAATTTAAAGTGTTATACCTCGAGAAACTCCCCTTATGACTTATTTGCGATTTTAACAGAAAAGTGTCATGTGAGATTCGGAGTCATTCCCAAGAATAGGACGGAAAGTAATCAGTCATTTGTGTTAAATCGATTTGACATGGAAAGAGTGATACTGTTCCTATTTCCGACCGTTTCATATGATTCTATTGAGATGGTCTCCCAACTTATACTTCGTTTTAAAATAGAGCATGTAGAGCATGTAGCCTATAAATTTACATTGATGGAACGAGCCATTTTACCTTTACAGTTTGTAATAGACAAACCAGTTTTTGCTTCCATTCACTCAGAGCAGGTCTTTCATCAGCACATGAATCCCATGATGCCAGCATCATACTATAGCTGCATAAAAAATTAAGTTGAAATTTCAAAGATTTCTTATAAACAGTGCTCAACTTTTGCCATCCGAGAATTACCAATCCAATGAACTTGGCTCGTTCTTATCGCTAACCATTAACTCCGAAAAGGGATACTTCCCGGAAGTTTGTGACTCCATCTGAGTCAAATTGGGTTGCTTAACTCTTAAACTATTTCATATCACCTAAAATTTTTCATTTACTTTAAAATACGTGCAAAACATGTTTCTGGATGTGTCACTGTACTTAAGAAATGAAATATTGTACGTTCATTCTAAAAAGAGAGTGCTTTGGAACCACTCCTTATTAAGAGAGGGTTTCAACCGAATTGAACTGAAAATTCAATTTGGATAGAGCGATGTTTCATTCCATGTATGTTAAGTACAACTAATTTGCTGTTTTTGACAACAAGAAGTGTTGGAATGTGTATGTATGCTTAAGAAAATAAAAATAGAACTGAAAAGCAAATTCAAACCTCCTACAACATAATAATGATCCTCTCAGATTAATCACTCTTCGGTTTAGGTCCTTAAGGGTGGTGAATTCAATGGGAAAATAGTTTGTAGACCTTCTGGATCACCCAATTAACAACAATGATTAAAGCACATGACATTTTCAGATAAAACGTAAACTAGGTTGTGAGATATTGCAGGTTCTTATGAGTCAAACATTTGTGTTACACATTCTGTTACACACTGATGTATGATAAAGCTTTGAATCTGTTACAACTACATCCCTCCTGAAGGGTACTAAATAGACCTTGTGCATTGACGACACGGTGACGTCATCCTTTGAGCAGAACAACGGGACAGCTGGCCACACGCAAAAGAATTCGCCCTACACGTGTATTAGATTATGCGCGTATTCGAATGATTGACAAATCAGCTGTCTGCATTTTTCTGTATTGGTTTGTTTTGCCTCCAAAAGAGGGCGTACTTTCCTCTCTGTGACATCACATGAACTAGGTCTATTCCAATTAGTTGAAAACTTTTCAGATCATCTATTCAACAAGACTAAATTACAGTTCCTTGTGATTTGGGAGTTTGGTATCACATTTTATAATTACGAGGGTAAGATACATTTTAAATACTTACATCCCTCCTGGACAAGTCAAGGGTTGGTCTAAGTTACGCATTTTTCTTATTTCCTGCTCAATTTCTTCACATGTCAGTCCACTATAAGGAATTTCACCTTTGGTGTAAAAAATTAAATAATAGCTTAAACAGTGATGAAATGGTACATCTGAACTTTTTAACGTTTGTCTTGAAAGAAATATCACCGTTACATATTATTGGCTGTGAAGGATTTGAAACTATACTTTGCCACATATCGGCGGTATATAGTTGCATGATCACTATTGCTAAAGTATTATAATAAAAACGTAAAATGCTTAACACCGCAATTCACAGAACACATAAACAGGCAAACTTTTCTCCAAAAGGTCTACTTAACAATTTGCCATACTTTTAATGGATGCATGACCCACATGGCTTGGCTCGCTAAGACTGCACAAAAAATTAAAAAATGTATTACTTTCTATATATAACTTACCGAGCGAATAAATCTCCCAGGCAACAATTCCAAATGTCCACACATCTGATTGGTCAGAGTAGTGACGTAAGAATATAGTTTCCGGTGGCAGCCAAGCTACAGGTGGAAGAGACTTCCACGTGAAAAGTGATTTTACAAATAAAACAATGTTAACTCCGATGAAATATTCCGGAAATATTTACTCTATAATTTACTTATTCTGGACATAAAACCTCATCGTGATCTTGGTACACATTACTACTCTGTTGGTCAAAATTGCCGTTCAACCGTTCTCCTAGTGGAAATCTGTATGAAAAGTTTTGCAAAACGAATAACTGCTTTACATGTCTTTGCTTCCATGGAAACTATACACAAACTCTTATGCCATATTCTTTTCAAGTATGACATTTTATTGAATCGTTTTTGTAAATTATCCTGTACTGATATCATTTCAAATATATTTCGTAAATGTTGATCCAACTACAAGAAGTATCTGCAAAAGTTAGATACTGCGTTTAATATCTTTTCCTACAAATTAAAAATAAGCACATTTTAAGCACCGCCTTTGTCAACCTATTATTTCAACTCTGATTTTAAACACTGAGAATACTTAACATTTTTGATTTTCATGTCAATCAAGATTGATATTGGGCACATGTGTATCTCCTAAACGCTGTTTTAGGGTACACAGATGCTGACGAACTTATGGTAGCATATATTAATCTAGGTCCCATATTAATTAAAAATGCTGTGTCACTATAAAAGAGAAAACAATGGTTTATTTAAAATTACCTTGTCTAGTATTTGATGCATTCTTTCAGTAGACAGCGATTTCGGCCAAAAATCGTACAACTTACATGTGCACGTCTTATTGAGAAGAACTTTTCGAGTGGACAGAGCTGGATGGCGATACTGTGATTTGTAAAAGAAATTCCAAATTCTATGTGAAATCCGTGAATTACTGATAATTATTTACAAAAGACCTAATGGAATAATTTAAACAATTAAAGATTTTGTAAAGAAATGAATATTTCAGATAAATTTGTAAAACGTAAGTGCATCCATGTATATACATCTCTGTCTGTAAGGTACATCAGTCCATCGAGCACATCTAGGGCGAACCCAGTCAGATGAATAGCTCTCTCGTCCAAGGTTTGGGAAACGTTGCATTGTGAGTCACGTGATTGTTGATAATTCCTCATTAAGAAATCTCTAAGTGTTCCGTACTCAAGGTACTCCGTGTAAATATAGTATGGAACTGTATTTTAGGAAAGAAAAGTAATTATATTTTATAAATATATGCTACCTTCTCTTTTCTTTTTGGACATTTAGAGGTTACTTAAAATGAGTCAATTATCTGGATAGGGATGACTACTGTATAGCATTTGCAATTACATTAAAGGGAAGGTTTAAGCAAAAATATAATTTTCATATGTGAAAGAGGAACCAAAACTACACAATATGGTGAAAGTTCCATTCAAATCTGACATGTAGTTCTCGAGATATCAGTAAATGAAGTCAGTAGATTTGGGTTCCAAAGTGAGTTTGAGGGCAACAGAGCTTATATCACTTCCTCACATTGACAAGGAATGCTTTGTTTCCCCTTTTTTTTTTTATTAGACTGTTGTGTTGACCTTGGCGTTAATAGGAGCATGACCTCCACGTGGGGAATGCAAAGTTCGTAAAGTTCTCATGCCACTTAGGCAATCACATTTTAATAATGTGGGTTTTTTGAAGAGAAAATCAACTCTTAAGTTTAAAGAAAAACAAAAGACTGTGCACTAATGTGGGGATATGATGTCATATGTGCTTGCTTTTTGTTGAAAATGTGAAAATTTTACGTGCTCATATCTTGAGAACTACACATCGGATTTCAATGAAAATTTCACCAAAAAGGTTAGAATAAGTACCCCTCTGACATACTAAATCCTGTTATGACCTTAAACCCTTCTTTTAAGGCGTGATCATGGTGATATTATTCTCCGCACTGATAAACGCAAAAATCCAATAATACCAATTTAAGTATATTTCGTGTTTCCTCAACACATCGATACAAATTAAATATATTTAGCAGAGAACGTCTGAGAAATTTACTTAGGGACGACAGTTTTAGCGGACATCGATGTCATTTACACTTCACCCAGTAAACCTTACCATTAGCTGTTGAAACGCCTAGTATGTCAACGACATTCCGGTGTTTTTTCAAGGTTGCAACGCTTTCTGCTAATGTTTTAAATTTCATATGATCTTTTAATTGCACACTGTCTGCAATAAAAACATCAATATATACATTAATATGTACATCAGTATATGCATCAGTATGTAGGCCTACATCAGATATCTTCATGCGTTTAAACATTTAAACAGTAAACCTGAAGAACCTTCAGACCACTGCCTCAATAGCATTCATTAACGAAATACCTATTTGTAGAAACACGAAAGACAAACAATCATTATTTTTGTATATTTTTGTATATTTAGGTAATTAAGCCGCTGCCAGCGAAACGTTTTATCCACTAACATTTGACACCTGCTGAGAATGCAGTTTCAAATGAAATAAATCTTTATCTCTAGCAACGTAAACAATATAATTAATGACAACAATGGATTTTACTATGTCATTAGTCTTAATTTTAGTCACAGACGGCAATACAAGACGAATAGGTCTATAGCACTTACCTGATACACACTTTGCTATAATTTTTGTATTGACATTTCCGTTAACAATAGCATTTGCGGTCCAGTACTGGAACATTCCTTCACCAGAAAGTTGTACCAGAATTTCAACGTTTCCTATCTCTTCCGATTTATCTTCAACATCGCAATAAATTTCTTCGTTGTCCTCCGGTGATATGAACACTTCAGAAGAGAGGAAAATTGAACGATTGATTAACAAAATTACCTTTCAATCTGCTTCTAGTTAAGTCATCCGTAATTAGGACACTTATTCAAAGTGGGATGGCCTTACCTCTTTTTTCTTTTTATTCACTTTTAATTGCATTCAATGGTTTAATTGCATGTTACTTTCATAAGAATATGTAGCTCTGACCTTTCTTGATGAGTTATAAGCACATACTCATTTTAAGCATGAAACCTTCTGTTTAGACAATTTTACCTATAGCGTAGATACTCCTTTACCCAGTTAAATTAGCTTACTTGATTGACGAATCTCTGGTAATTCCCTCGATGTCATGGAAACTCCATTCACATGCCGACCTCGCAAATTGCCTGTTAGTTGAAGACTTATAAGAGAAAACAAACTGAATAATTAGGCATTTCCGAAAACTAAGGAATTCCGAAGTTTCAAAAGAATCTACAAGTTACAATATTGTTAGTTTTCCAGCCATTTTCATACTGAATGCAATATTTACTTTGTTAACATTGCATTGAATTGTTAACATTGCATTGTTTATTGTATGCTGCTAGTACAGTAAATTTCAGTCTTGACACAATTTGGATGTGATATAATAAAACGCTTTGAGGTCATGTGTTAATTTAGTACAACATTTTTTTACAACGATACAGTGAACTATGCTGCCATTATTCAACTTAAACAATGTTCGTCTTAATTTCTGAAACAAACGAAAAATTTACCGTACGTAAAAAACTTACGCTGATAAATTCGAAGATTTAGAAGCTGAAAATTAAAAATTAATCATGTTACTGTAATATTCCTTAATTTCTTTAATTTGAAATAAATTATTAAATTATAAATTTAAAATAAATCATGTTGCTGTAATATTCCTTAATTTCTCTAATGTGAACATTGTCACATTGCTTACTGTGTTATTTTTAGTCTCGGTTAATGTTTTTCTAATGTGACAAAATACATAACTATTTGCAAAAACATATACTATAAGATTAATTAAGTTGAAAATGTTGATGTACTTTCACCTTTAACTCTCTTCATAGCAACTCCTACACATGAAATCAGAACTGTCATTATTAATGTTGCGACCAGACCTAAAATAACCCAAAGGTTGTCAAGTTTATTATCATCGTCAGATTGCTCTTTATTTCCACCTGAAACAAAATTATCAAAATGTTTGAAAAATAACTGTAAATTTGTGACAGCGGAATCATTCCCAGTGTTTTCAACGCATCGTCGGGCAAATTCGGACATGAACTACTTTAAATTTTATATTCAAGTGTACAAAATATTTAGTGCAGAGCGTATACCATCTCAAAAGAATGTACCAAATTATTGCTCTGACCATAAAATTCATTACGAATCATAATATAACATTGTTTTTAAGTTTTGTTTAGTGCCAAAACTTATCACTTCATGCTTGCAGGGAAATAAAGGTATGCCTTTCCTCGTATTTTCTTTCTATTTTCATATAACTGTAGTATTCGGTCCGATTTTCAATGTTTAAAAAGAAATTCCCGAACCGGATAACGATAGCGATATCCCCTAACCCTACTTCCTAACCCTACGAAAGAATACAATTGAAACAATACAATAGGTTTGGCCAATCAAGAAATTCCTTGCTAAACAGTGAGCATCTATTGATTAAATCTGACAGAAATACATCACAGACCGATGCAAGGTACATCCGTGTCGTAAATGAGCTTGAATGAAGGAAAAAAAATAATCATTTATTCTAATGTTATAATTTACGTAATTATAATAGTCTCCAATAAATTATTTCATATTTACGTTGATCGTATCACCACGTAATGTAGTCTTGATGTCTTAATTCTGTTTAACATGGTCAATAATGACGTTTATGATTGTTTTAAAGTCCTTAAAATGTTATAAATTTTAGTCTCATGAAAGGTGTCTCATACAAAGGTGTATGTACAACACAGAAGATTCCTGCACCTCACTGTATTTCAATATAGAATACCGGACTCTCATGGTTTTTTCATTATATAAACAAACAGCTTTATAAAATATTAAGGTAATCCAAAAAGATCTTTCAAAATATATGCCGTAAATGTTAATCTCAACTTTAAGTGTTTCGTTAAAATTCGGAAGATTTTTCTTCCATACCTTTAACATAAAATTGAACGCTATCTTCCGCTGTCTTGTTTGGTCCTGGAAGGAAAATTGTGCATTTGATCGTATCACTTTGACTTGGACGAATATTTAAAGTGCTAAATACACTTTTTGGAGGATGTTTTATGTTGAGACTGGTTTTATTAGCTGGATGGCCATTGAGTAGCCAAGTAAGTTTAGCGTCAGGTTTAGCACGTGTTCCATCGCAAGTAACGGTCACTACTTCTCCTTGCTCGATGTAGATGACGTCAGATGAGTTGCCTTCAACTGTGAGACTAGGCTTTGGTAATACTGAAAATGGAAAAAAAACAATTTCTAAAAGATGAATGTAGAATGTACTTATTTACTGGAAATTTTGGGGCGATGCGCACTGTTTAACAAAAAATTTCCTAACTGGCTAACGTAACTCTAATCCCTAACCTAATCCCTAAACCAAACAAAGAGTACAATCGATACAATACAATAGCAACAGCCAATTAAGAAACACCTTGTTAAAAAGTGCCCATCTACCCGAAATTTTCCACCAAATGTTGAACAAGAACTGAAGTTAAAGATTTAAGTAAGCCTGGTACATGATAGTAGAGCCTACTTTACAAAGGAGAATATAAACTCCAAAGATATCGCTTATTAAGCCTTCCGTGCCTTCATGGGGGATAATCGATGCAGCTTTCATGAAAAGTTAAAATCGGTCAACTAGTCATGTCTCAAATCGCAGCAGATACAACACAACATCAATAACTACAAATGTTCTTTATTTATTTTATTACACTTCGTTTGTATGAAACTTACCGTAACTTCTCAACGTTAAACTGGTTTCTTCAGTTATATTAGCTTTATAAATGATGCTTCTGCAAGTAAATACTTCTTCGTCTTTACTTGCATTAAATATCAGGGTTAAAGCTATATCGGTCGTGGTGTTTGTATTTTCATTTGACCGCAGCGTAGTATCATTAGGACGGTATTCCACTTGCACCCAGGAGACTACTGGAGCTGGCCGTGCTCCGCTGGCATGACATGTAATGTTGACTTCTTCAGACTCTTCAACATGTATTACATCTGATATTTTGATGCCATTGACTTTCATATGCATCTTTGGTTTAACTACAACAAAAAATACTTCCTTAGTAAGGTAAATGGGCATAGAAATTTTACCCAAAGTTTCACTTTTTCCTTATGTTGCCACGTATCATTAACATGATGATATTACAAATTCCATTGTATTCCAGAAAAAAGATATAAGTTAATGTTTTCGGTGATCTTCAATTTGATGATATTACAAATTCCATTGTATTCCAGAGAAAAGATATAAGTTAATGTTTTCGGTGATCGTTTGAGATTTTCACCTTTGGATGAAATCATCTTGGAAGTTTTTATAAACTGTCTGAAACTTATTGAAACTTTTCAAAATATCAATACTATACAATACCAATCAATCTCTTTTAAACTGAGCTAATTGCACTTCTACTATCCATGCATACTGAAAATAAGGGCAGGCGCTAGTCTTTGTATTTGCATACTTGTACACCTGGGAATCCTTGAGTTAAATATTTTCCACTCAAATGCTCTCATGCAATAAAAATGATGCAATCATTGTCACTTTCCTATAAATTATACCGTATGTAATACAAATAAGTTTTTGTTTTTGATGTTATGCGACCTGCTCTATATATTTACAACATTTTTCATGACTTTTAGCAGACTGCTCTTACCGTATGTAACGAATGTTGCATTAATCAAGGTTTGTATATCTGTTCCTTGTAGGCTACTGTTACACGTGACTGTTACGTTTACTCCATTTGGTATAAACTTCAATGTTGATTGAGAATCAAAAGTCCTGTTCTCCTTTTTATTTCTAGTGCTATTAAACACCACATCATCATATGGTTCCCCATTAATTGTCCAGGTTAGATTTGCAAGAGGTTTAGCTCCTTCGGCAAGACATATTATATAAATTTCTTTGCCTTCTTCAACATATTTTTTTTCATTATTGTCTTCTTCGTATCCATGGTTATTTTTGTACGTTGTATTTGCTATTATCTCGTTGTTAAACGATAAAGATAAAGTTGGCGGAACTAAAACAAAGAGAAACAAAAAATACCATTTCAAATTTTCATTGAGAGTTAATCAGACGGTGTAATGATATGGGGTAATTAAACATTGCAGTAAAAAACAAACTTTTTTGGAGTCAAGAATATTTCAAAAATGTTTGCTAGCTATGGAGAATAATTGTGAAACATAAACCATGTAAGATAAAAGCCTTATTGTCTACTTCTCACAACCCCAGTTAAACATTGAAAGAAATGTAACTTAAACCCATCCATGCGATAACTGAAAGATTACTTATTAAACTTGATAATTTTGTTATTACCGAAAGCGAAATCACGGAAGTTTGAAAAACGTGACATCATGACAGATGCTTTAAGTCCAATTTCCCACAACGCCGAGAGGACTGGTTACACAGCCCCAAAATGGGGACTTTTATCGAATAAAGAATCATATTACTAAAATAAAGCTCTGGCAATTATTAAATTTATTTTATTCGTAACAATTAAGTATATGCCTGTAGATGCGGCAACATTACTCCAATCTCAACTTAATACTTATTATGTTTACACCACAAGCCCTACTTAAAGTAAAAAATACCTTTAAACCATTTGAAATAAAAACATTGAACTGTCATTTTGTTTAAATTCGTCGTATAGTACAATGAGATTTTCATAAATGGTTCTATAAAACCTGTAGAATGTTATTTATGTTTGCAAACTTTACAACGCTAACGTTTCTTTTTAATATTTGTTTTGCGGTTTAATTTATGTTTGCATTTTGCAGTGAATTTTCAAATCTCAAATTTTTCTGGGAAAAATACATTGATCATACAAATCTGAGTGTAGTAAAAATGATATGCCTAATAAATTTAAAATTTGAAGTAATCTTTACAGTGAATTTAATCTATTGGTTTTAATCCATATATATCACCTTTCAATAGTCACTACATATTTAACAAATTGAGCTATTTTTATCTCAAAACATTAAAAGAATAGGGAAAAGAAATATCACGTGAAATCGATCCTTTGACCTTTATACCAAGTGTGGTAAGTGAGAGGCACGTGACTGACATTAATATTCCTATGCATAGATGACTGTTGTTTAAGCTCATTCTGAAAAAGGTCTGTTTTGGACAAAACTAGTACAACAAGAGTGTATCTACACCGATTTAATGAGTGAAATTCACTCCAGAAAGGTTGTCTAGAATGATCGGTCCTACGTACGAGTGAAATTTACCCGGGGTGGAATGAAAGTTCACTCCAAATAAAGCTAGTATCTCATTAAATGTGTGTAAAATATAGCTCCAGTTAGAAAGATTTTACTTCATGACGTGTGAAGTTCTCCCTTACATAGGAGCAGTGGCGTAGCTACTTGGGGTGGGGGCAGGGGGACAAGTTGCCCCCCCCCCCGGAAAATATTTGGGGGAAGTTTGTGGAATTTGGGGAAATTTCAAGTTGACGAAATAATACTTCCTTTTCCTATTTCTCTAAATTTTTCTCACTATAAGTAATCGTGAAACATTTCTCATGCATAACTCAAATTTCCATGCGATGTATTTCCCCAGATCTCATCTGTGTCACTGCAGCATGAAGCGCGCTTGACTCGCGTTCCGCAGAAATGCCCTCTCTGCAGCAGTTCTCTGGTACACATGCAGGGTATTTTGATCAGTTCAGCGTATACTGCGCAATATTGACAGGCTATAAGACCGGAGCATAGGATACCATCATCGAGCTAGTTCCCTACGTATTGTTGAGCTTATGTTATGTTCATCAACTTGATGCACTATTGGATAATACGTTGCTAATAAATAGTAACATAATCATAGCCTCGTGAACGAAATATTCCCTCATTTAATTATCACAATTTCCGTTTGTTTTCGTTCCACAACCATTATATTTATATTCGATTTAAGGCTGTCAGCAGTACATACCGGTAGGCTTTAGAGTTTCCAGTTTTTCCTTTTTATATATATTGTGAACAAATTATCTCCTTAAAAGTTTTCAGGACAAGAAAAATATGACATTCTAAGCATGCAGTAATTAGGCACAGGGAGTGCCATTTCCTGCAATCTAGGGGTGTTTTTAGCGAAATTTCCCCTAGCGGGACGCTCCGCGCGAACCGATGGTCGCGCTCCGCGTATCACTCTCACCCGTTACTAAAGTTGACAACGCCCTGGGTTAGGTTAGGTTAGGCGAGGTTTAACAGCCCAGTTTCCAACCTATTGGTTGACAGCGCCCTGGGTTAAGTATAAGCATTAATGGCCTCTCATCCTACAAGCTAGAACCGAGAAGGTTATAGACTGATCTTACCCTGTGTTTAACCATGGATGGAGCTAAAAACAATAGCTTACCGTTGTCTAGACATAATAAGCCTGCAAACCTCGAAAAACGTACGATGTTTACCTTATTTTTAAAGGACTGTTTCGGAAAATTAATCTGTTTAATCTGTTCGGAAAATTAATCTAGTTAATCACTGAGGATAGGGGTGACAACGAGCCCATGATGACATTGTCTTAATCCTATGTATATAGTAGGCAGCTTCAGGATCTTGTAGGCCATGTATTAACTTAGGTTACATTACATGACGTCATAAATTTACGTATTTTCTATGTAATACATGCACCTTGACCTTGAAAATATACTGAAACTGAAAATATACTTAAACTGAAAAGTTTGGGGGAAATTTTCGAGCTTTGTCCCCCCTGGAAAATATCCTAGCTACGCCACTGCATAGGAGTGTTCATTCTGGACACTACTTTTGGGGTGAATTTCACCCTTTTCTAGAATGCATCTTTAATCTTATACTGATAACATTAACAAAATGAACAACTTAATATAAGGTGGTGGAATAATTTAATCTAACTTTTCGCATTGTTCATTCGTGGAAAAATAGTTTAAGAAAAAATCAAGTGTAATCTTCTTCACAATGGTTGAAATTCGTTGCTTTTTAATCCGCAACTATTACTATTCAATACTCACTAAATTCTCCAGAAATTGAGATATGTTTGTTGTGTTGATAAGTCGTTGAAATAAACAAGGGCAAAAACGTTTTGTAGCCTTTGCTCTGTCTTTTTACACCGAAATTGGAAGATATGAAACCAGTGAATGAACGTAAATATTATAAGATTTCGTTGTTAATTCTAAAGACCGAACTTTCCCTTTTATCATAATTGAAAGAACGAGAGCATATCTTATCCATCTTAAAGAATTTAAGCCAATCATCTCTATCTTTACACTGATAATTTGGAAAAATGTACCGCTTAATATAAGATGATCGAATACAACCCAATGAGTTGTTCGAAATTTACCAAACGCTGGTCGCATTCACCACAACGTGGTCGAATATTGTCCTCAAGAGACGAATTACACACATGAACAGTTTAAACTTTACTCATTTAATTTTTAATTGCAGATTAAATTGCGACAGTGAAAAGTACTTTTCTTAGCAGTCGATATTACAAATTTTTCATTGCTTTTCTTGATAATTTATACATTTTCCCTTTTTTGAGAGTCAATGATAAATCCTTGTTAGGTCGAATACCGCCTATTCTACCCTACACTTCGTCTTCCATTTTTAATTCTTCATTGTTTAAAGTTCGCCGTATAAAACATAGATATTCAGCCGTATACAACTATATAAGTTGAAAGGATAAACTCCATCTTGGGTTAGACAGTCACAATAGCAACTTTTTAAGAACTGATAGAAGAAATGCAGATAAAAGTTTGGTTTCGCCAAAAGGCCTTTGCCAGAGAGTCGGGAGGTCTTTAGATAGAAGGAATGCAGCCACGGGTGTTTCGATTGTTGTAGTAGACTATCCTATTTCATAATTTGCTGTGAAAAATAATTTTCTTACTGACTTGTAAAATTTGAGATTCGAGGGATTTCAAAGCACATACTACAGAGGTGTGGCGGAGGGCAAAAACGAGCCCCATCGAAGAAATTTACTCATAATCAGAATTTCCAGGTTCCTAATTAAAGTTGTGCATATGAAGGACTATTGTAGCATGTAGAAATTGATGGCAACCTTAAAGCACAGGTAGTTGCACCAAATGTTTGCTTTTTTTTAATAAAACTCCTGGCATGGTCCAATCTAATCCCTAACCTCCACAAAATTCCTGCTTCTCTGCCGGGCCCGCTTATTAATTAGTCAACATGGGAAGTAGCGGTACGAAGATGGAAGGCGGTATCAATGATAATCATATTGTAAGCAGGCCTAATACCTAAACATGCAAATTCAACCCGTGCAGAAACCGAAACCAACCAATGACAGGGGTGATAAGTTCCTGCTTCTAGTTATGCGTGTGCTCATTGGGCAGCCGAATTTTTAATAATTTGAAGACGCGACTTGAAGCTGTTGGTGTCCTCGTCCACACACTGGACTATGTCAATAATGAAGATGTCAACTGAATGCAGGAGGCGCATGAATCAACCTTTCAATGCTGGTTTAATTTGCACCTCTAATTAATCTTGGGAACTCGATACCGAATACAGTGCTGTACAACATGAGCCAGCATTGACTAACTTAAATCACTTCTTAACACTTACCTTTTTTGAAAAGGCCGACTTTCAATCTTACGGATGTTTTTACTAATGTTGCAAAGTTTTGCCTTGTCTAAAATGTTTTATTTTTAACTTTTTTTATCTCGCTTTTGTCTACAGTACATTTTGAATGAATTATTTGCTCGTTAATTTTCATTTTTACTCGTATTGTTGTACTACTTTATTTGTCGTGGCTGCCATTTGTTTTTACACATTCCTACAGTGGCGTACGCAGGTTCTCTGGAGGGGCGCACAGTATGTTGCGTGATCGTCGGCCTTGGGAGGGGTTTAGAGTGACGGGGTGTCCCTCTTCCCCTTTGAAGATTTTATGCTTTTTAATGAGCCTTAATGTACAATGGTGCAAGATTCTCGACTTTGACAGAAAAAGTGGTGGGATGAAACTGACATTTTTGTGTCTTTACGTTCAATCTAATGCCAAGTGCGGCCTTTTTAAAGTAGCATTTGTTTTTAAAACGTTGCTTACTTTTGAGTCAAAATAAAAGAGCATCAGTGGTCGGCAAAAGCGTACGGGGGCATTTCAGCTTTGGAGTTTTTCTTGCCCAAAAAAATTCTTCCATAAAGACCATCTCCAACTGATGGTGGAGCGCCGCCATCAGTTGGCGCGCAGCGTAGAGAAAACTTAACTTTAAGAAAAAAATCTCTACCCCACTGATGGCCGCAAATTGAGTTTTTATGCTTTAAAAAGAGAATCTAAATAGTATTTATATTTTAGCTTTCCTTTGCAATAATAAAATATCAACAACAGTGCTAAGTGATCAGAAGATTGACACATAATACGTATCACTCCCAGATGAAATGGTTTTGAATCTTTTCCTGGGAAAGTCATGCAACGAAATTGAAAATATACTACACTCTAAAATCAAAAGAGTGAACTTAGTCACTCTTTGATAGAATGAAAAGTGTGAATTCGCTCCATTAGAGTAATAATTCACTCCAAGAAGCTTGAAATTCACTCCAAAAAGAGTGAAATTCCCTTAAAACGAGCGAAGTTTCACTCTTGATGGAGTGCCCACAGTGATCGCTCTTAAAAAAGAGCGATCATTGCAGGCACTCGTGGAAGAGTGAATTTTCCCTCTTCCTCTAGTGAATTTCACTCTTTTTGGAGTGAACTTCACTCCTCTTGGAGTGAATTACCACTGTAATGGAGTGAATTTACACTTTTCACTCGATCAAAGAGTGACTAAGTTCACTCTTTTGACGATGGGCCTCTCTCCCTTTGAAAATTTTTGAAAGGGATGTCCTTACATGCAGGCTGGTACCACTATGCTACCTTTTGAAATAAAGTTTGGAATTTGACATAATTTGCGTGTTTTAGGAGTTAAAAATGTCATCACTAAGGGGCCCTTGGGAGGCAATCCCTCCTGTTTGAAAATTTTTGAAATGGGGTGTCCTTACATGCAATCTAGTGCCACATTAGCTTTTTTTATACTTGTTACTATAACTACGTAAGGATCTGACGGAAGAAAAAATGGGCATCCGTGAGGCCGGAGTCTGGGGGTAGCGCCCCTTGCTCGCCCCCCCACCACCACCACCTGCGTACGTCACTGCATCATTTTGTGTAGCGCTTTTGCAGTCTGTTAGCTTAGATGGCCCACTTTCTTACCAATTGGTTTAATTAAGTCGAGCCTGCCACTGCCTTTTTTCAGTTGATGCTCACTGGCATTGTTTTCCCTACTCACTGGTTTGTTGCAGTCTGTACGTAATGTAAGGCGCTATACAAAAATGTATTATTACAGTATTATTGTAATTATTATAGAATTGTCATCATGGGTTTGGACTAAAACATTCAAACGGTTAGGCCTTTGAACAGGAAGCAGACATTACTATCCTTTGCTCTTGACGCTAGAAACGAACAGAAAATTTAAGCCATTTCTAATTGACCCCTCTTAATCCATCAGAGACCTATCAGAGAATTTTACGTACAGGTGTCTTGAGATCAATAAAGTTAAAGGGCAAGAGCAGTCATCCCAAACTGGGACGGTAGTAGTCTGTCCAGATTTATGATTGGCTGTTGGGAGTCATGTGACCACATTTCTTCCTTTCAAATTTGAAATTTACGAGAAATAACTGTTTGGTTTACCTTGAATATGCAACAGTAATGTCATAAAAAAGTAATGAAAGGTACTTTGAAGAGAGATAAGACGAAAATTGTGTTATTTAGCTTTTTGATCAAAGTAAGTTTTTGGGGGATCTGCTCTTTCAACCCTTTTGTTTGGTCAATTGAGCAAGTTTGTTTGTAAAAGGGATTTATTGATGCAATTATGGAGATAAGCTTCACCGAAAAGCCTTTTTCTCGGGAAAAATTGGCTAAAATGTCCTATTCAATTCTACCAGCATGAGCATGTTCTAAACCCATCGTATGTCTTCACTGTCACGTTCAGTGATTGAGGCCAGGCCGAAGAGCAGGTTGTAAAAGTTCCTCGAGGCTGCCTTGGTTGCCTGTTAGCTTCAATCCGGTCGAACTGCTGATATTCATGCTTTCTAAACGGCAGCGAAAATGTGTCTAAAATGTTCTGGCGGTATCCTCTCATGGCACGTCGTTTGAGAGTAATTGAGTCACACTGTCAGTTGCAATCTAAAAGGTGCAAGATGACATCCGAAAAGCCAACTGCGGGTATCATCAGTAAGTTATAATGCCGAGTAGGTAGACCTATTGACTGTCGAACGGTGAACTGTGTTGGACCAGTTGTGCTACACAATTTTAGGCTGACCCGCACAGTATGAAACTTAGCCTAGCCTAGCCTACATGTTTCATAAAAGGCGATGTAACATCTGCTACAGAGGGATTTTATTTCATTTTTTCTATCGGCGATTGTTGGAAGACCTGTACAAATATGGGATATCACTACGCCTTTGTTAAGTAGGCCTAGGCCTAACTTACTACGGTCTAACTTAGGCTAGGCCTAGGCTAGTAGTATAAACCAAGCCCTCGTTTCAGAAATTATTGCTCACAATCTTTTGTCATATTTGCAAAAATGCATAGGCCTACAGAGAAATGGGGGACTGGTGCAAGGTGGGGAGGGGTGGGCAATGGTAAGGCTGATTTCTGTCAAGAAGAGAGTTTTGTACCAAAAGTAGGCCTATATCTAATGACCAAATAATTCGTTATTGTGTACAGTACTGAAAAGACTTTTCATTTAAAAACCAAATTACCACATGGGAGCAAGATATTTATATATTTATATTACTAAAATGTTAAAGCAATGGCAAGAAGCAAGTAATAATTCCTATTTCTTACTATATATTATTCAATGATATAACAAGTAAGAGCATCTTTAGCTTTAACTGTTTACCTTTTCCATGTTAGAAGTGCTATTTTACATATCGTCGTGGATAACAAGACAGTCATCACAGTTCGCAGGGCAACTGAGCACGCGCAAAGAAAACTCGTTCAGACCACCTAATTTGTGATCTCATATAGCCTATGTCACCTGTAGCCTATGTGTCATTCGCGCGACGCGCATACATATCACGTTAGAAATGCTGACAACATGAAGTATGGCAATGCCTTCGATTCGTATGAAGAATTTTACAAGGCCGTTATTAAAGTTTTCAGATGAAAGCAAGGCAGTGTTTGTTGTCTGGGATTCATGGTCTGTTGAATTTGCCAACAACAAGCTTTCAGCAGAAGCAGGCTTGAGACAAAACAAGAGGTTCAAGTATGTGTGCAAACACTATTTTCGGAGGAGGAAATACCCCTTCCCCTTATACCCCTCACCAGGATAACGATCACTGCCCCTTTCAATTAACACACATTCCCTGTGTGGCTCTTCAACAAAATGAAATGAGGATGCCTGACTTATAGGGCAGTAAATAGATGGCACCTGTACAGTAATTAAGTTGGGCAGACTCCCTGTATTCTCTGTTTTTTGCCCTGTGAATATTGGTGGTGCTCTTTCTTATCCCCAGGGCTGAACAGATCATTGGGGATGCTCTGCGAATAGTGATGAATTACGTCCTTATTCACAGGACATTGCCCTGTGAATAATGTTGGGGCTCTTTCTTATCCACAGGGCTGCTTTGCCCTCGGAATAGTGATGCCACTCGTCCTTATTCCCAGGGCTCTGCCCAGTGAATAAGGATGGCGCTCTTCCTTATTCGCATTGCCCTGGGAATGGGCCCCACCTTTACATATTTTGTAAACCATCTTCATGCAGAGGAAAGGTAGGAATCAGTAATAGTCTTTTCAACCTGTGAAAGTTGCTAGTGTTTACCATTGGTATTTATGCAAGCTGTTTAATAGCCCACATAATATTTCACACTGTTCCACGAAACTCTGAAGTACAATATTGTGAATATTTCTACATCAACTAGGCCCTAAGTGACAACTTTACTTGTAAGCCAAAATTTTGGTAAGTTAAACCATTATGGAAAACTAATATTGTATTGTCTCATAAGGATGTTAAATAGCGTGCGTACCCCAAACAACATTTCAGAAGCAGTAAAAAAGGTTTATAGGCAAATGAATGTGAATAACATCCTGGAAGATTATTCGCAAAAGGCGTTAACCTTCCTTTCAACCCCCCTTCTCGTTGGCAGAAGTAAATAATAACAAATAAAAATAACAATATTCCTTAGCAGGTCTTAGCTCACACTGCATAGATCTTTGAGAAAATAATGCTGTACATATATTGTTGCTATCTCACACAGTGCATTTTATTCAAAATGATCATTCCAACTACCTTACCCACGTTCTACTACCCCCACCTTGGCACTTCACCGCAGTTGAGACATTATTGTGTTAGCCTGCTTATTAGCATTTTGACCATTTCAAGCCCATCCAATCTCCCAATAAACATGTAACCATACCCATATTTCTACAATCATCACCAAAAGTAAATGAAACAAACCCCTTATCCCCATTTCAATCATGGTATACTCAGTATTGGTCAGTTTTTCCCAATCAACATTGAAGTGGGGGTAAGGGGGAGATCTGCTTGCATGTGAGATGGATAAAAGGCAACATAACATCTGCTATGGAGGGATACAACTTTAACACATGTCTGATTTCTTCCAATCTCGCGACAAACGTCAAGTGGAGATTGACTGTGTGAATTTCTCCATTCTGTATGCAATAACAGTAACATAATGGTGATTTTCAACAGTCAACAAAGAAACATGCAGAATGTTCATGACTGCAAATGTTGGATTGAGGGAGTGAAGTCAAGAGATCAATGCCTGAGAAAAACTGTACGGTCTCATGGAGTATAGACCTTTTTCCAAATAGCAATTACAAAGGATTTTGGGATAGAGTTTTGGTGTCAATGGCATTTTATGGCATGGTGTCAATGGCATTTTACTATGGTGAAAATTGGCGCACACCCAAAACTCTATTTCTCAATTCATTGTAATTGCTATTTGGAAATAAGTCTATTGTACCCGTTGAACAATCAGCGCTATGTAAGGGAGTAATGGTCCTATCATTATCTATGCCCCACATAATTTGCGGGCAAGCTATTTTGATTCTCATTTAGCAGTTTATACCGCTCAGCTTCTATGCATGTTAGATACATTCCTGAAGGTGTAAAGATGCATAAGAACTGTGTTGTGTGATGTACTACAAAGTGTGCTTACTACAAACAAGACTGTTAACTGGCTCATGGATAACATCAAGTCCTGATCAATTGCTCTAAATTTTTTGTTGAAAAAAGTACAGGAAACATGCAGACTTAGTGCAAAATAATTTCAATGTGCAGTAGTGTTAAAATTATAATTCTGCAATAAAAACAAACACATGCTGTGCTTACAGGAGGTTTTCTTCTCTTTTTTCTATGGATACTGTATGGGGGATATAAACTTTGAGTATTCAGTAATCAGCAGGTTCCGATAAATCACTATTATGGGCTCAACACTTGTAGACATGATATCTCAGGAAGGATAACAGTGAGGGATCGCATACTTAAATTGTGCATTGTTCATAAATAGTTGATGAATCCTAGTGTTTTAGTGGGGGACAAAGGTCATTTGGGGTAATCGGAGGTCAAAATGTCAAAACCTTGTAAACATGATATCTCAAAAAGGGTAAATATCACTACTCTCATAATTAAGGTGTCAGTTACCCACAATCCCACATTATGTAGATGATCTCCAGATCTCCAGTGTTTTTGGTGGAGGCCAAAGGTCATTCAGGGGAGGTCAAATGGCAAATACCTTAGAAGTTGCTTCCAAGCATGGAATCTCTAGAAGGGCAAGTGTGACTAATTTTATATTTTGGGTGTGGGTTGGCCGTACAGTATATGATCATTATTATTTTAGTGGAGGTCAAAGTTCACCAGGGATCAGAGGGTGAAAACCTTGAAAACACAATATCTCTAGAATGGTAACCTTTAGGGATCTCATACTGTGCATTGGTCATAATTAATTGATGAACCCTATTGTTTTTGGGTGTAGGGGGTCAGTTAGTGTCAGCAGAGGTCAGAAGGTCAAAACTTTGTCAACACATTATCTCAAGGAGGTTAACTGTGAGGGGTCTCTTACTTAGCTTGTGCATTGCCCATATTAAGTAGACAAATCATATCATATTTGGTTTGAATTTTAATACATTTGGGGTCACCAGAGGTCAGAATATTCAAACCTTATAAACATGATATCTCAAGTTGGGTCACAGTGAGGGATCTCATACTAAGCATGTGCATTGCCCATATTTTGTTGATGAACCCTATCATTAAATTGGTTGAGTTTAAAGGTTACTTGGGGTCATCAGAGGTCTGAACTCATAAACTTATAAACATGATAACAAGGGTGAGATCTCATATGTTATAGCATTGCCCATATTGAGAAAGTTGATTGGAATCTTTTTGGTAAGTTTTGAAACACTATCAATTTTAAGCAGCAAGGAATAACTTAGCCTCTTGGCATTCTGGTTATTAACAGTGTATTATAGGCAGATGTATTGAATTTCCTTTTCTTTCAGGCAGTCATCTTGGACATTGGCTGCCATGTTGGAATTTGTTTGCCCAACTTTTTTTTCATGATACAGTAGGCCTATATCAAAAGTTATTATTGCAATAATTTTTGCTGGATGATACGATATTAAGAATTGAAACATGATAATTTTCTTGTAAAACAAACTTACTTTCTATTTCTAAACACTGTTGTTTGCAGTTACAACAGTAGCATGTACACTTGCAAAACATTTAGACAATCTAGAGGAACAGACTAGACCTGCAGAAAGACAGAATGAAAATTTTTGTTCACTTGGAAATCTGTACGCACAACACAAAATCCAGTAGAGTCCAAGCACAACTTACCAATGTTGCAGTGAAATTCTTGGTACTTTATACTGCATACATAGCTATACTGAAGCGTTACTAAGACATGATACTCCCTGTGTGATTGCATTAATTTGTTTGTTTAGCATTTTGCATTGATTGTGCAAATGAGAGAGCTGACTGTCAGAGATAGTACCTACCACAAAATTTCTTTTGCACCAGTTACTTCTAACAACTTACTTCTTTTTTAGTCCCATTCAGAGTAGAGGAAACTACTTACTGTACATGTGACTCATTTTAGGAAATTTATCCTCATCATTGAATTACTGCACAATATTTTTTGATTCTTCTTCTTCTTTGAGGTACTCCATAGCGCCACCAAAAAAGGCATTTGTTGGAGGAGAGTTGGTGTGCAGGGTGGGTTATTGGTGTTGAAACCAGTTATTTATTGCTCTCTTGAAGGTGGCCTCATTTTCCAGTTGGGCTATGTCTGGGGGGAACTTATTCCAACTGGATATGGTTCTTGGAAGGTAGGAATTGTCAAATACACCCACACTGCAGGTAATATTTTTAAAAGACTGTGAATTTGTCCTAGTATAACTGGAATGGGGAACAAAAATGTTCTGAGTGGGGACGGCCAATTTGTTATGTAAGATCTTGTGACAAGTGAAGAGGTCAGTAATATCACGTCTACATTCAAGAGTGGGCCAATTAAGAGAGGACATGATATGAGTGATACTTTCAGTTCTTTTGAAGCGTCCAGTGACAAACCTACATGTACCCACCCTAGATTGGATATTTTCAAGTTTCTTTTTCCCTGTGATAGTTTGAGGAGACCAAACTTGGGAGGTGTACTGAAGTTGAGGATGCAAATAAATGAAGTGGGCTTTTTCTTTTACAAAGGAAGGACAACCATACAAGTTAATTACGGGATAGAAAATTTAGAGACCTGGTTGCCTTAGCAACTGCATTATTAATATGAGGGATCCAAGAAAGCTTGGAGTCCAAGGTAACTCCAAGGTAATAGGATGATTTAATGGACTCAAGATTATGTCCTGCCAGTTGATAGGTAAATTTAAGGGGTTTTGTTTTCAAGGTGGTGGAAAGAACATAACATTTAGTTGGATTAAATTCTATACACCAGTCATTTGACCACTTAAATAGGGAATCAAGGTCTGATTTATACTTTGTGAGGATAAAAAGTGAATATCTCCCAATGCTATTACCCAAGCAACATGCCATACCCAGAATCTGTTTCAGTGACTCTGTAAACACCGAAATTGACCCCTCATTTGGCGCATCTCAGATTTTTTTTGAGCATATTTCTTGAGTATATTTTGTTGTCATGGAAACACTAAACCCTCTTGGCTTTCTGGTTGAAAGTTCTGTATACAGACTTGTCTTTCTAGTATTTCAATCATACATGTTAGCAGGAAAAATGTTTGGTTTGACCTTGTGTCAAAAATTTTAATGGCAGCAAAGTCTACTGAAAGTATAATTAAATACAATAAATCACAGTATGTTGCATATGTTATGACAAGCACTTACAGTACCAGTTATGGGAATGCATTTGTTTATACAGCTACTGAACAGTAGATAGGTGCTGTAAATTTCGCTACACACAGGCACTGTACTGTATGTATGGCAACCAGTGATAACCTTTACACCGTGCTCAGCAATTAAATTTTTTTCTGGGGGAGTACAGGACAAATATTCAAGTACTTCTGTATAGAGCTTTATATAAAATAAGCTTCCATGTTGTATTGAAATACTGTATATCTAGTACATCTCGTACAGTGTCAGACAGGAATTTGTATTGAGAGATTTCATGTTGGGTAAGTGCAAATCTTCAAACCTGGTGTAAACTTTTTTCTTATATTGAATTTATTCAGTATTTCACATCTTATGTAGAGAAGTGTTGTTAACACACTGGCCTACTCTAAGTTCCAGCACTGTAAATTGAATTTTGAAGCATTGTGTCAAAAACTGCAACTCCCTCAACCAAGCTGCAGTAATTCAGTGTTAATATTTTCTATCAGTTACAGTACCATATAAATCACAAAAGTGGGCCAGCCTAATCTTGCTTCTATCAATGTATGTAGTTTGTAAAGCATAGCTGAAACAGGTAGAGCCTAGTTTAGGCAGCTGCAGTTTTGGCATGGTGTCTTAATCAGGTTGTTTAAACAGCAGCTTGTAAATTTTGGGATGGTCACTGTACTGTACATCAGGTGCAGTTCATTTTCATATTGAAACAAAATGCTTATTACTGTTTTAGTGTAGAGACATTTTAAATGTACATAAGAGATTTTCCCAGTGTGTTACAAATTACACTCTTTTAGATATTTTGGGAATGTGATACTATAGGTGTACTATGTTATTAAACTTTAATAGTTCCCAATCTTTATTCAGGTGTGCAAATTTACAATTGCTTCCATCACCTAGATTTAAGGTGATTGTGCTATCTGTCTCGTGTGCCCCACAATGCAAAGCCTGATGAATATGCAACATGATAATTGATTCTTTTGAACTTTCTATTATTTTCCCTACAGTCATTGGAGATGAAATTCTGAAAGGTCAAACTCAAGACACCAACTCACATTTTATTTGCAAGGAACTATATTCCATTGGAGTCAAAGTTAAGCGAGTAAGTCTTCCTTCTTTGGAACATTTTTTCCTAAGGTTTATCCAGGTTGGAAAATGTCTATAGTTGTGCATCTCTTTGGTCCCCCATCTCATTGGTCCCTTAGTAGATAAACCCCTAGCTGTAACCCTAACCCATAAGCAACAACCCCAACCCTCATTCTGATCAGTTGGGGGACCAATGAGATGGGGACCAATGAGACAGATGACCATTAAGACAGGGTACTAATGAGATCGGGGCCAATTAGATGAGGTACAAATGAGGTGGGACTACTGTAGATGGAAAAATGAAATGGGAATAATGACATGGGGAAACCAATGTGACACAATAACCTAATTTGGGGACCAATGATTCAGGGGACTGAGTGGACTGTAGCGTAGCCAGCAAGCAGCTCAGGAGATCATTGGACTCCCGGAATCCTAGAATGCTTTATATGTAGTGTACATTTTAATGCTAGAATTTTATTGGGATTTCCTCTAACCCTATGTGCATCATCCTGGCTAAAGCTCAGTGTGCCACAAGTGGAATCTGTTGAACATTTGATGAATCATTTTTGCCAGGTTCTACCTACCCTTCCATTCTTCTTCCAGATATCTGTCATTGATGATGACCTGAAGTCCATTTCAGATGAAATTTTAAAATTTTCCAGTGAATATACCCATGTTATCACCTCTGGAGGCATTGGACCAACTCATGATGACATAACATTTGAAGGTATTGTACAAAAACAACTGTCTTTAAGGATATTAAGGAATTCCTTGTTTTTGAGATGTTATAACTTCTTGGCCTTTTGTCTAAGATCTTGCACAATTTCTGCTGGGATAAACATGGTGGTGATATTTGAAGCGTATTAATCAGAGGTTAAAGGTTTGATTCCTGGCTGGGACAAAGTTACAGTACCTTTGGATTTTTCACTAAAAGCAATCTACAGTTTTCCATCTGAACTAGCCTTTCAAATGAGACCAAATTTGATTTTAATTGTTTAGTTGGTTGCCTCCATGTATGAAGTTTAAATTCATCAGCCACAAATTGTTCCTGCAATCATGGTAGCTTAGTATGGTAAAACAACTATCATGCAAGGCATCATAGTCCATTCTCATCAGTCAATATACAACAGGGTCAGATATGACATACTTATATGTAAAAGTTGGAGTGAAATGAAAAAAATGATCATATTTACTTCCTGAAGTTTTGCTCTTTCATACAAAAAACAGTCATAACTGGTCCACCCAAAGGTGGACTTCAAAGATCATTAGCTGGGCAACTGATGTTAGTGGCAAACCTATACCAAAAAAAGCTGGAGTACCCACAGAGTAACCACACACATCAAGCTGGACTTGAACCCTTGCACATGTCAACCACATTGGTACACAGCAGCTGGAATAGACCACTCTACCACACCATGACCCAGTCTCTTAACTTACAGCATAATTCCTGTTTAATAACAATTGGTTTTCATCATTTAGCTGTTTCTCTGTAGTAGACTTTTTTCAAGATACCTATTGCACAGGATTGTGGGAGGAAATGTTGGTATGTTGTTTTTTGCCATAGTAATTTAATATCATTTAACAGTAGCAGAACATACCAAAACCCTCTCCCACAATCCTTTGTAATTGCTTTTTGGGAAAAGGATCTATGAGTTGAAAAAACTTTGGAAAAAATAAGGGTGGGCTACAGATCAATCTAGTCAGCACTTGTTTTTAGTGACTGTAGGCAGCCATTAGTGGGGTCCATCAGCCTTAAATTGTCTTCACTTACTGTGTACCTGAGTTACAAACCCTCATATTCAGTGAAATTGAGGAAATCAAGATACAATTCAGTGTGCAGCAATCCATGATACAGGTAATCAAGGAAATCGAAATGTTAAAAGATGATAGACCCCAGTTATGGCCAACTGACATCAGACCATTACTTGCTGTCTGGATTCATCTATTGAAAGAAACAATCCTTCTTCCCTTCCTGTACTTCACATACCTCATGTGTTTGCAAAAATCAAATTGAAGGGAGAGTCAGCACTTTCAAATCGTCATGACTTTAGGATTTTTGGAATGTTCAACTCTCTTCCTTTTGAGTTGAGCTACTTTATTATGAACTTAAGAAGAATCACTCCCTCTTATGTACCTTCATGTAGGTTTCTTACAGTACCAGGCATTGAATTTCAAGGCATGCAAGGGTGATCACACACCATCACTGGCCTCAAATCACTGTGAGGAGTGTGATTTTTTGCACACCTAAATGAAGAATGGGAGCTAATATTATAAATCTTCCTAAGTTTAATAAAACAGCACACCCACCACACTGCTTAATTTCTTGAGGAGTGTGATTTGTAGCACACCTGGCAAAATCTAAAACTCCAGGCCTACAATACTTTTCAGCAGGTCTTTGTAATTGTGAGCAGCCTTAGAAGCACTTTCCTCACCCCTTTTATCCACCGATTCAATGGCACTTATTTCCATTGTACTAGTTTAATCATCAGACCATGTGTCTCTAAGGGCAAGAATCAGGACCAGGAACATACGATCGCAAAAAAGGCGGGGAGGGGGAGGGAGAAAATGCATGTTCTTGTTGATCCTTTCTAAAGTAGGAGTTGCAATGGATTGTGGGTCAGAGTTTTTGGTTGGTAGGGTAAAAGATTTACAGGCACCCCTCTTACCCGAATCCCCACCCTGGCAAAGTCCACTGTAGGCAAATCAAACTAAGGATAGTTTCCTCTTGGTTGGTTTTTGCTCTCAACATTTTCAAACTTTTAGTTAGGGTAACTTATCAAAGGGAAAATTTACATTGGCAAAGTTTCCAGGGGAGTTGTCCAAGCCGATTCTATGGAATATATTGGTCATGTGACAAAGGCAAAGACTTTGTACTCATGAACATTGCTGTTGAACATTGCGACATTGTGTCTAGTAGTATTTTTAATGTTTTGTTCATATGCTCACGGTATTCCCTGCCTGTCTTCAGAGGCAAATAAACGGGAGGACTTGCACAGTATTTGAACTGCATGATACAATATAACACATTCGTGTTGTGTGTCCTTAAATCTTATCTAACTAAATAACTAACTTAATGTTTTGTTTAGGTACACAGACTACTTTTTCAGAAGTCACTTTGACTCACTTGTGAAGAGCAAAGGGGAGAGAAAGTGCTACCTCTGAAGGAGTCCTCCTCCTCAAAGGGGCTTACACACTGAAAGCACAAAAATGTAACAGGACAACATCTTAATCATCAGCCCTCTGTCTCATGGACTTCTCAGATATGGTCCAGTTCTAGATTGGCTGTAAACTGTAAAGATCAGACATTACAAGTGATATTTAACTAAGATTTGAATGAGATCATTCTGATCAATTTGTTAGGTAGTTGTTATTATATATTGTAGAATTCAATTGAACTATTTCAAATCCTTTAATATGCATTGAGTTTATAATAACACCAGCTGATCATGAGAAGTGTTCACATTTTATCTCCAGAATAGACACATCAATGTAGAAACTCTAATCATGACTTTGTATTATGACATCCTGATGCTAATGACCATGTTGTGTTGTTTGACCTCATGTCTCAACATATTCATATGGTAATCATCCCCAAGGGATACATATTTTATTCATACATCTGCATAAGATACAGCATTCCTTTTAATTTCGCACCAGGTGTCGCCAAAGCATTTGGAGAAAAAGTCAAACCTCATCCTGAACTTGTCAAAGTCTGCAGACAGTACTTTGGTGAAGATAAATCTCTGGATTCCCCACAAATGAAAATGGCCCATGTGAGTCATAAATAGTCTTATAGTTTTATTTTATTTTTCTTTCTTAAAGTGGCAAATTGAGTTGGTTCATGAAATTCAACACATTTTTCCCAACCTGTTAATTTTTCTTCACATACTAATGACAGATAGTCAATCTGAGACAATCCCCATACCTTACATACAAATAACTCTTTAATGAGTGATTAATTAATGGTTCAAGTCGGTTTTCAAAAATTTGTGACGAGGCATTTTTTCAAATTAGGTACAAAACGATTCCAGGTCAGGACACTAGAAAATTAAGGATTTTTACATTTTATGTGACTTTTGGACTTGGAACTTGACTTGTTATGCTGACTATAGGCATTTTTATGTGGTAGTGACCCTTTCAGACTCTCATCAAGCTATCGATATCAGCTCAATGAGCCTCTTTAATTATCTACTGTCATTGTGCTTGGTGCAGTCATTGCAATGAAGTAGGGAAAACGAGCCAGGAAGCCACAACTGGAAAAAGGTCTGTGGCTGGCTCAGCTTGAAGTGATTGGTACCAAACCAAACTGGAAAACCTCGTCGAATTACCAACTCCTGTAATTATTTATCCTGAAACTCTCTCTTTGTTCTGCATAAGTTGAAGGCCCCTAACAATGTCACATCGCAGCAATTACAAGGATTTTTGCTTACTTGGTTCTATGGGTCTCACATGCACATAATGCCCACAGGGACACTGGAGAAAAATTCCCATGCATTTTCGAGATGAACAAGCTCCAGCTGTTCACACACTTATATATTGCTCTAAATCTTGAGGAACTTCTTGGCATGAAAATTGCCAAATTCATATCTGGACAAGACTGAAATTAATATATGAGACTCTTATAAGGCTTATAGGACTTAAAAAAAAACTGAGAAGCTTCAAGTTTCCCTCAGACCTGAAAAGAAATTTCAAGAATCCCAGGACCCTCTGGTTTTGAGCCATTACGAGAACACTGATTATGCTATTTAATTTAATTTTTTCAATTAATTTTTACTCAAGAGCTTACAGTGCTGTGCTTTCTTTTAGAAGTTGAAGCAAATAGTTTAAATGTTGTTGAAAGTTGTGCAGTCATTTTTAGCTCATTTAGAGGAAAGACCTGACTCTTTTCCAGGTCTTTGCACCTGTTTGTTTGCCAAGTTTTAATTCATTTGTCTGTTTGTTTGTTCACTCCTTTAATCTGATTTCATAGGTTTCTATAAAGTACTATTTATTAGATGATGTTGCAAGAAGATGAAGCCACTTTCTATGAAATCAGCACAGATAATAATCTGCATTGTGTTCCTACAACTTGGGGGAAGGGATGATATCACACACAGCAACAGAGATGCTAAAAGCTGTGTAGATAATCTAAGTTATTCAGATCAAGCCCTCATGTGTTTTTTTATTGTGCTATAGGTTTCATGAGATGGATGTCTAAATGTAGAAATTGCTAGTAAATGAAAATTTGCTGAAGATGTAAAGGCAGACACATTTTATTTCTTTGCAGTGAGAAATCACCAAGCATTTGTGCTTCTGGTTTAGTTTCCTATGCCATGAATTGAGTAAGAAAACCTTGGACTTGGGAAATGCTTTAATTGCTGTGCATTTGGAGTAAATTTTAGTAATTGGGATTGGAACGAAATGTGACTCCTTTGTACCTCACACATGTAAATACATTTGGTTTGCTTAAAGGGGTACGTTGAGTTGGTTCATGAAATTCATCAGTTACTTTTCCAATCCTGTAAAGCTTTATTCACATACTAATGACAAGTGGTCAAACTTAGACAATCCTCATACCCCACAGACAAAAAAATATTTCATGAGTAATTTACCAGTCCAATTCAGTTTTCAAAGATTTGTGTCCAGAGACTCATCCATTACAAGCCAGTAAGCAAAAACAGTCAATTTTTAGGTAACTATTTGATGTAAAACTTGACATACTATACAACTAAAAAGCATTGTCATGTGGTAATACCCTTCAACATTCTTAATGTCAATATCATTTCAGTATAAGCCTACCACTTCAAGAAAAGCAGTTAAGAATTTTCCTCAGTCATTTGTGCTGCAAATTGAAAAAAAAGTTTCCTGCCCAAATTCTTCTGTTAAACTTATTACTCCTTGCATCCTTACCCCTTCCTACCCCCCCCTTCCCTCCAGAAATTTTATAAGACTAATAAGAAGTGCAGCAAGTGTGCTCTAAGTATTGCTTATTGAAATAAATTGGATAAATTTGATTTTATTTGACAGGTTCCAGAATCAGCCAGTCTTACCTATCCAATCAACCAGAAGACTGGAGAGAAATTCCCCTACCCCTTAGTATCTGTCAGAAATGTTTATATATTCCCGGGTATACCAAAACTACTTGAAAGAGCTTTTACATCTTTAAAGGTAGTGACAAATTTAATAACTTCTTTTTATTTTGATAAATTTAAATGTTTATAGATGCTATCTTGAAAGGGCAATGCCATCATCCCAATTTGAATTAGTCCAGTAGTGTGCCCTATTTTCATGAATCCCTCTTGTGAATCATGTGACAATATTTTCTTTACTGAAATGTGAAGTAACTCATTACTTACCATTAATATACAATATTTAAGTCACTAAGCACAATAAAAGGTCCTTGGAAAAGAAATAAGAAGAAATAAGTGATAATTAGCTGTTGTTTCAAAATATGTTTGGGACGACTGCTCTTGACCTTATAAATTTTTTGTTGAGAAAAAGTGATACAACTGTGTTTTAATTGTGTACATATGGACCTCCTTATGGATTTAAAACAGTGGTAGTCAAATGTGCAATCGGAAATTCAAGGATGTACTCCAATTATTTCTTCTTCCAGATTTTACTTCAGTATGGCCCCGAAATCTTAGAATGAAGATTTACTGAGAAGGAAGTCATAAAGTTAGAGAAAATACTCCAGTTTGTTGAAAACTCAAACATTTCTGCATCTGTTTTTATTTCTTTCAGAATACTCTCTTTGGAGGATCAGATGTTGCCTTCCATTTACAAGAAATCTACCTCAATCAGAAAGAACTAGACGTAGCAGACATCATCAATGAATTTGTTAAGAAGTATGAGGGAATAATAACAGTTGGTTCTTACCCAGAATGGTTTAACAGGTGGGAAAATCAGAGAGCTTTGACATTCCTTAATTGAAGTGAAACTCTTCCCTTTTTTTGACCACTAAAACCCATGAAAAATCAGAAATTTATCATTTCTCACCTTTTGCTGCTGAAATAAATATAAACTCATCCAGTGTTTACAAATAAATGCCCCCACTGCTGGGCATCTGAAGAGTTGGCAAGATGCGCTTACACTGTCATCACAATGAAAGGTGGATTCCAATTGGTCTACATTCTGCATGCAATCGTGCAAGCATTAACACGCCTAACACATGACATACACACACGTGTTCTTGCGCATGCTCTATGCCAACCAATGCCAACCAATAAGTGTGAACACCCCTTATTATCAGGAAAATTGCAAAATAGCAACTTGGAAAGTGTTGTCAATCTTTTCATACAACTCAGTTCTTCCACAGATCATGTGAAAAGGTAGAGATGAAAAGGAAACCTTTACCCTCTAAACCCTCACTAGGAAACTGCCTGCTTGCCAGTTAGTTAGTTAGATGGAGTTTTAAAGCTCAGTTTCTATAAACCAATTGGTGTTAAGGCGGGGAGGCCACGGCCTTTTGTCCAGTTGTGGCTCACTGGCTTGTGTCCCTACTCCATTGCTTATGCTGAACATCAAACAAAATGGCAGTAGGTTCCATTTTTAGAGTCTTTGGCATGACTCTATCAGTACTCTGCTTGTCAGGGGCTCTAAGGCATGCCCTAGTAACTCACCCAATGAGGGGGGCACTCGTGTGCCCATTTTGCCCACAACGGGTGCACAGTCAGTCATCTTCTACATGTTCTGTTATCTAATATGACAGTATTGGCATGTGAGCAATTCTGAAAAATTGTGGATCTAATACAAACCCAGTTGTAATTGGAATGAAAAGCATTTCATCATGAGAAATAATGTATTCTTGTAGTGTTGCTCCATAATGGTTTCTGCTAGAACATAAAGTTTTTTTCTTTTTTTTTTTTTTTTTCTTATTTTTCTTTGTTGTCACTCTTTATGTTGTTGTTTAAAAGTTGCTTTGTACTGTATGGAAATAAACTGAGCAAACTTAGTTCTGCTGGAAATCAAGAATACTTACAGTGGAGCTTTGGTTGCAGTTCTGTGCTTTGTCATGCTAATTTGGTCCCAAAAACTGTTGTTTCCAATTCACAAATGTCCTAAATTTGGTCCACATTTTGTTGAAAGGGGCTCGTTGAGTTGATATCAATAACTTATTGTGAGTGTTAAAGGGTCACTACCACATGACAATGCTTATAGTTTAGCCTAACACAGTGGCATGGCCATGGGAGGTTTGGGGTTGAACCCCCCATGGCCCAACTTTGTAAAAATAATTGCAAAAAAAACACCTGAAATAGCTTTTTTCCCTCCCACCCTCTAGACCTTTCCCTCACGTTGTGCCCCCCTCCATGGCACAACCCTGTCTTCACTACTGGCATAATGAGTCAAGTTTTATATCCAATAGTTTACAGGAGAAGTTAAAATTTTGAATTCTGTGGTGTCCTGATGTGTAATGGTTTTGTGCATTATTTGAAAAAGTGCCTGGTCAGGAATTTTTAAAAACCAAATTGAACTAGTAAGTTCTCACTCATAAAACAGTCATTTGTATGTACTATGTAGGATATGGAGCTTGACTAAGTTTGGCCATTTTTCATTGCTATGTGAAGAAACCTTAACAGGTTTGGAAAAATTTGGTGAATCTTATGAAACAACTTAAGGAGCTGCTTTAAAAAATTATCTGGTTTGTTCTGTAATTTTTGCAAATTTGATCCTATTTCACCTTTGTCCTCATAAAAGAGAACAAAAAGTAATAAAGGTGACATCAACAATAATAACAACAACAACCTGTATCCATTATGTTGTATATGATTTCTACATTCCCAAATTCATCTCAATTACCTGTGGTTCATACAAGCATGCTGCTCTTAGATAGCTGAGGTCATAAGTTACAACCCTACGAAAGACCTACAATTAGAGGAAAGTGAAAATTCAAATAACCTTATGTCTAGTAATAGAACAGCCAACCAGCTCTTTCCTGTTTCTAACATCCAAAATGATGGCACAAGAATTCCTACAGAATGTCAGTTCTTAAGTTCTATTCAGCTGTTAGTTTAACATAGTATTTGAAAAAAATATGAAGTTACAAGACAAGAGAATTGTCTGAACAATTGATTGATAAAGATAAACAATTTTTCAATGTTATAGGCCCAAAATGTTGGGATCATTTAGCAAATTAAAAAATTTCCGTGTTTTGATTCAAGCCGCATGTTTGGGCTCTTATTACAGTAGTAGAGCATCTGCTTCTTACACTGGAGTCCCTTGTTTGATTCTCATTGTGATTCATACCAAGGACTTTAAAAATTGAACCTTCTGCCATTGTGGGTGATGGTAGGCATAAGCAATGGTTTAGGGAAAACAGTCCAGTACTCCACAACTGGAAAACAGCGATGGGCACTGCTTAGTTAAACCAAAAGATTTTAATTGGAGATGTAGAACCCAAGATCTATCTAACTCCATAGTAGGAGTCGCTAATTGAGGTCCACCTGTTGTAATAGGATTGGCCTATATCCTTTTGTTTAATGTTAATTGAGGATCTTTATTTGTATTTCTTATTCTCTAAATATTGCATTGCGTTTTCATTGAATTTATTGATTGTGTTTCCACTTTGTATTGTTAGTTTGGATAAAGTTTTGAAGAGATATCAACCAGCGCTGTCATTTGTCCATTTTTCTGATAAAGGTGGCTAATTTTGTCATACAGTATTTACAGACTGGCAAGTTTGGTATGAAAATGGTCATGTGATAAGGAAAAATTCTTCCCACTTAAAATGGTGTAGATAAAAAAGGTCTTGAATTAGGAAGGAGAGCTTTAGTTTGGGAATTGTGTGGTAGCCTGATGTCAGCCTTATTGAATATTTAAACTCTACTGCCTTGGAACAGTTGAGTAGAGCTCTCTTGTGATTCATATTAATGGTTTTAAGATGGTATATAACTTTACCTGACTTTTAATTTCTTTTTCTCAGCTACTTTTCTGTAAAACTGACGCTTGAAACTCATTCCAAGGAAGAATTAGACAGAGGGTTTGCAGAGCTGAAACAGATGCTACCAGAAGGTAAATAAATTGTAAAGGTTGTACAGATCCCAGAAGGTCCATGGGGACAATTAAATGTAGCCTTGTAAGTAGGACTAGGTTTAGTTTAATGAAATTATGATTTAAAACCCTATATCATCTAGGTGATCTAGAATTTGACTCCTGGCCCTCTCATACCAAAGATGTTAAAAATGGAACCTACTGCCATTGTGCATGGTGATCAGCATAAGATATGCAGTAGGGAAACAAGCCAGTGAGTCACAACTGACAACTGAAAAAAACAAAAGATGGTCAACCCAACTTAAACTAGTTGGTAAGAAACTGAGCCATAAAACCTTATCTAAATGACAGTAGTGGGGAACATAAGTAAAATTTGATCCCCTTCCTTCAACTACTCCTATTAGAATAAAAACGTGCAGTTCTGCTTACTGCTCCCAGTAGACTTTATGTATGATGTCAAAATCCACTTTACAAACAGACTGCATGGTGAAGTAGTTAAAGCATTTGACTTGCAGGCCGGAGGTCTGTGGTTCAACTCCTGCTTTGGTCCTTTGAAAGACTTTAGAAATGAAACCTACTGTCATTGTGCTTGGTGCTAAGCATTAGCAATGGAGTAGGGAGAATAAGCTGCAATTGGCAAAAATGCTGACTTAAACCAATTGGTTAGAAACTGTGCCATCAAACGTTACCTACCTAACTAAAAATTGACAAAAAGCGAGTCCACCCCTTTAAGAATATATGTCACTACTCTCTTGAATACAATTGCAACCTTTTTGTGACGTAATGATGATGCATTGATGTAACTATTTATTTGTTTGTCCTTTGGACTTCCTCAAACATACCTTTACATCACTGAAGATGTAAAATTTAGAGAGCTTTGATTTGGAACTTGAGCTTGTATGACGTTTACAAATTGTAACGGCATAGTTTTATGAAATGTAAAGTTTGGAACTCTATGTAATGGGAGCACTTTAAATTTTATACAGGAGGAACAATTAGTTATTTTGTTAATGGTTGAGTCTTACGTTTTGTTTTATGTATGTGAAAAGAGGTATTAGGATGGATAACAAAGGTGAATAAGCCTATGGGACAGAAAAGTATAAAACTTGAACAAACAAACGTATAAGAATGTTAAAGCTATTGCACAAAGATGTTTCTGGCAAGGGGTTGGGTCAATCATTCTAAAACCTTTAAGCATTATGGGTAGAGGGTGTAGTATGTGCCTAAGATAGTCATTTATTGTGCCACTGAAGTGTAGCTTCAGTCACAGAGTTCTACTGCATTCATTTGAATGATTTAATTCTGTGAACAAATTTAATGGCAAAATGTTTTAGAAAATTTGAAGGGTAAGTTTAAGAACAAAATTAATTTTTAAAAATAAAAGAAGAACTAAATCTACGCAGTGTGGTGAAATTTCCATTTAAATCGGACATGTATTTCTTAAGATATCAGCAAATGGATTTACTAGATTTGTGTTTCAAAGTGAGATTTAAGGGCAGCAGAGATTATACCACTTCCTCACATTGACAAGGAATGCTTTGTTTCCCTTTGTTTTTCAGACTTTTGTGTTGACCTTGACAATAATAGGAATAGGACCTTCCCCTGAGGATTGCAAAGTTTGAAAAGTTCCCATGCCACTTATGCAATCACATTCTAATAATGTGGGAGTGCTGAGGAGAAAATAGGCTAAGTTTAAAGAAAAACGAAAGGCTGTCCATTAATATTGGGATATGGTGTCATATTTGCTTGCTTCAAGTGCATTGTTTGTTGAAAATGTGGCAACTTTTCTTGCTCATATCTCAAACATCAGGTTTCAATGCAAATTTCACCAAAATTCTTAGAATAAGTACCCCTCTGACATATTTAAACTTGATATGACCTTAAACCCCTCTTTAGACATTGGAATTTCCTTTTTTTTTTTCAGGGAAAATGTGTTTTCCCCGAAGTTCTGTGTTTGTGTTTTGTCTTAAACATGTTTTTTCTTTTTCTTCTTATAGTGACACAAAAAACTTTGCCAATTTTTGTTAGAAATCAAAGAAGAGAAAGATACCCAACACCAGTCTTGTAATGATCATTTGTATAAGTATGGTTAATGATTGATGTCATATTATTTCTCTAAGGTCTGTCACTCCATACGTGACAGGAATCCCACAGTGCATTGTATGTGTACATGATTGTTTCATACATGCTCTTTTCAGGAAGTATAGTTGAATATGAAAAAGACCCAATCGGCAAAGCTGCTGAAGCGGTTTATGCACTAGCTGATGAAGATGGCGTCTTCCCGTCAAAGATAAAACATTCCCTGGGTGTGATTGAAGAAGCTCTAGAGAGGTATTCACTGACAGATATATGTGCAGGATTTAATGGAGGCAAAGACTGTACAGCTCTTCTTCATTTATTCTATGCAGCTCTGAAAAGGTGAGTTACCATGACAACAGAACTTTTTAAATTTAACATGAATGCTTCAATTGGACTACAGTGAATAGAGGGGAATACGGGCCCAGGGGGCTATGAGTTGTGGAAGTTGAAATGGTGGCAAATTAAATTAGCCTGTGTGAAGGGAAAGAGGGATAGGGTCTTGAAGAGAGGCAAGGATAGGGGTTATCAAAGGATGAAGGATGTTTGGACATGTTAGAAAATGGAATTGACTCTTTAAATACCATGGAAAAGGGAGTGAGGTCTTGAAGAGAGGCAAGGGCAGGGGTGGAGAAGGATGTGTGATGTTGGAACATCTTTGGCATTGTGTCAGAACCATAGGCTGCACCTGCCTCAGCTAGGCTGTGGTGGCCTGAGCTAGGCTTGGTGACTACATACATTGTAAATACACATTGCAACGATAGCGTGATGCTAGGTGGTCTATTATTGTAGTAAGTATGGCAAGAATGCATGGTTGCAGTTACTGAGTTATCAACAGAAAGGTACACCTTGTCACATAATGGCCACAGTGACAATTAATTACCCCTGATTAATTACTCCTTCTGGGAAAATTCATAGCCAGGCAATTGCCACCTGTACAATCCCACTAAGGAAATTTATCATCCATGCTTTATATTTAGGGCCAATTTTATGCAGTGGGAAGTTACCAAAGGGCAGTTTTAATGAGTGGTAATTGCCCAAGGAGAAATTGTTCCAGGTCTGGAAATCATCTGCATTAAAGAATTGTCCTGAGGCAATTACTAGAAGGGGTGATTGTCCGAGGAGAAATTGACCTGGGTGTGAATTTTCTACATTTAAGTGTGGGTATGTGCTAAGTTGTCTTGAAATGAGTTGTCCTTGTGGTATAAGTTATCATTTTCCAGGAAGGAAATTACCTTGGGGTGGAATTGTCAAAATTAAAGAATGGTCTAGGGACTGACTTATCCTGGAACAGGGGTGTCCATGGGTAACTGGTCTGAGTTGCAACTTGAAAATTATTCCAGTTCAGATTGCCTGCAGTAAGGAATGGTCCTGGGGCAGGTTTTTTTTTTTTTTTGTGGGAGGGATTATCTTGGACAGAATTGTTCAAGTGGTGGTCTGCAAAACCTTTTGTTAAACCATTCCTTTGTTATTGCTTGAAAATTAAAATACAGTCTATCCTTACCTTAAATACCAGTTGCTTGTTATTAGTAGTCAGTCAAACTTAAGTCATTTGATAATTTTTGTAACATTTCAGCAGCAAGTTTAACATTTGACAGGGTTACTGCCACCAAGGGTTTTTTCAATATAGTACATTGACCATTTCCCAGTTACATTTGATTGTGAGATAGAATAGTTGTGTGTATGGCATTTTACTGTCAACTAAATGGACACATATCAAAATTCTACCCCACATTGCTTTGAAATGGCTACTTGGAAATGAGTCAGCAGCATGAAAAAACCAGAAAACCACTCAGATCTTTTCCCTATTCCTTTTCAAACCGCCATCCCCCCCCCCCTTCCCCCCTCTTCCATGTTCTTTTCTCTCTTGCCATGAATAGAAATATATTTTTTCAATGTTTTGCATTCTACATTCTATTTTTCACAGGAAGTATCCTGAATACAATGAAAAATTACAAATATTGTACATTGAATCTGTCAGTGGAACATTTCCAGATGTGGAGAAATTTTTTAAGTTTTCAGTGCAAAGGTAAGGTATGGATAACCATTTGAGTAATACTATGTAGACTTATGTATATTATACACAATGGCAATGTCATTTTAGGTGATACAAAATAGATGAGTAGGTGCTATTTTAAAGTAACCATGGTGCCACAGTTCTAGCTGCTATTTGTTTATTTACCACATTATGTCAGGCCCTTAGTGTAAAATTTTCCAGGTGTCCTACAAATCACACTCCCTATGAAATTTAGGAGCAGGGCAGTACATGTGCTACTTTACTAAATCTTAGTAGATTTATCTGAGTTTGCATTCTTCATCTAGCTGTGCAAAAAATCATAATCCTCACAGTGATTTAAGGCAAGTGGTGGTGTTTGATTGTACTAGCTTACCTCAAACTCAAGGCTTGTTACATTTAGCAGACCAGCTAAATCCTGCTGTTGTAAAGTGGATAGCAGCATAGCTTTGCAGAATTCAAGAAATATTTGATATATGAAAAGCTTCATTAGTATCATTTTGATGACTGAAGTGGAAACCATCGGTGAGCAACTTATATGTACTGTGTCAGCCAATGTACTTTCCAATATGTCTGTGTTGTAGTGGTACAAGATTTTGGCGGAGAAGATTTGGGAATGGATGTAGAGACTTTCTGTTCTGTTAACAGTATTTTCTTTAAATGTAATGTGAATGGTTATTGAGGTGTAGGTAATGAATTACATTGAATTCATTCATTCCATTATAAATATTTAAATCGGATCAATAAGATAAGCTTACAAATACAATGGTAGAACAATATATGTACATAGACTGAATTTACATTATAACCTTAAAAGTTTAAACGTCTGCAACAAACCGTTTTAATTCTTAGATTGATTAAAAAGAACTGCTCTATAGATGAAAAAATTTTCTCAAGAAGTTATTCTGTACTTTAATATGTTAAATGAAAGGATTTTGTAAGTTTTTCTTTGATTTTGCATTGAGTGAACTGTCATCAAACAACATAGGAAACATTAAGTTGAAGGGCTTGTCCTCTCACCCCAACCTACAATTTTTGTAGTTCTTTAGTCCACAGAAATTCTCTGTTAGCTCAGTTCTTTAATTGAAAGATAGTTTAAACAATGCAGAGTACTGTAGTCCATATTACACAGCATGTACTGTACTGAGAGTGTTTTGATTAAATATTGACCTTTTCTATACTCACCCTGAAGCAATAAACTGAGATTGTGTCAGGATAAGGGTGAATTTCAGACAATTGTGGGAGGGCCTTAAGTAAGAAGGTTAGGAGAATTGGTACTGTTTGGGGTGAGAGAATCAGGCCTTTAAGTCCCTTTAATCGATCGGAAAGGAACATCATCGAAACAATATTTTCCTGCAGCAAGCTTCTTTGGATCATAAATATGACTTCTTGTATCTCAATAGATATAATTTGGAACAGCTGACAGTAAAGGGAAGAATAAAGGAAGGTTTACAAGAACTCAAGAAAACTCACCCTCAGATCAAAGCTGTCTTGATGGGAACAAGAAAGAGTGATCCATATTCAGGTAAACAAAGAAATTTCTTTTGAATAAGGCACCATGTAAATACAGCCAGGCTGTAGCTCCCTCATCCAAGCTGCAACAGCTGCAGTCATGCTTTATTACTATACTCATCACAGCAGCACATTAAGCTTGTTGATCCCATGGTTTCCCAACGGTGGAATTATGAAATTCTAATCACAAGGTCAAGGACTAGGTCCAAAATATTTAAAAATTGTCATTTCCTAATCTAGAAAAGTAAATATTACTTATCCAGCAATTCTGCCAGCTACATTCAACATACTAGCAAAACCAAGAATGAACTAAAAACATTGCTTACATTACCTTTCTAGTAAAAGGTTAATTTGGGACTACTATTTTGGGGGTTTACTAATTTGGGTCATGATCTGTTGTGATTACCTGAAATGAGGTAATCCTTAAAAAAAAGGATTGGGAGCCCCTGCTTTACCTTGTTATGATTCCTGTGTAGCAACAAAGTATGACTGAGGCAGCTGCAGCCTACAGATTGAGGTGCTGCCTAAGACATATCAATGACCTTCATGCAGACTAAAAATTCTGTCAAAATTCAAGGCTGCAACTGCCTCAGTTTGACTGCAGTTGCCTCATCTTTGCTGCTACACACATTGCAAAAGTGTGCAATTGTGATGAATTTTATATGAAACAAAGCATATCTGCAGCTACTGCAGCTTGGCTATGTTGACATGGTGCCTACAATTGGTCATTGGTCAAAGGCTTACTAAATGTAAATCATAAATCAACATTAGATGTAAATAAGGGTCCTGGGTATGACGTTAAACTGCATCCAGGTAGGGTGAGGAGGTTGTGTGTGGCGAGTAGTTTGTTCACAACCATTGTCTATAAAATGCATGCAAAAGGCCGTTATTACTCATGTTATGACTGTCGAGTTGTCAGCGCCACAAAAGCGAGCAAGTCCCTCCATGGTTGATCCCTGTGGGCTGGGGGTTGTAAAAATACTCACAGTATTTCCCACCTCTGGTAATAGGCAACTGAAGGGAAACCAAATTTGAGCTTGAACCATACTGGAAAATAAATTTTAACTTCAAACTTTTTATCGAGTTGACTGACACTATATAAAACATTCGTGTTAGTGTGTCATTAAATCTCATCTAAGTAACTAACTAGATGTAATTAAAATAATTGAGTTCACCATAAAGTAGAGCTGAGATCCCTATTTTTGTTTGATTAGCACTAGAAACTTATTAGATATATGCTTAGTGTTGTATGTGCATGCTGCAGGAACAATGAACCATTTTAACTATGTGATGAACTTAGCTTACTAATGAAACATTTAGGAAATGGGATGTCACAGAAGTGAGCCCAGTTAAAACTGTTACATACCAGAGAGTACCATAACTGTTAAATCCAGAAAACCAATAAAATGATATAGTGTATTATGGTGACAAATTAGGGAAGCTTCATTAAACTTGGGATATTTATCACGGTCTGCCATACAACCATTTTTTGGTTTCGATGATAAGAGAAACCTATGCAGTCATGATGGCGTGTGTATGTATGTGTGTATGTGTGTGTGTATGTGTGTTTGTGACACTTTGCTTGTTAGCACGATATCTCAAGATAGAAATGTCTGACAATTTTCAAACTTGATACATGGATGCCCCATATTGAGAGGAAGAACCCTATTGTTTTGGGGGGAGGTCAAAGGTCATCTGGGGTCAGCAGGGGTCAATTTCTGAAAACTTTGTTAGCACGATATCTCAAGATTGGAAACTTGTATAGATTTCATATTTGGTATGTGGATGGGTTATGGTCAGAAGATGGTCCCTATTGTTTTTGACGGAGGTCAAAGGTCATCTGGGGTCACCGGAGGTCAAAGTCTGAAAATCTGGTTAGCACAATATCTCAAGATAGGAAACTTGGATAGATTTCATATTTGGTATGTGGATGCGTTATGGTCAGAAGATGGTCCCTATTGTTTTTGACGGAGGTCAAAGGTCATCTGGGGTCACCGGGGGTCATAGTCTGAAAAACTTGTCAACACAATATCTCAAGGGAGAAAAATTGGATAGATTTCATATTTGGTTTGTAGATGCATTTTGGTCAGAAGAAGATCCTTGTTGTTTTTGGTGGAGGTCAAAGGTCATCTGGGATCAGCAGGGGTCAATTTCTGAAAACTTTGTTAGCACGATATCTCAAGATAGGAAACTTGTATAGATTCCATATTTGGTATGTGGATGCGTTATTGTCAGAAGATGGTTCATATTGTTTTCGGTGGAGGTCAAAGGTCATCTGGGGTCACCGGGGGTCAAAGACTGAAAATCTCGTTAGCACAATATCTCAAGATAGGAAACTTGGATAGATTTCATATTTGGTATGTTGATGCGTTATGGTCAGAAGATGGTCCCTATTGTTTTTGGTGGAGGTCAAAGGTCATCTGGGGTCACCAGGGGTCAAAGTCTGAAAATCTTATAAACACGATATTTCAAGATAGGGAACTTGGATAGATTTCATATTTGGTATGTGGATGTGTTATGGTCAGAAGATTGTTCATATTGTTTTCAGTGGAGGTCAAAGGTCATCTGGGGTCACCGGGGGTCATAGTCGGAAAAACTTGTCAACACAATATCTCAAGGGAGAAAAATTGGATAGATTTCATATTTGGTTTGTAGATGCATTTTGGTCAGAAGAAGATCCTTGTTGTTTTTGGTGGAGGTCAAAGGTCATCTGGGGTCACCAGGGGTCAAAGTCTGAAAATCTTATTAGCATGATATTTCAAGATAGGGAACTTGGATAGATTTCATATTTGGTATGTGGATGCGTTATGGTCAGAAGATGGTTCATATTGTTTTCGGTGGAGGTCAAAGGTCATCTGGGGTCAGCAGGGGTCAGTTTCTGAAAACTTTGTTAGCACGATATCTCAAGATAGGAAACTTGTATAGATTTCATATTTGGTATGTGGATGTGTTATGGTCAGAAGATGGTCGCTATTGTTTTTGACGGAGGTCAAAGTTCATCTGGGGTCACCGGGGGTCAAAGTCTGAAAATCTGGTTAGCACAATATCTCAAGACAGAAAACTTGGATAGATTTCATATTTGGTATGTTGATGCGTTATGGTCAGAAGATGGTCCCTATTGTTTTTGGTGGAGGTCAAAGGTCATCTGGGGTCACCAGGGGTCAAAGTCTGAAAATCTTATAAGCACGATATTTCAAGATAGGGAACTTGGATAGATTTCATATTTGGTATGTGGATGTGTTATGGTCAGAAGATTGTTCATATTGTTTTCGGTGGAGATCAAAGGTCATCTGGGGTCACTGGGGGTCATAGTCCGAAAAACTTGTCAACACAATATCTCAAGGGAGAAAAATTGGATAGATTTCATATTTGGTTTGTTGATGCGTGTTAGTAAGATGGTTCATATTGTTTTTGGTAGAGGTCAAAGGTCGCCTGGGGTCACTAGGGGTCAAAGTCTGAAAATCTTGTCAACACAATATCTCAAGGGAGGAAACTTGGATAGATTTCATATTTGATATGTGGATGTGTTATTGTCAGAAGATGGTTCATATAGTTTTTGGTGACAGTCAAAGGTCATCTGGGGTCACTGGGGGTCAAAGTCTGAAAATCTTGTCAACACAATATCACAAGGTAGGGAACTTGGATAGATTTCATATTTGGAATGTGAATGGGTTAAAGTTAGGAGATGGTCCCTACAGAGATGCCAAGTATCTTGATTTAGGTGGAATAATTACCATTTTCACCCTCGATTCCACAATTACGAATATCCTCCAAAAATTGCTCTTTTCACATGTTAAGGATCTTCGTTGAAATCTCAGTGTCTAGCTCCCTAAACTGAAAAGTTTAGGCCAAAATTGTATGGTGTGAATGAGCAAGTGAGCTAGAACTTTCTGCCTAGGCTTAACGTAGGCCGAAGTTAGGCCTAGCCGATGCTACATCTTTCACAGAGCAGAATGGAGTACTGGAGAGGATCAACAAAAATCCACTTGGCCAAGAACATCAAAAATATTTAAAAGGCATTGGTAAAAAACCCTTATACCACAATCTGCAGTACTTTTGTGAGCTTTAGGTGTAAAGTTTTTCCCAGCGATGTAATTTTCTTCATCATGTCTAAATGTCTTGGCACTTTTGCCATTGCCTAATGTAAAGCATATATGTACATTTTGAACCTGTTCTACACATGTATGTTTCTGTGTAATACCCTTAGGCAAGCCTAGTGGGAAATTTAGCTTTCCTACCAATATTTTATTTGTTCTAGAACATGATATAAAGCATGCAGCAGCATATTTTGGTAGCAGGGTGGTATCTGCAGCGGGGGAAAACTTACGAAATTCTCCCATATATATATTAGTGTTATGAGAGGCTGTTCAAAAGTCCTCCCATATATATTAGTTTTACAAAGTGTCATTGCAAAATAATGTCTCGACTCTGCAGTATTTACGGGGTTGGTTCAAACCTCTGCACTGAAATCTAACCCTCATCAAAGTCTTAAAAGTATTATTAAACCTTTCAGCTGGAAAGGATGGGGAGAGGGTCCTTAGTTTACAGTGTTGTGAACTCTCAAGACTTTTTGCAGGTAATTATACAAAACCATCAAAACCATCATTATGTCATTTCTTAATTGTACCATGGTTTTTTAGGGTTGCCCTAGCATGAGGGGGTCCACTTTTAAAGGTTTGCATGATTCCTATTTTTCATTTCTTGAAGTCAGCTCGCAGCCTTTTGAAATTGCAATGTGTAGAGGTTAAAAGATTTGTAGGGTCACTGGTGGTCAAAATATGAATTACAACCTTGTTTAATAGGTGTTAACACATCTTAAAGTGGGAGACTTAAATAGATTTCATGTGTGGTTTGTGAATGCTTATGGTAAGAAGATGATCCCTATTTTTGGTGGGGGGGACAAAGGTCATGTGGGAAAACAAAATTATTTTTTGAACATGTTAGTATAACATTTGAATGAGAAGATAATGGTACATGATGGGATTATTTGAAACAGAACGTTTGTGTATCATCGAAACCTCAATGCAGTTTTGCATTCTGGTTTTTTTTTTTTTTTTTTTTTTTGCATCTTGTGGTAGTTCATTTGTTGATTGTTGCAAAAATTTAACTTCTTAACCTTTATTAGAATTGTACATGGTCTTGTGGTACAATCCATAGACACCATGTCAAAATTTGTTGTATTGTCTCTTTATGGGCACTAGCTCGTTAAACTATTGTTTTTCTAGTGTCCTGTCCGGTTCTATATTTCAGTTTATATTTGTACGGACGAAATTAATAAATGAATGAATGAATGAATGAATGAAAATAGGCAAACTACAGCTCCCTCAGCCAAGCTGCAGAAGCTGCAGTAATGGTTCGTTGCAATATACAACATGATATCAGGCCATCTTAATTCTGCTATTGTAATGAGTTTACCAAGGAATCATGGGCAGCTGCAGCCTTTCTGATGCAGCTAGAGCCTTATGGAGGTAGCAGAAGCCTACACTCCAAATGTATGTGACAAATGTAAATGAAACAAGTCACCTTTCCCTCGCTCCCTTTCAATGTTAGCAACAATTTGTTAACTATCAGCTAGGACACAATATTGAAAGGGAGAGAGGGCCTTTCAAGGGGAGTTTTAGAGATGGTGAGTGCAATTTGTCACTGTACCAGTGATTTTGTTTCATTTGTTTTGTCAGGGATTGTAGGTGAGGTGGCTGCAGCCTGCAGTTTTGACATGGTAGCTGAATAGCAGTTTAAACAATGTTATTCCATACTATAGATAAATGAAATGATTTACTTGTGAAGGAATGGTATGAAGTTTGTATTTATATTGGATAGTTGTATCTGGACAGTTTTTTGTTCATACAAATCAGCTGGTACAGTTTTATGAATGTCTTTTCTTTTCTGTCCTGTCTCTAGAGACTCTTCAACCATTTAGTCCGACAGATCCTGGTTGGCCAGAATATATGAGAGTTAATCCCATGTTAAATTGGTCCTATCATGATGTCTGGAACTTCCTCAGAAAACTAAGTCTTCCTTACTGCCGTCTTTACGACAAAGGGTAGGCTATGAACAATGATGAGCTATACTTGAAAACATAAATTGTAAAAACTTATATTGTAACCATTTGAAAAAATCAGACTTCAACTTATGCTTTTTGATTTAACATGAATACACCTGAAAAACGCAAGCTCTCACACCTGAGCATGATTCAAACCCTTACACTTATGAAACACATGGTCCCTGTACAAGCCCATAGTCAAAAGAGAAGGGATATAGGATGGGGCAACCCACAGAAAAAAATCTCATAGTTGCCACGGAGTTAATCTATTTTTACAAATCTCACTGTCCCTGAAAAGCTACCCCATCCATCTGTTCAGTGTGTCTTCTAGCTGAAGTCCACATTCACAGCAGGATGAAACACTGCCCTATCTGATAATCCAAGCTAGTTGTGAAAGTTTTTGTTAGTTGTATATGGCAAAGACAAGACAATATGAACAACTCACACAATGTGAATTCTGGTTGTATTGATGTGAGCTGGTAAGATGTGAAGAGCATCTGTCAAGGGTTGTGCACACAACTTGATACAAAACTTGTAATCTTTCTTCCCTAAGAATCTAACAACTGAATATTTTCTCCATCAGGTATACCTCTCTTGGCAGCGTGGCATCAACAACTCCTAATCCTGCCTTAAAATATGTTACACAGTCTGGAGAAGTTCTCTACAAGCCAGCATATACTCTACAAGATGAATCACATGAGCGAACAGGTCGCAAGCCATCAACATCCTCTATAGATAACTTAAAAAACTCTTAGCTAGTCTTGTGAGTTAGAGTGGCAGGTAAACAGGACCACCCACAATTCTTCATGAAGTTAAAATAAAATTGCTATTGATAGAAGGATTCCTGCAGCCATGGAAAGCCTGGAAAAGTCATGAAGATTTGAAAAATTGTCTCAAGGTCTGGAAAAGTTTTAAAATTTAGGTAGATTGTCTGAAATCCTGGAAAAGTCACATTTCACACTGAATTATCAAAATGTGTCTTCTTGGTAAGATTAAAATTTTTTATTCTTTCCACATCCAAATTTTCTGTTTGAGAAGAAAATTCTATGAAAAAGAACAAGAAGAAGGTTATGGAATCCTTTCTTTGGTTCCAGGGATTCATTACAATTGATTCCTAGAAAGCATAGGAACCCTGGGATCAATGGAAGGTAGCAGAATTAAATCTTATGGGTGAGGGTTATCCCCCCCCCCCCCCCTACTTCATTGTTGCAGTTCTTGGCAACTCAACCTTTGTTGAAAGATGGGAAATGTGTAGTACTTTAAAAACCAGGTGCAAAAATGATGTTGTATTACCCACATTGAAAACATGTGATAAGCAATGTCATAGGTAGGAGTGGAATGTGAGAGTCACAGGGCAATTAGAATAAGTATTCCTCTACTAATCAAAAAATATATTTCATCATAATCCTTTGTTTCAAATGAAAATTAGATTAAACATTACTAATATTCTTTTGGTGATGTATATGAAGAAGTTGGAGGGAACAATATGGTAAGTCTTTCAGCCATTTTTATAATAGATGAAAATAAAGGGAAGTCAAGTAGCTGCTTTTATCCTTTAGCAGACCCCTAGCACCAGTAAAGAAGGGGCAGGGGGAAACACAGTTGAGGGGCAAACACAGTTGAGGGGCACAGTGGTTGTGTGAAAAGTACTAGACGCTGAAGGCTGGTGGGGAAAGGACAAGGGAAAGCTCTCTGGAGCCCCTGGTTTTTACTGTAGCCTTCATCTTTACTGAGATGTTAGTACTTCACACACAAAGGACTGTATTAGAGTCTTCACTTATTTATGGTTCAAACTCAAGTGGAAGATGATACTTGGAAGTTGAAGTAAAACATGAAAGGATGGGGGGAAGTGGGACAGAGTGCAAAAGAACCAAAAAACCACATGGGGACAGAGTGGAACTAAAGATGTATCAGTGGACTGCTATTGTATAACTATGAAGCCAAAGGTCTACTTAAATAAATCTAGGTTAGGAATGAGTTGCTTCTTTGCTGGTTAAGATACGCAGCCAATAGTTCATTTAACCTATTCGATGGCGCCATTATGGATCATGTATCATCTTTGTGGTCATATTTATATGCATAAAAATATTGATTGGAGATGATATCAAAGGCACAAATAAGATTATTAAATATCTGCTGAAAAATAGGGGCTCAGCAGTCAGTTTTAAATTTTGTTTAGAAAAAGGGATGGGCCAGAGAATGGAAACATTAATTATGCTCTTGTAAATATAAAAACAGGAAAAGATGACCTTTAAGCCTGGTTTGCAAGACTACCTGCAACTCTCCATTGTCAACAGTTTATATAATTCACAGACACTTAATGTACCAACTTCATCCAATTTTAACTGAACAAGGCTCGATTTTGGTGGTTGTTCGATTGTCTAGGGCAACTAAAATTCCATAGGGACAACCAAAAGTAAAAGGTTGGTTGTCCGATGGACAACCATTTTCCTCTCACTTTAAAGAAGTATATACTGCTGACTGATCAACTCTTTCAACTTTTCCATCATACAAAAAATTCAGACTTCAAGCGTGTTTGTCTCTCAAACATCACATCTTTGCAATCTTCAAGACCAGTAATACTGTAGGCCTACATGAACACAATTCATGTTTTGTAATTGAGTGAAAGATGTTTTGGACAACCAAATTTACTTGTGGACAACTAAATTTAGTGAAATAGTTGACGGAAGCACAACCATGAATTTTTTTGAAAATCGAGGCCTGTTGAATATGCACAATCAGGCCAATTGCATGTATCATGAGAAAAATATGGTTGTGAAACTAACTACACCATGACTAGAGACCAAAAAATTGCTCAGTCAATGCCTTGTTGTGTGGTCTCATCAGTAGTCTTGGCAGTGTTCCCAGCCTGTCCTCTGCTTAAAACTCCAAAAGTGTATAGATTCACATCAAAATGGCAGCTTGGAATTAAAATGTGTGTGCTTACAAAAAAGTAATATATTACCATTATTGAAGGAAAACAAATGAAATGTTCAACATCTGTGTTCTTGCCAAAATATTAAATGAAAAGGTGTTGCTTAAAATTAACACTACTGGCAGTTAGTTTAATTAGTGTGCTTTTGTTTTAATGTTTATGTGTAATAAGGGAAACAGGCAGAAGTAAGTCTAACATTGCTCAGTCACAATTAACTATAAGAATAGCATAACTCATGTGATCTCTCCCATTGCTGAGCCAAGGGCCCAACCAAGAGGGGGCTGCCACAATGTTTCAGAGATTTGCAGGGCACTTAGCCTACTTTTTAATTGAAAGGAAATCAGTTCAAGCACACAAGTTGTTTGACACAATCTGGGGCTCTCAAAACTGGTCATGCTATTTCATTAGAGGCATAAAATTTATGTTCAAAGATGATAGGGGGTTCTTTTGGCCAAACAGAGCCCCAGGTTCATTGTTATTCCATTGAACCCTTTATATGGATCAAATCAGTTGTGGAGACATGTCATTTGAAAAAAAAAAGGAATGCTTGATAATTATGTTATCAATTCATCATTTTTCAACTAATCTGAAGTTTAAAATCATTTTAACTTTTGAGTGTTGATTGAGTTTAATTATTTATTTAAAATGATTGAACAGTAACAGAGGTGTCTTTATTCATTTAAGTTTGAAGCAGATGGAGGTCACAGGAAAAAGTATACCTTATTTTTTACTTGATAATCAAATGTTTATCCATTTGGAGTAGGCCACCATATCAAAATAGCCAAACTACAGCTTGCTCAACTTTGCTTTATCACTGTTTGTAATTACATCAGTAGTGTAAGTTTTTATCCTGCTGTTGTAATGTCTGCAGCAACAAGCATAGCTGAGGTAGTTGCAGTCTCGCTGAGGTAGCTGCACAGCAGCCTAGCTGAGGTAACTGCAGCCTTGCTAAGGCAGCTGCAGCTTAGCTGAGGTAGGGACAGCTTGGCTGAGACAGGTGCAGACCCTAGTTTTTCCATTGTGCCTAAAGAAGTAGAAGGATGGGAATGTATATGATCTATTAAAATGTTTCTGGATATTTTTACAACATTGTATAGAAAAAGGTGAGAAAAAAAATCATATTTAATCATGCAGTGAATGTTGGTAATGATGAAAAATAAAGTGATTTATAACCTTGACTCTCAACACTTTTACTGTAAAGCCTTTTTCGCTGAGTTATCTCTGGGAAGCCCAAACTTGAAGAGAACTCATAACCAATATGGTTTTGTTTGAAATGTTTTGAAAAACTTAACAGCCACTCCCCTTCAAATATCTTGATTCCCAGTCTAGTGGGGCAGAGCATCTGCCTATCACCCAGGAAGCCTAGGTTCAAATCCCTAAATGAGCCATACCAAGGACTTAATACTTGAACCTTCTGTATTGTGATTATATTTTAATGCTTTGAAGTTGGATAAAAGGCAGGGGCCATGGATTAGGCCAGAATGTCAGAAGTCAAAGCATAGAACTCCATCAAACGAAACCAAACCCTCCAATCATGACATGAAACCCCAGGTTGGTAGAATTAGGGTCACTCACCCCTATCTCTGCAACCCACCTTTTCAACTACTCAAAGCTGCCACACCCCTCCTGCCCCCTTCCCTGATTTCCATAGTCAATAATTCTGACTGCTTTGATGCTGTTGCCTAATTGGGTCCCTCATTGTTAAGACTGTTCAGCCAATGGTTGGCAAACCAAATTCTAGTGCTAACTCAGACAGTTTTAAAACACTCTCTAGGGTGTGAAAGAGACATAAAGGAAATGCAAATGTCAACAATGATCCTGTTCTTTGTTGCCTGATAAAACAGGCTTGTAATTTCCGGCTTACAAGCCTGGCAAATGCAATTTCCGACTATCTGAGAGGTCGAGATTTTCAAAATTTTCTGTACGCTCCGTGCCAACTGATGGTGGCGCTCCATTTAGATAGTCTTTCGGGCAATCAGTCACCACTTCTCATGCCCCTCCCCCCAAAAAATATTTTTGCACAACATCCCCTGACACTATGTGAGAGGTGTGGTCGCAAGTTGAAGTTTGCCCCCCTCCCCCCCCCCCCCCCAGACAAATACCCTTATATCCACCCTTGACATTCATTGATGTATGAGGAAGATCGTAAGAACTGTGATGACTTAACGAACTGAATGCCATCCGCCGCCGAAGTTGCGTCGGGCGCTTAGCGTTCTATTAAACAACAATGGTTCAGGGTCCCGCCGCTGAGAGCTCTGTTGGGGTCAATTGGTGAGGTCACAGATTCTCTCGAGTATGTACAAAAATTTAAGTCAGTAGATTGATAAATTTTAGCTTCCAAGCCTCAACTACTTTTCGAGAGAGGACTATTCCCAGGGCCACTTTGGTAGGCCCTACAATGAATAATTTTAAGAGTGGAAGAGGGCAAGCGCGAAGTACGCTTGGTAGTACCGGTACGCGTTTAAACTATGACAAGCGTTGTGTTCTGCTGGCAGAAATAACAAACCCCGAGTATTTCAAAACGGATGCTTGCGACGAGCGCCATATACAAAACAGCGCTTAAAACAATAATTCGTAGCCCATTCTGTAATTTCAAATGTGGTATTTTTCATAATATTTTATTTCCTAGCCTTGATCAAGATGTTAGTAAATGCCACTTCTAAGATATTATGAAGTGAGGGCGCTGGATACGTAGATTATGAAACCGGCTGTTTGAATTTGTTTGCCAACAAACGAACAGTTTAGGTATACCCCCGTTCAATTGCCAAACACACTAAATCTAAAAATTAGACTGGCCTATAAACTAAGTTTGTCGAAGTGCTTGCTAGGCGGGTGCAAGCTACCACTCATATTAAAACCGACAAGTTTATCCACTCATTGCAATTTGCACACCGTAACTGCGATTTTCTTTTCTTTTTTTCTTTTTTTTTTTTTGGGGGGGGGGGGGTCAGTTTAGCTCGATACTCATTCACCTTTACCCAAGCCTTGTTTTCTCAAAGCAGTACCTCCGTCGGCTTCTGAAACCCATAATTTTCCCCAATGTGCAGATTATATCCACACGGTACTTCATATAACATATATTCATAAAATAGTTACAAAACACCCCATCTAATTCCATAACATACTGAAAAAAGCTTCCCTTAGGCACCAGTGGCGGAGCTAGGGGGCGTAAATGGTCCGCAGGGGCGTATATACCCTGAGTCTCAGCATGATCTAAGTCATGGCTTTTCATACTTTTCATGTGGTCTTCCCCCGCCTGGTAGAAGACTACTTTGCCATTTCTCCTAACTGCCTAAGCACTTCTCTACTAAAACATGTTTAAAGTTTCTATCAATGGGCGTTCGCAGGAGAAAATTCAGGGGACAAATATTTTTAGGGGGAAAAGGCTCCGCGCCACCAATTGATGGTGCGGAGCTGAAGAAAGGTTTTGGCCTAAATGCCTCCCAGATCGCTAGAAATGGCACTTCTTAAGCCTATTTACCGCATGTAAATAAGGGAAACACTGAGTGAACTGTTCAGAAATGCTGATGTTAATTTTGTCTTTTTCTGTTTTTATTCGTTTTTCAAGTTTTTTTTTTTTTTTAATTTCTAGGAGAAGGAAAGTCCCCTCTTACCCGCACCTGCACACGCCCATGTTTCTATCCCTCTCTTTTACATACTAGTATGAAGGAGGCCATTAAATTTTGTGCTATTGTCAGGTCTAGATTTAAGATTTAATGTAATAATGGACTTCTTTGTGAAGATAAAAGTTAAAACTGCCAGAGTCAATAGCAAACAATCTTACAGGGAAAAGTTTTGGAAATTAATCACCATTAGGTGTACATTTTTTGGCATATGGAAATCAAGATAAGTACACGAAGAATCATTAATTGACATAATTTACATTATGTGACCACACATTAATTGAGTACATTGCAGGAAATACCCAAGAAAAAAGGTCTGCTTGGCTCTCTAGTTACCGAATTCATAAGAAATAAAAGTAGCCTAAACGTTATTAGATGCAATTTTCTGGTTTTTGAGATCACGGAAATACAGAAAAAAGCATTTTCATGACATCATCGTGCAGTGTCAGATGGCCACTCTGCATTTAAATAGCCATTTATCATGAGAACGATCACTGGAAGAAAATCAAAATGGAAACTGCTCATTAGAACTCTGAAACCATCACCACTATGATAACAGTTTTATTTTAACCAGAATATTCTCTTCAATGATTTTGAAAAATGTTGTGGAAGCTATTTTGGTATCTTTATAAACTCTTTTTATCGTCTAAGTTGACAATTACTCCCGACAAGAAGAGGGCTATTTGCGCTACAATTATTATTGCGCCCTCTTCAACTTTTATTGGCGGGAAGGGTGAATTTAATGACAGCCTCAGTGTGTATTTTGCAAGCTTATAATCACGCTTGGTTTGCAGTGGCGGCGGAAGCATAAAAATTTAGGGGGGGGGGGGGACAATCAGTGAACAAGATGGAATGGTTGGACTCGTGCGCGAAGTCCCACTGGCGTGGGTCCAAGGCCCGTCTTAGGGCCCTGGAAGTGGAAGCTCTGAGATTCTACAAGCTCTCTCGTGCAATTTAAGCCGTTTTTGGAACATTTTACGGTGAATTCAATGAACAGAAATGTGCGAAATATTTGCGTTCACAGATAGCCTATAGGCTATTTCCTGACCGACGCAGATTTTAACGTAGGCCTACGTATAGGCTAGGCCAAATAATGTCCGAGTTCACCTAGCCTAACCTGATTGTCACAGAACGAGTTATAACGCAACGACATAAGCCTAAGCATGTGTCATCAATTACGCAACATTACATTGGATGAAAAAATGTAGTGGAAATAGCCTACTGTAAGTGAATGACTCACCTAGTATGATGAGTGCATAGGCGTCCGGGAGCATTTCAGAATTGGGGGGGGGGGCAGAGGATTCTCTGCCCGAAAAAATGTAATTCTGCCCGAAAGACTATCTAAGCGGAGCGCCACCATCAGTTGGCGCGGAGCGTACAGAAAATTTTGAAAAATCGCAACCCCTCAGACAGCCGGAAATGGCCTTTCCCAGGCTTATAAGTAGAATCAAAGCCGTCGATATTTTGAACTTTCGTTTGCAATAAAATTTTTACCAAAAATGAGCAAACCTACAAAAAGGTCAGAAAACTCCCAGATGAAATGTACCACTTACCATTGGATGACTACATTAAGGTATAATCATTGGAAAATGAGTTTGCTTACGCGTTCTACAAACTATTTTACGTCCTGCAGCATGAGATTATCCTCAATATAATTTTGAAAATTGAAAAACTTCAGAAACCCTCGAAAATACCAAGGCTTCATAATATAATGATATACCGCACCTGGGAATGTATAAAACATTACCTGGTCTTGTATCTTTCCGTGGAAAACTGTAGAACGGAATTAAAAACATGAGTACCGTATGTCTGTGACTCTGTTGCGACTCTTGCCCGAAATCCAGTTCCACTGAATTGATACAACTGTCTATATGACTCGACTCGAACTCCCGACTATATATGATTTTCTACTAACGCCGTTTGAGAAAAACCCGGCTTGTCCCGTTGCTAGATATTTTTACATGAATTTGTGGGCAGACTTACTTGCAGATTTGTTCACACTTAATTCGTATGAGTGAGCAAACAAGCTACGCTGATTTGTTCACCATTGCCCGATTTTCGGTTCCACAGTACTGCAGGTTAAAAAGTTTCGCACAATTTTAAGAGCCTGAGGATCATTTTGAAAAGTGCGAAATCGTCATCTCATTCATATGCTGCCCAAATACCTCTCGACCAAGTACGTTTCATCCTTCTGGTGACTATTGGTGATTGTCATTTAGTAATATGGTGCGTAACAAGATAGCTTTTGATTGATTTGTTCGGGCAAAATTTTGGGGACTGTATACATCCTCTCTCCCCTTGTAATATGGCAATGAAAAATATCCCAGAACTTTTTTGCAACTTTTGCCCGAATATTGTGTCATTTCGGGCAAAGGTTTACACAAGAATATGAAGTGAGGCTGAGGAAAATTGTTTTTTCATAAGCTGTCCGAATGTGTCGCAAATTTTGGTATCTTTTAGAGATTTCATGAAAATTGTACCGTGACTATAATGCTTTTTTATTATTTTTTCGACCAACTGTTTGAAGGAATTCTGGCACGCCTAGGAGTTTTCTGTGTAAGTAGACACAAACCAGGTTTTAAGACTCAAACGGCTGCCCGAATTTTTCCAGATCCCTGCCCGAATTTTAGGTCTTGAGAAAATTTGGGGGGGGGGGGCAGTCTGGCCCCCTGCCCCCCCCCCCCCCCGCCCGCCTCGTACGCCTATGGATGAGTGAATACTGGGCAACTGTTCGTTAACGTGATGACAATGGCAATGCTTCACTTCTCGCGGAGGGAAAATACTAGTACCAGTAAAGGTTCGGTTTCACTGGACAACTGATATACTACATACACCTGGTTTGCGGACCGGGCGAGGTTGCCAGATTCTTGTAATGATTTGCAGCCAAAAACTAGGTCACAGGCATAGAGCATGGTCGCAGGGGACCGTGACAAGAATCAGCCAAACAATGGCAGAACATAGGCTAAGTCAATTTCGGCTGCTCTGTTCGGTGGTGGGTTAACTATAGTCTCAACTTTGAATTGGTTCAAGTCTCCCAAGTTTCTTTTACTTCTTCTCTGATTTTGGGGGGAAGTCCCCTCGCTAAGAATTATAGGGGGGAACGCCCCCTCGCTAAGAAATTTAGGGGGGACGTGCCCCCCCCCCCCGCCCCCCCCCCCCCCCCGCTTCCGCCGCCAGTGTTGGTTTGGAAGCATACATCAGTGCTTATAAAGCATGAAGATACGTTTCCGCAAAATCTGCACCTATTACAGAAGATGATCTTTTTCATCAGAATAAAGTATAGATAGTACAGGTAATGGTATCTATATGAGCAATTTGTTATCTGGGCCTTAAAACAACGCTATTAAATTATGTTTTTTGCCAAAAATGGTGCAAGAGTGAAGTATGTTAAAAACCTAAAAAGGGCGCCGACAGACGATTTTAGTCCGTCGGGGGGGGGGGGCGACCGCCCTTCTGACCATACGGAAGCTCCGCCACTGTTAGGCACTAAATCTGAAGGCAAACAAGTGGTCGCATTAATACACCTAGTGATTGGGATACGCAACCTTCAAGTCGAATACTGAGTGAGGGCGCTCTATACGTATGAATAGTTACGACTGAGTCGGACACAATCAATAAACTGGATGAAGAAAACCCGTTCCACTTGTAAACTCATAAGTTAAATGTATGGAAATAAATTAAGACTAATAATTCTTATCCTGCTCTGTGGAGTGGCGTACGTAGCTATACATTTTCCAGGGGCCGGGCAAGTTTGTTAAAATGTTAACACCATTTCCCTGGGGACGTAATTTGCGAGGCGCGAAGCGTGCCAAAATTTTTGACCATTTTAAGCGAATTTTTTATAATATGGAGCTTGTACTGGAGAAAATTTTTGAGTTCTGCCTTTTCTATATAAGTAAATGTGGAAAGTTCGGCAGTTACTGAAGAATCTGTATTTCTTATTGGCAAGTCTGAGATTTCACGGCGACCTAAGATCGTTTTTTCTACACAATGTTATCTAAGGCCTACAAATTGAGTCCCTCTGACGACATTTTTAGAGTCCACAGCTTATATTGCATGGATACAATTTGGAACTTGATGAAAGAAAATTCATGCAAATAACACTGTAGTTGCCGATATCACTTGATGATCTGGTGATTTTGTCATTTCCAGAGTTCGGAGAAGTTTACCAAACTGATTTATGAGCGAACACGACTGCAATCATTGCAAATTGCTGCGCGCTAAGCGAGCAGAAAATTTTGCATGTTTGAAACAAATAATTACAAAACTGGAGCTTTCATTGGAGAGAATCCGAAATTTCACGGAAGAAGGGTTGGGAAAACCACACTGCATTTGACTGGTGTCACAAATGGCAAATTTCCGATTTTTTTTCCTTTGCAGAGCCAGAGGGGTAATTACCCCCTGCCCATCTTGTAGATATGTCACTGACCCTGTGGCTTGCATGTCTTTCTGGTTTCGTCTTTGCTGGTGTCCCAAGTGCTCCTCAAGCGATTTTGAAGATAAGAACCATATGTGTGTGACATACTTTAAAGATGATAAAGGAAATGCATTTATTGGTAGATTTTACAAAGCGAGGCAATCAGGCATATTGTAACTGATGCTGGGGTGTCAGAGGAGTGGTTGTAATTTTCACTATGTTTTTTCTTGGGACACTGAAGTCGAAGGATCGTCAAACCTCCCCGAAGATAGCCTCGATCAAATGTGTCGTCGTTTGCGGTCGCTGATTTTGCGGGACCGTGTGTACTATGAAACCCCAGCATCGTCCATACTTTCCTTATGATGACGGCAAATATAAGAGAGAAAAATTCACTTCATTTTATGAAGATAATGACAGTTTGAAGAGACTAAGAATAAGTAGCAGTGGAGGGGGAGGGGGATAACGTAGGTTTTGGAAATGGCAATTGCTGCCATCGGCAAATGTCCTGAGGGAAGTAACTGACAATTCCATCAAAGACTTCCAACGCTTAGCAGTACTAATGAGAACTGAATATGTATAAGGTTTAGGATATAAGTAAGAAGGATTTTGAACCATGTTCGCACCCTTGAGCTAGAGAGTTGTCTCTAACAGAACCCCCGCCTTCTTTAACATTTAGTGAGATATATAAGCCTGTTCAGTGATCTACTTTAGGGTCTCCATCAAGTTTAAATAGTGAGGCCTGTAGGGTGTATGTGTTGTCAGAGAAATCGCTACATATCTGCAACTGATGTGTAATATGAATTAGGGCGCTGGTATGAGGGCGCTCGTCATGAGCGCGCCATGCAAGAAAAGTTGTAACAGAAGTTTTATGGTATATTTGTATAGATATTTCCCTTCATTCCTTCATTTAACAATGCAAAACTTAATCAAGATAGACTAGCCTATTACATAGAAGTTCTGATGTAATGTACGTGGTGTTGGTTTCCTTTACTCATTTTTTCCTTGCTTTCATTATTCTGGCAAAGTGGAGGAACGTCCCCAGTACCCACCCTGATCGTAATCCCGTCTATGTTTACGAATTTTCTCGGATAACGATTAGTTCAACCATTGAGGTTTAAGGTGTCATATTTTCAATTCAGTACAAGGTCAATGGAGAAAGAAAACCATTATTTTAGCAAACTATGTTCCAATTCATCATGAATTGATTAATTTTAGTCTGGTAAGGTAGGGACTGAACCTCCCTGAACTGAAAGATAGATTTAGCAAGTAGCAAATTAATTCCAGTGTGAAACGTCTCATTAACTGGTTAGCCTAATGACCAAGTTCTGACACCTCAGTCAGTTAGTGGAGTCCTCGGAGAACATTGCTTTTAGCTAGGGATACAGAACGAATAGATTCCGTTCCTCAAATTGAGTAATTGCACGAAGAATTGCTTCATGTATTTCTTTCTTATCCGTGCATTTTGGGGGAGGGATCGAAGAGGATGGGACAGCCGTAGCCCTTGCCGGTGGGTCTACGACGTGTATAACTACCGCAGTACTCTAGGAATAGCAGTTAATATCTTCAAAGCAGTTAGAAAGAAGACCTTCCTACCGACACGATCTTGAAGGTAATCAGTGTCTCGGTGAAACGGGGGCTTTGGGGGGGGGGGGTCTTATTCCTTAGTGATAAAAAATTAGGGGCTAAGACCAATGCGCGTTAGGCTATTTGCCCGTTGCTTCAAGAAGTTGGTATCTCTGGGAGAATTCTGAAGAGGGTGCTGTACATACTGTTGATCAGTCCAATGCATGTGCAACTTAGAACACGCGTGAAGTACCGAATCCGGCTATATGTGCGGTTTTTAAGGCGAAAACGTTTTGTTTTAGGCTACACTCCGCGCCACCGCGCGGAGGTGACACTCGGATTTTTTATTACTCAAAAAGAATCGCAAAAGAGTCACAAAGATTAGACCTGCCTTAATTCCGTTGTATATTTTTCTCCCGGAAAGACACTCTAGACTATATTATACAATGGCAGTGGAACATTTTATCCTTGGCGCAGCCAGTATAGAGGGAAGCGGTTCCCCGACAGTGTTAGGGGATCGAAACGATGGCCGAAATAAAGGAGGACGAAAAATTAAATGCGGCCAGAATAGGGAAAGGCGGGACGTTAGTGGAGCGGAGTGAGGATGGAGTAGGGATATAGGGAATATTGTCTCCATAAGTGTAATCTGGTTATGATATTGAGAACTAGGAAGAAACAGATTAACAGAACAATGCAGGTTTGTTCTCTATATTGTGATTGACTTCGTTTTTGTTTCAAAAAAGGGGATTATAACAGAATGGAAGCCAAAACGTTTCCCATGTAAATCTAGTGTATAAAGAAACAAAACTTAGAATCATTTTGCATGTAAGTCCTTTCGAGAAAGCAAAAAGTCTCAAAAGGGGGGGGGGCGACATGCACATCCTGATCTCCCTCGTGCCCCTCTTCAAGGACGACAGTCAAGAATGCACTCTGAAAATGTTACGTTTAGTAAAATTATGTAGAATCTAACATCAACTGATGAGTAGGAGCACGATCGTTACGGCAGTTTTGTCAAACCTTTGACTAGATTCGAATTATAAATGAAATGGTAGTTTCATTTTTGAACCATTTGTAGTCAATTTTTGAGCAAATTATGTCAAATTATTAACAAGATTCCGGTTAATTCGTGCCTCAATTGACTAGATGTTTTTTAGAGTGTGAGAATAATGACTGGACTTTGTCCCTTCGTCGTTATTTTTTATTGGAGTTTTTTTATTGGAGTAACACATCCTTGCAAACGAAAGTTCAAAACAGGGAGCTGTCCAAATAACAGCTCCCTGTTCAAAATAACGACTGCCTGACTCCTGAGTGAGATTCTGCTTACAGTCCCATTTTCGGCCGCCTGAGGGTCACGGATATTCAAAATTTTCCTCAAGCTTCGCGTCAAGAAATAGTGGTGCTCCGCTTCAATATAAATTACATCAAGTTTTGGGGCAGAGAAGAATTTTCTTCCCCAAAACAAAATGCTCCCGTCCAGATACGTCACTTGTCTGTCATTTTGCGCTATTTTTCAAACTTGGGCCATAGAGGGTTAGGCCTAACTGTCGGAACACTCCCGCCTCCCTGTCCTCCTGTTTGGGCCCCCTCCCAAAAAGCAAGTAGCTCTGAAAAATGGACCCGTTTAGCCTTGTCATCATTAGTTGATAATAACCTTTTGATGCCAGAAGCTGTTTAACACTCCCCTGAATAGCCGCCTCATTTTCTCTCCATTAACGCTTGAGTGCCAAAAAAGTTATTAATATTAATGTCTTACAAATGACACTTACGAGATTCTGGTTATTGAAAATACTGCCAGTAAAGCAGGGAATAATGTATAAAAGCATGAACACTCATTCATATAGGACATTCATGAAAACATATGCCACTATTATACTATAGTGCAGATCTTGTACCAATATAATAGTATACGACAAGTTTACCACGGCTATAGCACCCGATCCTGAACTTGGTATCAATTTGGGACTCGAGTACACTTTTCGCAAGACTCGGATGTGGCCCGTAATGGAAGGTCACGGAATGTAGATTGTCCTCTGGAATGGTTACAGGTGTACTTGGACTCGGCGCCAATTCCAGTCGAACCGACCCCAATTGGAAAGTTTCTTTCAGGTGGTGAGCAGCATTACTATTCGAGTAATTATAAGTGACTTACCACGCATGCGCTGCCAATTCAATAGCTGCTTCAGGAAAAGTATGAAATTGACTCCTTAAAAGTAGATCTATCTGTTTTACTCTTACATATTTTAAAAAAATATGTGTTAGTATTCGGAACAGTGCAGCGTGCAATTTTGTATAATGCACTGTATATATTCCCAAATGACACTTGTAATTAATTACCCGAAATTAGAAAAAAATGGACCTCTCAGGTTTCCTACTTACCGGAAATGACTCGAAATCTGAGGGTTATCGACTGGACATTGACCTGGAATGGTGTTGACTGGAAAGAATGGTGTTAACTGGAATCACAATTGACAGAGATTTAGGTTAGCTGAACTCGGTTACAGACCTGAGATTTCATCTTAAATGACCTCTTGGGTTGCAGTTTGCACACCTCTGGTATTAAGGAAGAGTAAAAGCAACAATCATGGCGGGAAAAGTAAACCTCATGTTACCAGTTTACAATGTGAAACTTTCAAGTGCTTCTAAATTTGAAAATAAAAATAATTCTCAATCAAAAGGATAATGTTTATGTGAATTAAGTGAAAACAGAAGTTTGAGAAAGATTATGAACAAATATTGTATCACTGCAGTTTTGGAGGAGGAAAACATTTTCTTGGTGTCAATTTATAATGCCAAACGTAAAATTTGAATCTGTTTCTAAGTCGCTAACACTTTAAATGGAGAAGTTAGCTTTATGCCTAAGTTGAATTTGAAGTTACTGAGTCTCGGTTCTCGTTTTTTTTTTCTTTTTTTTTTTTTTTTACCCACGTGGTTTCGTGTAATCGAATATAACGAATGTGATGATATGGACTTACCCATGGCAGGATTTATTTTTTCATAAAATTATGTTGAACTTCTTCTTCTTCTTAAAATCTGTAGAGAGGCACTCCATCTGACTGAGCTAAAAAAAAAAACATGTCTGCAAAATTTAAATAGTAAACTTGATTCATTATTAATGGACCATGCACTAATTCATATCCGACCTTAGCCAGACCAGCCAATGCTGAAGAGACGAAAGGGCGAAAAACTTTTTAGGCGAGACTTGAATGTAAAAATTTCAAACTTAAAACTAATGAAACAGGAAATCAAACCCAAATGTCGGAATCACCTGATCACCCATATGAATATCACAGCTTAGCCAACCTTAGAAATCTTCATTACTTTTCAGAGTGTTTTGGGGTAAATTAAAAATATTACAAAGATGTTCCGTAGCAATCTGTGTTGTCTCTAAGAACTTCTGAAAGTGGTGGCGGTATCGAGAATGCAACAGATTGATCTATCAGCCAATGTGGGACAAATCGTCTGCTTATCAGAATATAGCACTGAATATCGCTTGGTTTTTCATGGTAAAGAGAACCAAAGAGTGCTTGTCGCGCAGGCTTGTAGGCCAGACTGTACAGGAACGGCTGCACAAACCGGAAGTGCACCTATATTACACAAATTGTATGGAACTTGAAACAACTGAACTGTGTGGGAGGTATTTGTAATGTTTAGATGATTGGATAACGAAACTTGCTGTGAATGTTGGAGGTCTTTTCTTTCGTCACATCTTTACTTGTCCAGTGGAAAGAGTAAGATAAAGTCACTTTCATTTTACATTTCTTCATCCGCATAATTCAAGCAACAAAGGCAGCGGGCATGGCATGAAAAATGGTTCCCTTCAAATTGAGTCTAACGAGTAACGTTAACGTTAGTTGAAGCCTAACATTAGCCTAGCCTAAACCCGTCGTAAGGCTAGCTTAGGCAATGATTAATGACGTGCTGAGTAATAAGTGTGCAGTAGGCTATAGTCTACGGAGTACGATACTAATAAATATGACGATGTGCTATTTGTGAATGACGCTACTACATACTTGTCTTGTCTCTCAGTCTTTATAGCAAAATGTTAACATGAAGTACCCACATAAGTGTTACCTGAGTAGCCTAGGTCTAACGTAAGAATTAGGCCTAGTCTAAAGTTAGGCTGGGCTACAGGGGGATTCCTTAAGTTTCCGGACGAGGCCTACACTAAATAGCCCAGCCAAATAGGCTGATTCTGTTCACCAAAGGTTTGTTTGGTAAGGCTCTTATTCCAATGGACAGACTTAGGCACCCTATCCATAGAACTCGCAGAATGCATGACCTCCATTTGTGTCATGCATACTCTAGAACTAGCTGCTACAAATTTAGCTTCCTAGCTTACCTAATACTGTTAAGGACTGGAATAGTCTCCCAGCTGATCTTATTGATAGTACCCATGGTCATTAAGACCTGGTAAATCTTATTTCCAGTTTTGTTGGGGCCACCTCTGATGCAATCGTGGTGAGGGAATGTCCAATTGTGCAGATGTGTCACCATTTCCAAAAAAGAAAGAAGAAGAAGCCTAGGCTAGGCCTACATACTAACAAGGTTGGTCACTCAACACATGGAACCTATACACAGAGAGCACGCCTGGCCTACTTTGAGTGAGATTTTTACAGTAGCCTTACTGCAAACCTCAAAAGGCTTTGTTGCACAATGTCAAAAGTTCAAGCTGAAGTTCAAACAGCATCCATCAGTTCCTTGGACAAACCAACAATTTTTCACTGCAAATCTTTTAATACCAGAGGTGTGCAAACTGCAAACTAAAATTTCTATGGAAACTTAGTTGCAAGGGTTTGTGCTAACGCTGTTATGAACAGACAATAATAACCTGCACAGTTGTTGGCACCTTCTTTCTTGCATCAGTATGCGGTGTTACATTTAACGACCCAAAGGACTAAGTGAACGTGTGGGGTGCAGGTGTAAAACAGATGGCTGACAATATCCGGTTATCATTGTGATTGGCTAAGCGTAACATTAATGCAAACCATTGCAAAAAAAGTTTTTGAGCTAGTGGCTCTCCTCTGAACTAGCTCTAAAAGCAATTAGTTGTTTGTATACTGTAGCTGGGCCTGTGATACATCTAGCCAAGATGGTGTCTAGCCAGTTGCTCACAATTTTTTCATTGTAACTATTGAAGTTCCTCCTGATCAACCCAATCCCCCTATTAACATTACATAACAGGTTGAAGGGCAAAGGAGGGCCAAAGCCCCATAAGGTGCCTGGAAGTGCAAACCCTATTCAAAAGTCAAACCACCAAACCTAAACAAACAGCCCCAAACAATCAGATTCTATCACAATCACGGAAGTTCAAACTTGTCAATGTTAACCTTAAAGCAGTGTACTGACGGGGAGTTAACTACCCAATCCGGCAGACAATGCCACTCGTTGTCAACTCTATGGGAGAAACTAAACTTCCTAGTGTAAAGCCTTGCAAAAGCTTTTCCAGCTTTTTAAAATGCCCATGAACCTGAGAATAATTTGAACCCTTAAATAATTACAGAACAAACAAAAGGGGATTCCTTTCAGAAAGAAACTTGTAAACCTGGAGCATGTCCCCCCTATTTGCCCTAAGCCTGTGCCATACTAAGGTAGACTCATTGCCAATAGACCAATGGGGAAATATTTGTGTGCAATGCACTATGGACTTTATTAAAGTTGTAAGTTCAGTTGACTTGTACAATCATGCAATACCTAACAGAATGAACAAACTCTGACTTATACAGGGTTCTAGCCAGGTTTTTTGCCAAACCGGGCGGACATCGATCAAACTATCCTCATCGATGCCAAAGGCATTGACGCGATCGCGAAGCGATCGTCCATTCGGCGTGGGGTCAAGGGGCCCGCCTTAGGGCCCCTTGTGGGGTCCAGGGGCAAAGCCCCTGGTGGGGGTCCAGGGGGCGAAGCACCCGAAAGCTCTGCGATATTACGCATTTCAGGAGCTGCAAACTGCTTCAAATTCATGCTCTTTTTGAGAATAATTTTGACATGTAAACAGATTCTTTTTTATGGCCATACGTATGTGACTGGCTATTCTTTGTGCACAGCTACTGCTACAATGCATGTCGCTCCCTACTGTATGGTACTTCGGTGGGAAGACTCTAAAAGTTGTGTCATATTTTGGCACGGATCTTCAGTATATTATGTTACACTGTAAATAAGACTGTTTCACTCGAAGTTTGGGAAGAAATTGACACTTACCTAAAGCTAAAGGGATCCCCGATTTTATACAAGTAAAACCCACTTTCACTCACTAGACTGACGCAGCATTGTAATTGACTCTACACATTAGTGCAGTACAATGGAGCAAACGTGTTAGCTCCATGTACAAACGTACATGCATCGTAAAGAACTCCGAAATTCACTGCGGCAGAAATAGCCAAAAGTAACAGATCACCCCACTTGGCTAGCAATGGTTTGGTCTGAAACAATACGTGTTTGGCCATTACCTATGTCTGCAAATACCACAACGAACAAGATCTTCCGCTGTGCGTGATGTGGGTGGCCTTTCTCCCTGCTCATTTCGTGAACACGTGGCGAGAAAATTGTATTGACTTAAGTGTGTGTTTCGTCACATATCTTCCATAAACACAGCTGTGGCAAACGCGCTGCATTCTTGTTTCTGGAAAAGTTTTCCTCGGCAGTCAGAGTGCAATGTAGATACCGTGTGATAGTACAGCAAGAGATATTTTGAACTTCACAGAAATTTGAAAGCAAGAGTTGTACAACCCACTAAAATACTTCTTTACTAAATGAAGTTGCTGGCAGCCTATAATTTAAGTGCCTACTCCATACACAGACTCAATTAGAACACTTTTGAAAATAAACTGTAGATAAAAGGCTATTGATGGATGCAATAAGACTTTGCACATTGCAGTTGCACAACCTTTCAATGCACAAATATTATGTTACACTTTACATAGAACGGCCTTCTCAAACCCACGGTACTGTACATGTACCATTGTGTATTAAACATCGTTGCATTGCCAAAGGCTTCCATACATTGAACATGTCTAACACATCGGAGGGTGGTCATTGGTGAGGCTTACAAAAGCTCCTGTACAAAACAACCAATCAACATTGTGTTCATAGCTGTGCCCACTGCTTCCAAGCTACAAAAGTAAAGGAAACACAGGACTAGCGGCCTCGTGGGTTCCTTAATTCCGTACGTTGCGTCGTTGTGACCAATAGACCAAACTACCGTGAGTAAATACAGTCGTATGTGCAGGCTATGCACTGTTTACTTTAATGAAGTCCGTATGTTCTGGTAATGCTTGTACAATTTATAACAATTTAGAACTAGAATGCACAACTTTTCACTAGAACCCTGCTTAGAAGTCAGGTATGCAGTACCTATACCCATACATGTGTAAATTGGGGAAAGGATGCAAAGGTGCCTTATGTGACCATTGTGAAGTGATGAACTTTCCATTTAGCCCAGGCATAGCCTATCTGTTGTAATTTTAGCTCTAAAGTTTGGTAATGCTAAGATTTACAGTAAACTCAAATTAGAATTTAAGTCCAATTTTGAAATATTTCAATTTTATCATTTCCGAGTTGTTAGGCTTGTTTTCTAAGAGTTGTCAATGTTTGGAAAACAATGACTCTGTACTCTGTAGGCCTGCAAGATTTACATCGGCAGTGCGAGTGGACATTTTTATGTGGTGATGGAAAGTGTAAACCACCCACCACACACTTGTCATCTCTCAGCAGTGGTCTACTGTCCACCCAACACTGAACAGGGTATATGTTTTATGCTCATGTCACTCTCATATATCTTATATTTAGTAGCTACAGATATTAATTAGCCTGTGTGCCAAATGCGTTAACAGAAGCCAAGTGCTGACTTCTATTTTGTGTGGTGCAGACTGTGCAGTCTAAGTTTCCCTTAAAAGAAAAGAAAATTGGTATAATGCATGAAGATCTGGTCACTTCAGTTGGCGTGCATACTGTAAACAAGCTTTTGCCCTTTCTACTACATTTACTCCCCCCCCCCTTCCTCCCATACAGTCAAGGCTTCCTCTACTCTACCCTTAAGAACTCTTGTCACTTAAGTTGATTTTTAGCCCCTTTTACGGGCTTTTCTTCACATGTGCGTTAGTGAGTGATGGTGTTTGACCAATCATCTGTTAGATGAATGGTATTGGATCTATTATTCTATAATTGGTAAATTCTGCCATTTTACCAATCACCACCACAGATAATTTTCAAACTGGAAAAGGGGCTCAAAATTTGAAACTTGCATCATAGTTCCCATAGATATACATTCCTTTGAGTTCCCGCCAAAAGTGTCGGCATTGATAATCAGAAACATTCACAATTACACTTCTGCCAGGGGCATAATCTTTGGTTAAATTATTTAAGTTATTTCTGATATAAAGTACAATTCAGGTACGTAAGAGGATACATTTTGTTGTATCATCAAGTCCCCAAGCATATCATATAAATTTGTACTCGTTTAGTTCACCTACTGTACTGTAACAAAGTACAAACTTCGGGCACACAGTGCTCATTATTCTGCATAATTAAAGCCACTTCAAACATTGCATTTGTAAAGATAATGACAGTGGCACTTATATGCAATGACATGATGTGACATTATTTTGAAGGAAAACCATGCACCTGACTTCATGCAGTGAACTTCTTAATTACCCTGGCATGTGTAGTAAAACAAAGGATTGCTGTATGCTTTGCTGAATGATGTCACATACAATCTATTGCAAAATTCAAATTGTGTCTATGCAGGACATATCAATCATCACTGGTTTGACTGGTTTGATGTTAACCAGCAAATCACAAGTTGTGACATTATCATTATATACAATTTAAGAAAATCCCAAACCTTGCAACGAACTTTCCCATTGAGTTTCTGTATGACAATCATGGTTGTCACCAGACCATTTTTAGAGCTGGGTGCAAAAATTTGTGATCATCCTCTTTAGGGAGCGGTCTGATGAGAGTCAGCATCCCACCCCCTTTGAAAAATTTTTGCAGGTTGGAGAGTGCTTACAAAAAACGAGGAATTATCACTCAATTCTGAAAACTTAAAGAATTTTATTCAGGTAGGGTAAAAAAGTTTGTGCTGGGTGGTGATGCTGATATTGATGTCAAGTACTGGGTGGAGATTTTTAGAGCCTGGTAGCACCGCCCACTGCCACACTGCGTAGTGACAACCCTGATGACATGATCACACTTCCAATGCTTGCACTGCTGGGCCACCAGCTGGGCCCTATGTTATATTCACAGAGGAACAGCAACATTGAAAAGGGAACTCAGGGCACTGGACACACAGGATTCTTCCTATTAAGTAACATCAACAGACCAGGCTACAGTACCTTTGAAAACTTGAATAATGGTATTATCATCTTATCATTCGAGAAGGAACGAATCTTGATGCAGGTATAAACTTGACAAATTTCCTCAGAGTGAAAAGCTGTCTTATATATTTTCCTTGGTTTATGCTAATTCTTTGCCATTGATCAAATTTCTATTGAACCAAGAGTTTCAGATTTTGCTTTTCAAAATTCTACTTCAAGAAGTTGATTTTTTGTAGAAGAAAGAGCAAGTAAGTGTATAAGCCTACTGTAGATGTATGCAGTACCTTGAAATGATTGTGTGTTTTTTACTGTGTACTGTTGCCAAGTGCATAATTTTACCATTATTAAAATTGAAAATTCATTCTCAAAGTCTTATTTTTCAGTTTCATTTTTCAAAAAAAGATTTAGGACTTTTGTCAGTGTGTTGATACTCCAGAGAAATAAAAATTCATTGACTTGCCATCAAAGTTACCTATCTCTGGCATGTTGTATTGGAAGCAAAAAGTTTTGATATTTAGATGCAATAATGGAACTAAGACTGAAATGTCAACTTGAAGTTATCTTACAATGTGAAAACATTTTAGGGTAAAGAATAATTCTAATTTGAGTAGATGTGATGTTTATGAAATAAATGTGGTGTTGTATATTTCAAGTGTGCTTGGACTTCATAGACAGGCTTCTATGAATTATTTTAACATGGAAGCCAAGTTTGTCAATAAGGAGTTGCTCTCTAAGTCTGCCGTTGAACTTGTGCATGATGCTCTGCATATAAGCAACAGAGTATGGAAAACAAACCTGTGAGCCACAAGTGGAAAGAAGACTGTGACCGGCTCGACTTGAACCAATAGGTTGGAAACTGGGCCGTAAAACTCTATCTAAATAACTAAAGTTTGCAAGTTTTTCTGCATTTGTACCTACTGTACTTTATGTGGGAATACATAGGCCTACATGTTCTGCTTTTGGACCTCTTTATGAAGTAGTAGGCCTATACTGTAGGTTACGATGTTGAGCATTGCACTTTCTGAAGGAATTTTTTCTGCACTGAACTGTCTTACCAAGCTTGTCCCAGATCATAATGAGGGTAAAAGGGTTTGTACTTTGTTGTCTCCCTAGAATTTTTCAACAAAATTAATTTTCATAAAACTTGTGGTACAAATTTTTCAGATATACTTTTTTTGAAAGTTCTACAACAGAGTGAGATAAAGGGTATTCTTTCCAAGAAATTTTCTGTCACAGCCAATGGATTACCCCCCTCATACCTACCCCCTCCCTTGTAAGTGAAAATATCACCATGTGGGACTTACTGATACAGTTACTGTATTATTCTTTTCTTGTGTTAATAGCATGAAAATATTTTGAACCATTTTCATCTCATGTGACTAGTCATGTGACTAACTAGTCATGACATATTTAGGGAATAGAGTTTTAGTAGTCTCAAAATTCAGTTTACAGGACTATGTTACATATAGCCTAGTCTTCCTTTCATGGAATTGATGAACACACCTGTATCCACTGGGGATATTGAAGAGGAAGGTAGCTTGCAATAAGAGGGAAAGAAATTATAACCTTCAGGTTTAAAGCTGAAAATTTAGAATGTGTGATGGACAGAATTTTATTGATATGGGTTTCAGTCATCTTTTTATCTGTGATGTATGATATGAAGTGCTCACATTGTTGGGAAAAACTACAGCAAAAACTGTGTAATGATCAATTGCTATTAAGAGCAGAGACATGGGAAATAGATGACAAAAGGATGTAAGAATACTATTTTCCTTATATTTAAAACTATTTTCTCAACTATTTTTACACATTTTTGTTAATAACAAGCCCTATTATACTTTTCAGTCTGTTGGCAAGATATACTCAGAATTAAATTAAGCTGTTAATCTTTTTGCTGGTACAGCACTTAAAAATTTGTTTTTCTGTTAACTAATGGATCCAAAACTATGAGCTCCCAAATAGATCACAAATTCATTTTCATTAGAATAAAAAAGTCAGTCACTGTTTAACCATGGCCTGTGAACATGCAATATCTTCATTTGGGTGACCACAGTGTGAGAGCCAAGTGCTCTCACTATAGATGTAATTCAATAGGATGTCACTCTGTTACCAAAAAAGTAACAGGGCAACATATTTCATGCCACAATCACAGCTAAAATAAAAGAAATTCACCCATTGTTTCAGATGCATTTAACTAATCTCCATGAATATGATTTGCATCACACTTTAAAACTTCTTGGTGGGTTCACGTTTAAAATATGGTTAAAAAATTTTGAAAATTGAAAATAATTTCTTTTAATATATTCTAACTATTACTGAAAATTTAACCCCCTTTGGCTCTTAAAATTGAAACTTTAGAATGGTTTAAATCCTGAGACTTCAATCTCTAAGCTTTCTTATAATACCAAACTTGTAAGGGTCCGGACAAAGTTTCAACTTTAGCATCCATGTCCACTTTTGTATGGAATCCCCTAAATTTCAACTGCATCCAACTGAGTTAGCCCTTCCCATGGGTGGAACTTATTTTCATATCCTCCCTACCTTTCACCCAATGCTAGCAAACAGTTTATAACAAGAATATCCCTTTTTGAAAAGGAGAAAGCACACTCATTAAATACTTCCCTTAAAGAAAAGAATCCTCTAGAGGACACAAAGAGGATCACAGACATTATGAATAGGTCAAGTTAGTCAGCTGGTTGAGGATAAGGGACCATCCTGGATTGACATGAATGACTTCTCACCATGGTCCAATTGAAGTTCACAATGAAAAAGTTTGTTGATCTACTGCTGCTGTGGGTCAACAACATCAAACTCAAGTTGGCAGTTAAAACTTTGAAATACTGTACAAAATTTCCCACAGGACAACTGGTTTTCTGGCTTTTGGTTTTCCTTTGAACAGTTGTACAATTTTCCTTAAAGGCTTGCACTGTCGGAAACAGAATACAGTTCTACTATACTTAACATCAAGAGTGCTCAACCAACTGGTCAGTCATGGTCTACTGGAAGGCAGTTTATTGATAATCCCAAGTCAACATTGAAGTATGTGCAGTAGGAAAACATGAAAATGTATGTTTTTCTTTATTAAATGTTGATTGTGTTTTGTTCATGAAGTGAGAAGCTAGCTGATGCAATGGACCATGTTCAACAGTGCGTATTGGTACTTGGACTATCTTGACTTTGGTAGGTCCTGTGAAGTTTGCTTCATGAAAAGTACAGTAGATCTTGTGTGGAGAAGGGTTTGACAGTGCACCTGCTTCACACCATTAACATAATTGTACTGTACAATTGCTACAGTATGACTGGCATAGCAAGAAAGTAGCTTAGTATTGCTAATAAGCTTGAATAGTGTATTGCCAGGTACAGCTACATAGTCTTGCTGGTACGGTATTTTAAATATCATTGCTACTTCAACCCATACTACCCACATCTTCTACGTACAGCCTACTTGTAGTACACAAGTGATACCAATATGATTTTTGTAAGCTATGTTCAGACTCTTTGTACTTCACACAAAATGATAGTTCTATTGTGTAATACTACAACAAAAAAACTGACCTAGGCTGATCATTTTTATATTTGATAATTGTCAAGAAACTACAATTCATTAATCTCACTAATACTGTTACCCATACTATACCCACTGTAGCCTAATTCATGACTGATACCAATTCTTGTACACTGTCATTTTACTTCACACAAAATAATAAACTACAATGTTCAACAAACTGACTCAGCATCATTATGTTTACTGCATAAATGGTTAGAAACTGCAATTCACTTGTTACTAGCAAAAAGTGATCTTAACTTTGAGCTCTTAGGGTTTAAAGATAAACAGTATCATTTTGTACTGTTCAATTGGAGGTACAACCTTTTTTTTGATTCCTTGCCGAAGGCAGGCAAGGAATCTATGCGATGGTGATGTCGTGTGTATGTGTGTGTGTGTGTGCGTGTGCGTGTGCGTGTGTGTATGTGTGTGTGTGTGTATGTGACGCTTTGGCTTGTAAACAAGATATCTCAAGAAGGGTAAGTGTGACTAACCTCGTATTTGGTGTGTAGGTTGGTCATATTGAGTAGATGATCCCTATTGTTTTTGGTGGAGATCAAAGGTCATTTGGGGTCACGAGAGGTCAAAAGGTCAAAACTTTGTAAACACGATATCTCGAGAACGGTACATGTGACTATGCTCATATTTGGTGTGTGGATTGGTCATATTGAGTAGATGATCCGTATCGATTTTCGTGGAGGTCAAAGGTCATTTGGGGTCACGAGAGGTCAATAGGTAAATTCCTTAGAAATTGCTTGTAAACACGGTATCTCAAGGAGGGTAAGTGTGACTAATCTCATATTTGGTGTGTGCATTGGCCATATTGAGAAGATGATCCCTATCGATTTTCGTGGAGATCAAAGGTCATTTGGGGTCACGAGAGGTCAAAAGGTCAAAACTTTGTAAACACGATATCTCGAGAACGGTACATGTGACTATGCTCATATTTAGTGTGTGGGTTGGTCATATTAGGTAAATGTTCCCTATTGTTTTTGGTGGAGATCAAAGGTTATTGGGGTTACGAGAGGTCAAAAGGTCAAAACTTCGTAAACACGATAACTCGAGAACGGTACATGTGACTATGCTCATATTTGGTGTGTGGGTTGGTCATATTGAGTAGATGATCCCTATCGATTTTTGTGGAGGTCAAAGGTCATTTGGGGTCACGAGAGGTTAATAGGTAAATTCCTTAGAAATTGCTTGTAAACAGGGTATCTCAAGAAGGGTAAGTGTGACTAATCTCATATTTGGTGTGTGCATTGGCCATATTGATTAGATGATCCCTATCGATTTTCGTGGAGGTCAAAGGTCATTTGGGGTCATGAGAGATCAAATGGTCAAAACTTCATAAACACGGTATCTCAAGAACGGTACATGTGAATGTTCTCACATGTAGTGTGTGGATTGGTCTTATTTAGTAGATGATCCCTATTGATTTTCCCAAAGGTCAAAGTTCATTTGGAGTCAGCATGTTCAAAGCCTGACAAGCTTTCCTGCAGAGTCTTTCAAGAAAGGTCACTTGTAGTGTCCTGTAACTTTTCATGTAGATGGCACATAGTGAATACATGGGCCCACTAGTTTTTGGTGGAGGTCAAATGTCATTTGGGCTCACGACGGGCAAGGGGAATCTCAATGTAGGAAGATTGGATGCCTTGCATGTGTACTTTGTGGGCACATTATGGAGCCCTGTTAATTGAAAAACATTGCAAAGCAATGTCAATGTGAAAAAAGGCCTTACATTTCAGCAGCAAGGAATCACTAAGCCTTTTGGCTTTCTGGTTTTTCTTTTTATGGTGAAATGTCAGAAAGATTCTAAGAGACTTTATTGGTAGATTATTAAGAATGCATCAGCAGTGATTGGAACCTTACATATATGTACAAGTAGTACATATAGGTTCTGTCTATCAGTGCCTGTAAAGACTTGACTATGTTTTGGATAATAGTATAGCCTGGGCAGCTGTTTTTGCAGAGTTGCTGGTATACTGTGGCTCCTAGCAATTATTACTCATTAATTCATCTCATGTTCTATGCTTGTCACATTTGTTTATGATTTGCTGGCTCAAAATAAGCCAGAAAAAGGGCACAGCCCAAATCAGCAATTTGAGTCATTGTTGTAGAACTTTTTGTAGGGCACCATGCAGGGCCATCGATCCCAAAAGCCTGACAGCCATGGCTCTGTGTTATTGCGAGTCCTGTTTGGTTTCATCACTAGCAAAGAACAGATCAAAGACCATTCCTGGAGATTGAAGCATTCTGCTGAATGAGTGTCAGTTGCTGTAGCATCCAATGACCAAATTTACTTACCCTCTACAGTGCTGGAAATTAATTTGCATAATGTACCTACCATCATTTTCAGACAGCTATGCACTGTTATATCTTTATAACATCACATTATACATTACAAACCTTCAATGACACAAATCTGTAAAGGATTGGTTTATAGTACCCCACTTCTGAAACTTGATGTACTCTACAGCTCTGTCCTAGTCAATACACCCAGTACTGTACATATGCATAGCAGTGTTGTGGCGATGTATCGAAAATGATTATTTGGTAATTTTTGCTCAACGATACAATATTAAGAATTGAAGTAAGGCAATGATTTCCTTTGAAAAAAAAAGTATGAAATAATCACGCTATGTATATTTTTTCTTTCTTCTTTTTGTGGTTTTTGCATTGATATTGCAGTAATGCAACTATATTCAGTCGCCTTGTGATCTCTCAAGCTGTTAAAAAATTCAATGAACAACATAATGAGACTCTAAACAATAGATCCATTGACTGTCATTGACTTAGTCTATAATCCTCTCTTAGTTCACTCAGAGGAGAGGATAATTTTTAATAATAATGATGATAATAATGATGATAATTTTCCTTAAGAAAATTATCATCATTATTCAATTATATCCCAACAGGGCTCGAAAAATCCTATGCGCCGGGTGCCTGGGGCTCCCTACTCAAATGATCGGGCTTCCAAAATTCCTGAGTGAAAAGCCCGTCGCGTTACTGCTAAGTACCAGAGAGTTGAATGTACATTTGAACAGAACCTGGCTGGAAATACAATCAGGCTTCCACAGTCTGTTATCAAAAAGCCTGACGGGCTACTTGTTTCAAAAATTTTTTCGAGCACTGCATATTTTGATATATTGTGAGGGTAAAAAATGTACCTCACTTCACATTCATCCATAGTTACTGTATAGTACTGTATTTACTCAACAACTGCCACATAGGTACATATTATATTCACATCATGGTCATCAGTCACCATGGATACACCAAAATCAGTATTTAAAGTCAATTCTCTAGACTGAATATATATGTGTTATAATCAAGTCTATACATACTTCTATTTTTATACCACTCCCACTCACAACCTTTCATTATTCTCACTGAAGCGTTAATTATCGTCAAATGTCAAGCTGGTATTTTGTGAATCCAAGGGTCATGCTGAAGTCATTGAGATTTGGTTGTTTAGTCAATATTAGCACAGTACTCTGTACAATACATCCTGTATTATTTATGGTATAAATATTGTTCCATCCATTAAATATTATATGTTGTAGAATTGGTGCATAAATTTTATCATAGAAGAAAAATTTTAGTAACAAATTGTACATGGTTTTCTAATGCTTGATTGTTGAGTTGCCTGTTTCATAATATCCATAGGGAGAAAAGTGACCATCATGTGTTAAAGCGCAGCTCTTGATCTTTACCCCAAAATACATTTAAAATTATAGGTAATAAATACGAATATGGTATCAGCTCAATAAAAGTAGTTCCTCAGTTTAAGGTTCTAATATCCAGCTTTACTATGATGTAAAAAAAACAAAATGTGTCAGTTTTCATCGATAACAGATCAGAGGTCATGTCTGAAAGGGCATCTTTAGCCCCGATCTTTCTTTTAAACTATCACATACTGTATACTGTAGTTGCACTGAACCTTCACATGGTATTGGAAATTGTGTTGTAGGATTTCCCTGCATACAATATTACTGTACTTGCACCAAACAATTTGTCAACTGTTCCATTGTAAGCAGAACCATTCAGTGATCTAAGCTTAAACATTGCCAATCTATGTGTTGAATTTATGCTTAGTATTGTAAAATTGATCAGAAAAAATCCTAAAACAACAGCTTGGCTTAAATAACATCAGTCTTGGCACACATTAAAATAGTTTTTACAAGTACAGTATAGTATACAGGTATTGTAAACTTTAGGGGAGCAGAAGGGTACTATAGTTTTTTTCCCAGCCCCCCTCATTGAGGTTAGCTCTTGCGCACTGGCTGCTCTCTGTGGATTATTTGCTATGCAGTGTTCCATTTTTCTAAAGTGACATTGTTGGCAAGTATGCTTATATGATAATTTGCCCTCTTATAAACAATGTGACAAGTTGTTGAAAACAGCATTAGAGATAACTTCATTTTAAGGGAATCTTATATTCTCCAATATCTTTTGAAAAGTTGCTAAATGAGATAGTAAGCAATGTTAAATAACAAAATACATTAACAGAACATTGGAGGGTTCTCAAGTCAGCTTGTCGTGTGACTGCGTGTGCAGTTTTTCACAGGAATGCTGACACACTGCTACAGTACCTGTGCGAAATATTTATAACCTAGCAGAATCTCTCTGTACAAGGGAGTCTGACTTAATTCCAAAAGTAGGACATATTTGTAGAGACGGAGAGGAAAATTATGCAGTTAATACTGCAGGCGGAAAATTGAGCGTCAGACCCACAAACTGTGGTTTCAATCAAACTGAACAAATAGTAGGCGCAGCATGCAATAAAAACGAGCAATCTGTTACTCAATGAAAATTACATTTTAGGGAGATTGAGAGAAATAGATCTTTCAAGCTTCTGTATTAGTATAGGTTTAGTCTTATGCACAGCCTTTAAAGGACTTTAATATCTACAACATAATTGATTTGTTTAGACAAAAAAGAGTGTTTTTTTGTCATGGTTTTAACAAGGGAAGGATATGAAAAATGTGACTTACACTATTGTACTACTTATTTGAAAGTGCAGAAACATTTGTAATATTGTCAATTGAGGTTTAAATATCTTGGGATATTGATGGAAAAAATATCATTATGGGAAGCCGCAGCAGGGCAATTAATTCAACCATTTGGAAGGAGATTTTCTCGGTCAGTTGTATTAATTGTGGGGAAAGTTTACTTTCTTGGCCAGGAAATAATGAGTTTTTCCAGCCCTTCTTTGGAATTGAAAAATGTAAAATGGAACAAACATAAAAATACCAGTTGTATGGAGTAGGCCTTCTGTCCCTCCTACCACCCAGCCCCAGCTCCCCCCACATGTTTAGTAGACTTACATAATTTCTGTCTGGTGGGTTGAAAACTCAGATGTCTGGATTTGTTAGTGTAACTTGCAATGATTCAGTTTTTCCTAATATGGAGCGCGTTTTGCTGTAATAGACGTGACAGTACTATTATCATATTACAGACACTACATAACTGTACCATAAAGTGTAAATTTGATGCAAAACCTACACTAACAATCCAGTTTTACTGTGAATTGAATCAAATAGAATTCTTGACTGATTAAACATGGTGAAAAATTTTATTCTTCCATCAATTAAAAACTGATGTGACCCATAACTTCACAAATTTACTGTCCGAAATTTGTCATCAACTTTGAAAAAATTAGGTCTTGATTTAGGTAACACTTATGGTGGTGATAGTAACATTTAAAATGTGTCAGTCTTCCTATTGGGTGATAAATCTGGGGCAAATTTTATATAAGGATCAAGAAGCCAGAATATGTTAAAAATGGGTGATGGATGACAACACAGATCAGGTAAAAAATACTTCCAGCAGGGAACTTAGCATTCAAATTTTGCACAGCAGTTTTGAAGATTTTTGAGGCCTTTTACACATTGTTTGTGAAAATGCAAAGGTAATGCACACAAAACCTTGCTACACAATTTATCATTTGTGCAGCAATTTGGCCTGTTTGCATATCAAATTGCGATTCGATACTGGATAAATTATTCCTTTTTCCCTGCTTACACTGTATAGTCTACGTTGGCAGTAGTGTGACCACACACTGGTGGCACTGGGGTTGGACAACATGTTGTAGGAGTGATTACAAGGTGAAGATTAATTGTAACTAAATTCTGGTTAATTGTCACTAAATTCAAGTTTTTTTTTTCCATTGTAGGGTTTCATAATTTTATTTCTGTTTGGGATTTCAGGTATAAAACTCAGTATGTTAACACCATTACTCAGTCTTACTGAGACCGACTGTACGGTCCAGTGGTTAGAGCATCAGAATTGCAGTTGGAGGGTTAGGAGTTCAAGTCCTCCCCGGGTCATACCAAAGACTTTAAAAATGGAACCTACTGGCATTTGCGCTTGGTGCTCTGCATAAGCAATAGAGTAGGAAAAACAAGCCAGTGAGCCTTTGAGGATGCATAGCCTGGATTTCAGAATCATACATACAATTATGCAAACTGGTGTTGCTCTTAGTAAACGTTTGAGCTGCCCATTAGGGTTTTTGCCAAGTCTACAGGCCTGTTCATCTCTTCATTCTCGTTAAAAGAAAAAAAAAGGCAGTATGGTACTCCGTGACTCAATCGATACCTCAGCACTGCTACAGACCAGAACAAGTTGTACACATGTGTTCCAATACAGCGTGAGGGATAATTTCAAGACATTGTACTGTATCAAAGACTCTTTTAACATGATTGTTGTAATTTTGATGTAGTAGCAAACTTGTATTAAGACTTTCCATGGCTGCATGATTTATGTCCACCAATCTACCTGAAAGTCCATTCAGTTGCGTGTTGACAACCTTACTTTCCTCTCTGACAATGAAATGTTACAATTCAGCTGAGAAAGTGACAGTAAATTCCTGTAATTTATGGTGTTTAGAAGGAAGGTTCTGTTATTTGTAAGGTTAGGTTGATTTTGTAATGTTCTATGCATGTATATGCTACACTGCGACGTAACAGCTTGAAGTAAAAACCAATTTCACTTAAGTGGTACTGAACATTTTAATATCACACCTGGTTACATGAAGCAGAGTATAATAATTATACCTTAATGGGGGTATTTTTCCAATTACGGGTCTACTGTCTCCCTGTCTCCTAGCATGGAGTCAGGTAGAGACTCCACTTTGGCACTTTCCCTGGAACATCTACGTAACTACAAAATTTTTCATATGTCTCTCAACAATATTATTGACAGGGTTTAACAATGGTAAGTTTTCTTCGCATACCAATGGCAAATGGTCAATCTTACACAATCCCCATACCCTACATATAAGTAACTGTTTTAAGAGTAAGTTCTGAACGGTTCAGTAGAAATAATAAAAATAATAAATTAGGCTTTTATAGTGCAAAACATTTCCAAGAAGGCACTGCTCTACGCACTTTACAAAGTAGTATGAAAGACATTAAGTATTTATTCACTATTGAACAAATGAGTCTTCAGTAAAGTCAATTTTCAAAAATTTGTGACCATACACTTTTTCAAATTATGTACAAAACTGTTACAAGTCAGGATGCTAGAAAATTCAAAATTTTCATGTTTTCTGTGACTGTTGGAGTTAATATGTGATAGTGACCCTTTCAGACTCTTGTCAAGTTATCAATTGATATCAACTAAGTGAGCCTCTTTAGGAGAGAGAGATCTTGTCACACACACCTCTAAAGGCCTGAGGTTTTCAATTCCCATTGAAGCTTTGTCTCTTTGTAGGGTTCCTAAATATACATGTAGCCCTCTTAAAATAAGGGAGTGTAGTAAATTAAAAATTCCTTTTATCCAGTCAGAAAATAGCATGGAATAAGAGAACACTGATTCAATTAGATGATGTACTGTACTTAGCAACCTTAAATACAGGGTTGTCAGACTGGTCTATGTTTAGTCTCACATCCAAGATCTCAGTGTATGTATAGATTATTCAGTGTCAAATAATTAGCCACTGAGTAAGTAGTTAATTGCTTGGAACAATATTTTAAAATCCAGGAGACAATCAAAGTTTGTTTTTACAATTACTTCACAACTCCCATTCTGCAACAAATTTGCACATTGACTTAAACTAACAAAACCTCCATGGCGTGTGATCATATTGTCTATTAAATGTCATGGTTTCAGTGCAGAGGAGGCTGTCTAGTCTTGAATATATGTGGAATTTTTAACAGGGATGACAAATATTCAGAAATGTTCATTTAACAGAAATTAACACAAAATTAATATTTTTTTCCAACCTGAATGTATTCTTCAATGCTTTATATTCAACAACTAGTTCAGAAAGGGGACAAGAGGTTTGGAAAAAATGGTTTATGAATATTCTGTCAAACCTTGATTGCCCCTTTAAGGAAGGCTCTGAGGAAGTATCTCTGAATGTTATTTCTAATACTTTGCTTGTGGAGAACCATGGTTTATTTGCTTTGTTTTGCATGTACTGAGCTAAGTATACAGTAGGAACCTACCTGTTACATAGTACAGTAACAATGCGCTGTACATTACAGGCCATATATGCTATAAACTTAACTCTTGCTAATTTCGATTTGCATAAATTTTTGAGCAAGCAATTGATTGCATTATCTGAAAAACTATGTCCTTCTGAACAGATCCTTCAACCTAAAAGTGATTCTAAATTACAGGGGGGGTGGGGGGTGGGGGGTAGGTGACGGTGTACAGTAGGGGGGGGGGGGGTTAATGCAGCTGCTGGACACAGTCAGGCTGTAGCTTCATGCATCATTTTGCAAAACACAATAATATGTACTGTACATTATGTCATGGATGTTATGTATTTTGCAGCATTGTTTAAATTGCATGTAATCATTTAACACTTTTGGGCTGAATTATTACAGATTTAATTATTTATTGACGTCATCAGAATTCAACCTGATAAAATAAAAATAAATAAAAAGCTAACTGTTGTGTATGAAATATATTTTCTTGTGCTTTTGTTTCTTTTGCAAACTCCAATACTCTGCAAAAATACACAGTCCCTTTTCCTAGCTAATGAAGCTATAAACCATAATCATTAACAGAAGGTGACAATGAAACTGAGACCTGTTCTATATTACTGTGTTTTCAATCTTAATTCATTCGTACAATTGGCTGCAAATTATTCATTAACAAACAGTTATACTCATCAATGGCATTCAACCATGTAAACATTTCATATCAAGTGCCAATTGTGATGTTCAAGGGTTTTCCCTGTAGTGTTTTCAAAGACAGATCATGGTCTGTAGTATAGGCCTATAATCAGTTTTTGATGTTCTTAGATCCAACAGAAGTTGTTTACTTTCTACAAGAAACCTTGGGTTATCCTCATTCATGGCAATATAATTAATAACCTGAAATAGTTCTTTTTTACCCCATAAGAACCCCGTAATGAATTAGATGTTTCAATAATGTTCCAAGTAATTAAACTAAAGAAGGTTTAATAATCAATCTGCATTGGTGCTCAGCTTTTCTAGATTATTTTTGTCCTTTTGTGCACTTAATACTTAGACCTTTTTCCAAACAGCAATTTTGCAAAGCATTATGGGATCTAGTGTTTTGGCATCAGTGACATTCTGCTGTGGCCAAAAATGATCCATATACCAAAACTGTATCCCAGGATCCTTTGTAATTTCCAGGAATTCTGCCAGAAACTTAAAAAGGGGGATTTACTGTAGTGTTGGCAAACTCCAGGTCCAAATTGATGGTGCCCTTGGCTAAAGTTGCAGATGTGTCCATGGGGTAAAAGCTTAACATGTACTTCAAGGCCCCTGGACACAATCTGAAGGGTGTTAAGGATATTGTAAGTTCAAACATTGCTGCAAAGGTGTCTCCATGGGTGGAAAAAGTTGGGAAGCTGGGAGGCTCCTTGGGAAATTTTGCCATCTGGAGGAAAATTTAGGCAATTGGATGAAAATTTCCCATTTCTGTACATGAAAACATGGGGGAACTGAAGGAAGTTTTAAATCCCTTCCAGGGAAATAATTTCACTCCCTTCCTGGGAAATAAACATTTTTTCTAGCGCGGGGTGTTTCCTTCTTAAAGCGGCTCATTCAGTTGGTTTGGGGCATTCAACAAACTTTTCTAAACCTGCTAAGTTTTCTTTACAAACCAATGATAAATGGTCAAACTACAATCTCCACGTATACTGTACAATACAATTATAATGAGTGAGCACTTATCAGCTCAATTCTGTTTTCCAAAAATCATGACCAGACACTTTTTCAAATTACGTTCAAAACTGTTACAAGTTAGGAAACCACAGAACTCGAAATTTAGCTTTTTTTGACTGTTGGATATGAAACTTGACTAATCATGCTACAGCTGAAATAAAGCATGTTCATGTGTAGTACCCTTAAATACTTTCATTATTAGTTATCAACTCAGTGACAATAGCACCCTTTAAGCAAGGACCCAACATCCTGACTTTTTTTTTATTTTGATTAAAATGAGAAGGGAGTGGGGGTTTGACACACTTTCTACAATGGGAAGAGGGAAAATCCCCTTAACCTATTCCCTTGACAGAAACACTGATTGCTGTTGTAAAAAAGTCTATGAACTTGGTGTTCATTGTGACAGGAAATGTACCAGTTTTGGAGTCTTATCATAATTGTCAGTTTGCAGAAATAGGTTTCTCCTGAACTTACTTCCCATGAAGATAATATTTTTAGACCCGGCCGTCTTCTTGTGTTTCAATCATTGAGAATATACACTTCGCCATTTTATGTAACGGGTCTTTCCTTTCATAGTACTCTATGTAGTATGAAATCAAAAAGTGCAGTAAATGATCTGGCTTTTGAAACTGGGCTAACATAGCACACGGACTGGTTTGCTTCATTGTGAACTTTCCGGAGAAGCCGTTTTGTTGTTTCGCCGTCGATCAGGCAGAGCTAGAAGTATGCCAAGCGGAGTCAAATTTATTACATGTGGTAATCAATAGTTATTGGCCTGGGATGGTTTTTAATAGACTGTTTGGCAACAGGGTAAGTGTTGTGTGGATCAGTTTAAAGAACTGCTGATTAAGTGTGGTATTTAAATTGCTGGTTGAAGTGGTGTGGCAAATGTCCATGGCATGGTTAACGTTGGATCAAGAAATCTAGTCAAATTGATTTGGTATATTTATGTTGGTTGCCAAGGGACACCTTTTAATTGGAGGTAATGTATTGCAGCAGCTTTAAGGGAAATTAATTTAAATTGATCATTTATTGAGACTTTTGAGACTTTCAACATTCTTAGTTTTAGGGACACTGAATGGATTCGAGATATTGAGAGAGTTCATCCAAACTTGAATTGACCAGTGTATAGAGGCAACAGAAGATGTAATATTTACAGGAAGTAAACAAATTAATTTCTTTTCAGCCAACAGCACTGTAATCTTACCCGAGGTCTGAAAGTAATGATGTCCTAGTACATATTTTGATTTTAAAGGAAAAATGAATTCACCTCAAAACGATACCCTCAAAACCTAATTATGAGCAGCCTTTTAAAATTCTAAGTTACAATTATGTATAATGACTGAATTGTCCAGCTAAGTGCTGTACCTTTAAAATGTAATATGCACACTGCAGTAATATGTATTCTGATCACAGCAAATGTAATCAGTATTGAAATTTGTAAGATTAAGAAAGATTATCAAAGAAAAATTGCTGGGGTGGAGAGGGTGGCTTGACTTTCGCATTTTTAAGTTTATGGGTATTCACATGCCGTAGGTTGGAGCTTTACATAGGTCCTGTAGTAAAGTTTGTTATGTTGATGGTAGTACAAGGTATGTATTGTATTTCGTGTGGAGTGCACTGCATCATATAGCTATGGAAGCAATGCCTAAAAACATTTTATTCATGAGCATTTTTGGCAAAACATAAATATTCCTGATCTTTATCCTGTATCAGTAAACAGATACTTCCTTCATTACTCTACAGGAAATGTCCTTAGTTCATATGAGGAAATCTTTGGGGCGATGCTCACTGTTTAACAAGAAATTTCCTAACTAACGATAACCCTAATCCCTAACCTAATCCCTAACCTGAACAAAGAATACAATCGATACAATACAATGACAATAGCCAATCAAAAAATACCTTTTTAAACAGTGCGCATCTTCCCCAATCTTTCTAAAATTTGAGTATTTTTCAAATATTAGTATAGGGTAAAGGGATATTGTTGGAACTAATTGGACATGATAAACTGGTGAAATTTTGCAGCTTTTTGCACATACACCGTACACAGAAGAGTCCTTGGAGAGCTAGACCTGATAGATCAACAAATCTGCTACATTACCCTCATGATAAGCCTACTTCCTATTAGGAATTGAAACCCATTAAGTCTTATAAAACAATGTATTCAATTCTGTCTGACATTCATAGCAAAAGCACAATGCATAGGAAATGAGTTAATTCCAGATTGGAACTGACAGATATCCTAAACTTCTTCCCTTGGGACTGTTTAACATCTGCATATAGAATGCAGTTGTGTAAACTATGGGATGGAACTTGATAATTACACTATATTCTGACATTTACAGTGTACACTACAAACAGAGTTAGTTTGGAGATTGTGATCGTGTAGACGAATCCGGACAGCAAGTGATGGTCTGATTTTAGTCTGCCGTAACTGGGGTTTGTCACCTTTTGATCTTTCAATTTCCTTGCTTCACTGAATCATGAATGGTTGTACACTAAAATTTCATCTTGGTTTCTTCTATTTCACTGAATATGAAGGTTTGAAATTCAAGTAAACAATAAAGGAAGATGATTTAAGGCTGATGGACCCCACTAATGGCAGCCTACAGTCACTAAACACGAGCACTGATTAAATTCGTCTACAAAAAATGATGGCATTTGCTGATCATGTGTTTGTAGAACTTGAGTTGCAGACATCCTTGGATGAGATGAAAGTTATAGTCACAGTGTACACATGTGAGAATTTAATGTCTGACAATATCGTACCTCATTATGATTCTGTCACTTCCCTGCTGCATAATGGATCATTCTTTGCTCAAACTTGTCACTTTTGACAGAATATTTTTATGATCTGAGAGATGAATTTTACGTTTGAGACTTCATTAAAATCTCTGAATTGAATCTATACTGTTTGTAAATCTTCTTTGCATTGGATGTTTGCTATCCTTGAGCATTGGATCCTGTGCTTTGAACAACAATATTTCCTGATCACCAGTTTTTTCCCATACACCTTCATAACAGCAAAACTTTGATACACAGGAGGTTTTTAGCATTTGTTTAGCCTTTTTTTTGTAGAATGATATTGGCCTTTAATTACCACTCAAGAAACTGTTGGCTAAAAGTGCAAAATACCTCAATTTTTAGGGAATTAATTAATAATGCCATTTTGTGGGTTTGTTGGTTGTTAACTACCATTTGTAAATTTTATTGAATTAGATGGCTTTTAACAACACACCAAAAGGAATGTATTACTGTAAACATTTAAGTCAGCCAGATAAAAATGAAAAATGTTTCAAAGTTCAAGTCTTCATCTTTAGTAACCAAGCAGGTAGGCAGCTGTCAGCATATTCTACAAACCCCAATTACTGTAACCCATGTAGGGTAGAAATTTGTTGAATTGTAGGAAAAAGTAGACTAGTACTGCTGACCTAATATTTTTACTCTAAACATGGATACAATTCCTTGCTGAAGGCAGGCAAGGGATATGCGATGCATGTTGTGTGTGTGTGACTTTGTCTTTGTGTAAAACCAAGGACCTTAACAATAGACTTTCAGTAGTATTGTGACATTGCTTGTTAGTGTGATGTACGTATTTAAGTATTTAAAAGTAATGATGTTGTCTTGTGACCCTATCGTTTATGTTTGAGTACAAATGTCATTTTGGTCACCAGAGTCTGCTTAAACTTATAAAAATGGCTCCTAAATTATACCAAATAGTATTGGCTAAGCTAGGCACTGATTGTAGCCAATTTTAAGGGTTTTTTTGCAGTTTTACACATGACCTCAATAACTTTTGATCTCCCTCAAAATAATATGGATCATCTCACAACATAACGAATACCTTTATATGAAAAAGTGTTCGGCCGCCTTTATCCAAATTTACACTACTTGGTTCAGTTCTTGTACACTACAGTTTGCACCTATTGCAATTCCTTACGCAGTTAAATGCAAGTGTTCTGATTTTAAATTCATCCCGCATCATCTTAGAGCTCTAGTGTTCATTACACAGTCTGCAAAAAGTGCTTTGAACTTCTGTGGCATTTTCACCATAATTAAAGATTATCTTTTCTGCACACAACACAAGCAGCAATGTCATTTATATAATGCTCGCCTTGCTGTCCTTGTTTTTTGCTCTGAATGGGAAACTCATAGTTTAAACATTGATGTCAGAGTCAACAATTGCAAACCACAAAACTCATCTTTTAAAGCAGTCTAATTTTATCTTTGGCATACCAAGATAATGCCTTGAGCTATGAAAATTTTAGATGCTTTTTTCTAATGGAAGGGAATAGAATTTATAAGTAAGGCAAGTATCCCCTTCCCTATATTCATGAGAACTTCCCTGATGTAACCAGAGCTGAAATAATTCCTGCAAGTCCATTTTCATTACGAACTGGATAAACACTGCTGTAGTGGTAGGAATATGGATTAATTCTGAACAACACATCCTTAAGTACATGAGCTGACAGTTAAAATGGAATGTTGGGCCCTGTACTTCATACATTATGCATGAATTAAACTTGGGCAGCTCTAGTACCAATTTTTCAGGGGAGCACTTGCAACACTTAAAATACTGACTCTGCAGGGAAGAAAATTGCTGTTCCATGAGTATAGTGGCAGATTATATCCTACAGACAGCCTTTATTCTTCAGGTTTCACAGCTAGGCTAGAGTTGTGTCCTACTCTGGCTAGACAAAATTAATGGCAAGCAAGTCAAATTTCCAACAATGCTTTTCATTTTGGAGTGTTAGTTAGTTAGTTTAAAGATGGAGTTTTACAGCCCAGTTTCCAACCTATTGGTTCAAGTCAAGCTGGCCATGGCCTCTCTTCCAGTTGTGGCTCACTGGCTTGTTTTCCCTACTCCATTGCTTATGCGGAGCATCACGCACAACGGCAGTGGGTTCATTTTGAAGTGAAGAAGTCTTTAATAGTATCTTACAGTACATCAACCATTATTGTATATGTTCCCATGATTTTCACCTCTTTTCTGTTATCAATGCATTTATCCTCTTACTGGTCACCATTCAATGTTTTCAGATGGTAGGTGTAGAGAATGGGGATTTGCCCTCCTCCTCCCCTCCCCCCCACGATTCACTAAGTTTATGTTTTCCCTGTGGTTCATTTTGGAGTTTATTCCTCCATATAGTTTCTCTTAAATATAATGACAAATATAAGTAAAAATGAACAAAACCTGATTATTTGTCCCTTTCTGATTCCAACCTAAATTGTTATGATCAATGACTGCAGTGCATGTTATGACCATGCTGGTCTGAAGACCAGTTGTAAAATTGACCGTTGTACTTTATATTATTTTATAACTGAAAGACTGGTCTGCATTCATATGACCGATTGGCTGACAGTTCAAAAGTGCAACTATCCTGAGTTGCCATTCTGTTTTACTGTACCTGGTGGTGATTTCCTTCCTAATTGGCTTGTTTCAAGTGTCAGACTCACAGGACTTACTCAAGTCTTATGAACTTTCCCGTCACTAATATCAGAGTCATTTGTTGTCATTAATAAAATGACGAGAAGTTAGGGATGTAATTGCCTAGGGATGTGGAACGTTGGAAGAAAAAAATCAATATAGTGATTAACAGTTTAATGTACAGGATCAACCCCTAAATGTGTGGCTGATTTAATGAAACAAGCTTACATAAGATATAGGATTGCCTTTGTTTAAGAACGTTTTATAACCCTGATATATATCATTGGACTGAGGATACTGTTTGATGACCATCAGCAGAAGGTTCCCAACGAAAGTTGGTTGAATTTCAGTATGTGCATGGGGAATAGGACAATAATCAGGTACAAATTGCAGGGATGTATTTTTTTAAAGGTAATACTACTTTTATGTTTAAAAGATAATTTTATTGATGAATATTATTTGCCTAAGTGACTCTATCGCTATTTTTGCTATAGCAGTGTATGCATGTGCATGATAATAATTATTTCTCTAAGGGGGGGAAGCAGTAACATTTGCCCAACTCCAGGGCATACACTCTGCTTGACTGAGGCACCAAAGTCTGTCTGATATAGAAAGGTTTTGGTCGAGGAGGGGGGGGGGTGGGGCACTACAGCCCCCAGCCTCCCAGTTCTGTATGGCCATGTGCATGTGTACCTGGATTAAGGTAATGGCAGACCATGTTTCTGTCATGAATTCAGTTAGCAAGAGACCATGTTAAAATAGCCATGCTGCTGCTCCCATACATCCAGGCTGCAGAAGCTGCAGCTATGCTTTGTCATTTTACACATTTAGCAGACCATCATAATCTAAACACTACTGTCATGTGTGTGTGTAGTATAAACAAAGCATGGCTGAGGTAGCTGTAGCCTGTCGTATTGACATGATGCATAATGATGCACAAAGATAGAAAAAAGTATGCTTACAAATATTTCTTTTCCATATTGTAAATGTTTTCTCTTGATCTTTGGCATGACAGTTTGCCTCACACCTTAGACTAGGATATAAATAGTGACCGACTAGCAATTTACAGTAATTGACAGATGAATATCACCTCTGTTAAAGATTTGAACAGGCCTGTCTTTGTACAAAGATGTTGACAGGTTAAACAAAAGTATGACTCACTGAAGCATGGCCACCAACTCATTACAACTGCTACAAAGAGGTGTCACAATTTATAACTTTTGTGACCATTTCCAGTTTTTTCTTGGTACTCTGTATGGAAATGTAGCAAAATTTTATGATTGCATGTGAAGTAGTAAAAATGTCCTCACAAAAATAGTGACAGTTTCATTTGTTCAGCAATTTCAGGATGAGTATACAGTAAGGGTATAGGTCTACTGTGAAATGTTTTAAGCCAGTAGTGTACTTAACAGTATACTGTACAGTACCATATACATGTATTGTAGACTGTATGACAGTTGTATCGATGTACAGGAGCAGCTGCGATGATATTTTGAATGTTGACGAAGGGTCTCTTACTCTCAAGCTTATAATTGAAGACAAATTAGAATGCTGCTTCCAGTCCGACTTGCAAACTTTCTCTGCATGAAGTAAAGAAACTCCGAGGTTAGATCTGTCAAATTAAACTTGACGTGAAATAAAGGGCCAGTGCTGTTTGTATTCAAGGATTTGTAGGCAACATAGAGGCAATGAAGATACAGCACCAGCAGAGACCTTCTACAGTGTATATTTCTTGTAAAATGTCACAGTTGATGGTAACCAAATTAGAGACATGGCCAGAATCAAACTTTTGTTTAAAAGTTAAAAAGCCAAGACTGTAGCCAAAATTGAATTACAATCAAATTTTTTTCAGCTTTGACAAACTCTTGAAAGTGATAGAGATTGAACTCCAAGGGGAAAGAGCATGGCAGGGGGGATGTAAAGCTGATGAATTTAAAAAAGTGCAGTTCTTATTTGAGTAGGCATTCCTTCCCATTGGGATACTGTGTAATCAATGAAGAGAGAGGGAGTTGGAAGAACGTTGGAGCTGTAGTTAACAGTTGAGCATACCATAAGAGAATGACTGTTTAAGTAGTCCATATATATTGAATTGATTTGCAAAATTAAACCAAATTTTTCCAAACCTGTAATGTTTTGCATAATGACAACTGGCCAAATTTTGAGCATCCCCATAACTTTGTAAATTATGTTTTATGAATGATTAATTTAAGATTGAAATAAGTTTTCAAAAATTCATAATCAAAATTTTTTCGGACTACACTTTGATAAAGAGTTACAAGTCAGGGTCCAAAAAGGAAATTCAAAATTTTGACTTTTTGCACAACTTTTGGAAGTGAAAAACTGATTATGCTAATGGCAAGAATTGTCATGTTTACTCCAACTTAGGGTGGTACCTTGCAAACATGAACACCTTAGTTAGGTTATCCATATCAACTCAATGAACCAGGCTTTAATTAAACATCATTATTAAATCAGAGTTCCAGAAATTAAACCAGGAACCTCCATTCTAAAAGACAAATTTTCCTGATGGTACCTCCATATTTTGTTTTCTTTTTTTTTTTAACCTTGTTTCTAACTGAAGGGAAACATATTACCAATTAGGAGCCATGTTTAACATCAATTTAGTTGGTTTGCTTTTAGTATACTGTAGAATTGAACCAGAGAGCACCCAGGGAAATATGACATTGAAAAGAGTGGGATGCACTCTTTTGTTTATCACCCCTAATGAGGTACTATATCAAAAGCTCTGAAAATAAAAATGAAGTAAAAATAAAAAACACACCACCAAAACATTGCTTCTACTCCCATCCTGATCCAAAAGACATGTTGAAAGCATTGAACTGTTCAGGGCTGTATGTTCCAGGGTCCCCTTCTCCCCCCCCCCCCCCCCAAAAAAAAAAAAAAAAAAATCAGAAACTATAGACTAAAAATCGTGTATACTGTAGATGGCTTAGTCAGGCAAAAAAATTTTAAATTGTATGAATACTTGTTAAAAAAAAAATATTTATCCTTATTGATAAGGTTACAGTACAGTTCCTGTCTGGGAATCTTCCAACTTCATAGGTTGGAAATCCTGCATACCCCCCTTCCCCCTTTATTTTGGGGGTTTAAGATTATGTCCGTGGTATTCCCCACTTGTGGTCAGAGCCCCACCTGTCATAAGAGGTGACTAAAGGGGAGCCTGACCCACTTATTTGCACTGTATTTGAAGTCAAACTTGAACTTAACCCTATTAGAAACTATCTCAACTTGACGTTTTAACCTACTGTATGTAGCTGGCACTGTATTACACATGTGTGTTGGGTGTCTAACTTAACCAGCAACAGGGACCCAGACTTATTGCATTGCTTTTTGTTTGAATTCTGAGCTCACTGGTCTTATTGACAACCTATTCTTCAAGTCTGGCCTGTTTCCATGCAGAACACTGTAAAAGAGGATTTACTCCCATAGATTATTGATTCTAGGAAGTTTATTGAGGATTAGATTTAGACCCAGGTCTTTGTTGCTAATAGCCAAGGGCCCATTTAATAAATTGATTCTACAGTACTACATGGCATTACAATGACACCAAGTTCAAAGCTGAACAGTTGAGTTCTTAAAGTTGAGACCACTTTAGGCCTAATAGGAAAATTATACTGACTTGAATTTATAGCTTTAATGAATTAGTGGATTTTAAACTAAACTTCTCTATTTTCTTTGGAGTCAATAAGGGAATTACGTACTATACATGGCTGTTTGATGTGGACATGTTTTACATAGCAGAAGCATAGTTTATTAGGGTTTGTCAGTATTAGAGAATTATATCTGTCTGTTTTGTCAATTAAACAGGCAATTAAAGGGCAAGTGCAGTAACCGCAACTTGTAAGTAGTATCGTAGGCTGTCCTGTTTCATGGTTTCATGACTGGTTATTTAGGGTCATGTGACAACATTTTTCTTCCTCAAATGTAAACTTTACTAAAAGTAACAACTTGGTAACATGCAATAGTGTAGTGAGCTCCTAAAATAAGGTCAAAGAAACTTTGAGGAGAAATGAGAAGAAAATTGTGAAATTTAGCCTTTGCTTCAAAATAAGTGTAGGAGTACTTACTCTTTAAACTGTTTATTTTCAGGGAAAGTGGGTTGTTCTTTGGCGATTGCAGCAAAACATTAATTGCACAGATTCAGTTTCAATTCTCTTTCAAAGCTTTATATGGGTTTGAAAAAGAAAGTGATACAGTACTCCTGTACTGAAACAAAAGTGTGTTTCACGTCAAAGGGATATTATAAATGGTACAGTATTTATTGTAAGCTATTTCAATTACAGTAAAGCATTTGTGAAGTCCTGTGCACTGCTAAGCCAAGCCCATCAGGTGTGGCAAATTGGCAGTCTATATACTGTGGCTGAGGTATAGCTGCAGCCTAGCTGAGGTATAGTTGAAGAGTAGCTGAGGTATAGTTGTAGCCTAGCTGAGGTATAGTAATAGCTGAGGTATAGTTGCAACCTATATGAGATATATTGTAGAGTAGCTTAGGTATAGTTGCAGCCAAGCTGAGGTATAGTTTTAGAGTAGCTGAGGTATAGTTGCAGCTTGCATGAGGTATATTGTAGAGTAGCTTAGGTATAATTGCAGCCTAGCTGAGGTATAATTTAAAGTAGCTGAGGTATAGTTGAACCCTAGCTGAGGTATAGTTTTAAAGTAGCTGAGGTATAGTTGCAGCTTACATGAGGTATATTGTAGAATAGCTTAGGTATAGTTGCAGCCAAGCTGAGGTATATTGTAGAGTAGCTTAGGTATAGTTGCAGCCAAGCTGAGGTATAGTTTTAGAGTAGCTGAGGTATAGTTGCAGCTTACATGAGATATATTGTAGAGTAGCTTAGGTATAATTGCAGCCTAGCTGAGGTATAATTTAAAGTAGCTGAGGTATAGTTGAAACCAAGCTGAGGTATAGTTGTAGAATAGCTGAGGTATAGTTGGAACCTAGCTGAGATGTAGTTTTAAAGTGGCTGAGGTATAGTTGCAGCTTACATGAGGTATATTGTAGAGTAGCTTAGGTATAATTGCAGCCTAGCTGAGGTATAATTTAAAGTAGCTGAGGTATAGTTGAAACCTAGCTGAGGTATAGTTGTAGAATAGCTGAGGTATAGTTGGAACCTAGCTGAGATGTAGTTTTAAAGTAGCTGAGGTATAGTTGCAGCTTACATGAGATATATTGTAGAGTAGCTAAGGTATAGTTGCAGCCTAGCTGAGGTATAGTTTTAAAGTAGCTGAGGTATAGTTGCAACCTAGGTGGGGCAGCTGCATCCTATACAATTTTAACATTGTACTTGGGATAATATTGTCACCAAAATTCTAAACAATGCATATTTAGTGTATGTGACAATGTGACAAAAATTCATCCTATTATCCTCAAGTTTAATCAATTCTCTTTTGTTTAATTTGCAGAGCCCTAGTTGTGTCAATCTTACTTGTAAGACCCACAGTACCAGGACTGTAAGTATGTTGCAAGATATAGTGGTGTTAATGAGGCTCATTGAGTTGGTTCATAAAATTCAACAAAGTATTTGAATGCTGTTAAGTTTTCTTCAAATATCAATGACAAAATGGTCGAACTTAGACAAATCTCTATCCTACATATCCATACATGAATGAACTAGGTTTAACACCTCTGAACGTATGAATTAGAAAAGTATAATTGCTCTTTTAGGGTTAATGCTCTGTTTGGGTACATTTCAGGGGTGCACCCCTGTGCCTCGCTTGCATTTACATCCTGTGCTAATGCATGGGTCCATTGTTGTTTTGTAACCTTTCATTTGTATCTGCATGACAGTATTTTCAATAAGATCGCACATAAACTTGCAAACATTTCAACTTATTGTTTGGTAAGTAGTCTCATGTCTCTTGGCTAGATACTCCATTTTGAATGAATAGCATTCACTCCATCTAGTTTGTCACTTCTCCGTACATGCAGTACCTGTTCTAAATTATGGAGTTACTGTAGACAGAAGCATACAGCCATTATCATCACATTAGGTGCGAGCTTTATAAGTGCTTTAGAGAAAATTTGCTATCAGCTGCAATCAGGAACGGCAAGAGTAAGTCTGGTTAGTCTCAGAAGCATTATGTATGGATTGAGTGAGAGTGTTTGCCGTTCTTTCTCAGCAATCTGTTTCCCATGTAATCACTTTATCTTTTCTGGAGGGAAATCAAAACAGAATAATTTTTGGGTTGTCAGTGTAGAGATTGCTAGATTGTTTTGCTCTGTGAATCCATCTCACTCCTACTTGCAAACAGCAGGTTTAAGATCCAAGGGAGAGGGGCGGGGGGGGGGGGGAGCTGATGTGCAGTTTCCTTTAAATGCAATTATGGTCTGATTAAATGCTTGTTCAGTTAATTCTGCTGAAAGGTATAAATCTGGATGAGCAGCTGTGCACATTGTGTAACTGTAGATATGATTCGCTAGTACTGTACTGCACTCAATCTTTCAGCATGTCAATCATTGTGCTAATTTGTTTCAATGTTTGTCTGTTTGTATGTCTTAGCAGGACCTGTAGGAGCTAAGAAAACTGGATAATGCTTGACAAAGTATTGTCCAGCTGGTGTCTTAATTGAATCAGATTTCCTAACTTAGTGTAAGAGATTAAAGAGGCCTTTTTTCTGTACATGAAGAAGAATGGATTTAATGACATTTGTGACAAGATTTAGTAGATTTGGTCGAGAATGTCACAATTTCTTTTATCCTCCAAGTTAAATACTTTCTTAGATGAGCACCTCTCTACCCACCATTGCCTCCTGAGTAAGCAGGCTTCCAGCTGGATAATTCTCTTAGCTGCTACACTCACTGCCAAAGGTCTTCCAGAAAATTTTGCTCCCAATAGTACTGTAGTGGTGGTTTGGAACTAATGATGAATCTTCATTTTGCAATAAAAATTAAAGTGTTAGATTGTTTTATATTGCAATAATGTACCATGAATTTTCAAGCATTTTCAATAACATTTTCATTGCATTTTGTACTGGCCAATAGTCCAGCAAATACTGTACTTATCTTCTTCACATGTCAGCGTGGCTAGAACCCTGTGAATATGATGAAAACCTAATTTGTCAATCTTGTGTCCTCAAAGTAAATCAGGGGGTTGCCCAAATTTTGGTTGAAGGGAATGTCTGCCCCATGGAGTTTGTGAGTTCTAAAGATGGAGTTTTACGGCCCAGTTTCTTACCAGTCGGTCTCAGTAGAGCAGGTAACGGCCTTTTTTGCCGCTGTGTCTCTCCAATATGTTAGTTAGAAAAGATTTAATGACACACCAACATGAATGTTTTATATAGTGTCATACTGTTCAAGTGCTCCTGTTTAGTCACCTAGTAACCTCTTACGGCAGGCGGGGAATACCATGGGCATATTCTACAACCCACAGGGGGACAGCCAACGAGGGACTTGTTCGGTTTTGTGGTGCTGGCAACTCGCCAGTCATGAGATGAGTAATAACGGTCTTAGGTGCCCATTTTATAGGCAATAGTCGAGGACAAACTTCTTGCCACACATGACCTCCTCAGCCCACCTGGATACAGTTTAAAGTCATACCCAGGAGCTGTCTCACCCAAGTAATTATGGAAGCTTTATCCTGGCTGATTTCTGGAAAGGTGGGTAGTCAAAGCTGTTGAGAGAAGGGGGCACGTCTCTTGCTCCCGAACTCTCAACTGGTGATACCCATGTATGATGGAGAATTGAAGAAAACCAATCCTACCTTGTTTCTTTATTTAACTAGAAAGTTAGAAGATAGATAACGATAAGACAAACTCCCAAAAAGGAAAACGAGTGGATGATGTATTTGAATAACATTCTGCATCAGGAGCAAACATAATAATAAGGGATTTAGGAATCCCCAATACCATTTCAACTTCCTATTCAGGGATACAGCTGAAGTTGATGACTGTTAGGGGTCATACTGTAAACCGAAGGGCTGCTTAAAGCACTTGCATAAAGGACACCCTCTATCGGATGATTCTTATGAGGTAATTCTTAAAGCTGTATTTTACAGAAACCTGACTGCATGGTCAAGTGGTAAGAGCATTCAACTTGCAGCTGGAAGGTGTAGGGTTGGACTCCTGGCACGGTCATATGGAAGAAAATGGAACCCACTTACATTGTGTCTGGTGCTCAGCATTTAGGCAATGGCATTGGGAAAATAAGCCAGTTATCCAGAACTAAAAAAAAGGCAGTTGCTGGCTCAACTTGAACCAATTGATTAGAAACTGAGAAATAGAACCCAATCTTAACCTTTAACCCTACAGAAGTTACCAGAAATCTCTTCTGGAAAAAATTAACTCTTTGCACTCAGTAAAGGTCTACAATAGTGACCAATAAAGTTATACTTTACAGCACAAACCTCGATTCGGCCTCCAGATCAATTTACAAATTTTAACCTCTATAAAACCAAACTTCAAGCCCTGAGGGTCCTTACGGAAAAAGGAAGAAAATTTGACAATTTACACACTCCAGTGGTTACGAGGAAATAAGGCTACCTTAAAAACGAAACGACAAGAAGTTGTTAAAATTTGATTGCTAAGGTTATATGTATAATTTAAAGTGCCATCTAACAGACTTCAATGATTCTTTTTACAGTATGGTACTGTATAGTATAACAGTAGTATTACAGGAAAAATAGTTACAGTAGATACAGGTAGTTAATTACAATGGATTTGAAACAACACCAGTTATGGTGGGCATGACAAAGGGTTACAGGTGTGGAGGGTGTGGCCATTGACAAGGGAAAGTGAGTTATGAAGTAAGGTTAGCTGTCGATGTTCAAATCAAAGGTGATGATATTAATGACCAAGTGTTCCATTTAAAAGGCAAGAGCAGTCACCCCAAGTTGAAGTAGTGTGGTACACTGTCCTGTTTTGTGATTAGCTCTTCAGAGTCACGTGGCAGTATTTGTTTGCCTCAAATGTGAAATTTACGAGTAGTCACTGATTGTTTTACCTTGAATGTACAATGAGGCTACTGTTCATTATTGTAACATTGTTAGTAACAAAAACTGAAAGTTTGTTATCTACTCTATCTAACATTTATTCCTTTTCGTTTGGACAACTAAAGAATTTTTCAAACAACCTCAATTAAATGTGACTTCAGCTTGTGACGATTGGCCTGGTGAACATTGCAAGTACTAGATGGTCTACATAACAGTTGATATATATGTATCCTTTGCGAAATCCTAATGTACTGTACTTATAGTGGCACCTGCAGTTGCTGCCAAATTTGTGTGTTAGATGCATGACTTCAGATGTTGTACCGTGTAGAGAAATTGTTTGGAGTCCTAAAGAAGTCATGAAAATTTTCACACAGTGACATTGTTCCATTTTCAGTCATAATCAAAATGGGGCTATGTCAATGTTCTCAAGGCTCACTGTTCCCGTGGTTTATCTTGGGAGCACCTGCACTTCTGGGAACATTGAACCCCAGGAATAACGAACGTCAAATCATTGAGATACAAAAACTGTGAACATCAAACCTTGGAAACATTAAACCCAGGAACATCAGGTAGACCTCATCAAAACACATTACTCCCTTGGATTTAGACATCAAGATAGGTTATGCACGTAATCCTGTATAAGGTCCTTGAAAAATCTTGAAAGTAGATTCCTGGAAAGTGCATTGAACCCAGTTTTTATTAATAACCTGTTGTGAATTTAAGATAGTAGTTTTACATTATATTTAGAAGTTGTGGTTTCTTCTTTTGTAAGTTAATGTAAATTATTCCCGATGTTCCTGCTGTAGATAGGTAGTATTAACTGTGGCAGGACCAGTATTTTTTATGAGTTTGAATTGATCAGCAAAATATAAGTCACTAAGTGTTCTTCACTAAATGAACTCCAGTACACATGTGTACAGCACATCGGTATATGTTATCAACAGTTGAGTACTGAGCGCAATCGTACCTCAGGCCTCTCCCGTTCATATAACGTTCAATACACTTTGCATTTGATATGCCGACTCATCACAGAGAAGGAAGGAATAACCAAGCAAAAATAATGATTGGTTTGCGCTTCTTTTTGAAATCTCTCAATAAGAGATGTGGTAATTGACATATTTTCCCGAGGGTTTTATTGTTCACCATCTCATATATATATTTCGCTCTCTCATTAGTGAATCATTCATTCTATCTTCCTGCTGCTAGCAAAATCAAACAGATAAAAATAAGAAATTTTTTGGTTGCTTATCTGCTGAGAATAGTTTGATATTATGAGTAGAAGAATGGAGAGATTGATTAGATTGTGTTGATGTTATGTATGGTAATACAGTTGAGCACAATTTGCTTCATAGTAGAATATGTACCTGTATATATAGTTACAAGTGGAGACATTTAAGTCTGGTGGTGTCACATTAATTCCAAATTGTCAACGTAGGAGGGAGGGGGGGGAGATCAATATACATAGTGGGGGGTACTTTCTTCTTTGTAATGGGTCCTTTATTGGGTAGAATATCAGCAAATCTGGAAAGTTACTGCACTACAATTAGTGATTTTCTTCCAACTGTCACTGAACCATTTGAAACTGTGTGGCAGATTTGTTCCCCTGGAAAGTAAAATTTAATACTAACCCCAAGAGCAATCAAACAGGTCCAAGACAATTGCTATTCTGCCTATGTGCTATAGTGGAACAGATGGTCAATTGTGTAAAAAGCAAACTGTAGCGGTTGGGCTGTAACGTTGCACCCCACAATTTTCAAATGAAACTCTGTTTGCACTAATGGTAAGATACCCTGCAAAACATTACAAACAAAAGGAGATGGATATTTATATACATTTGCTGAAAGAATATGCTCAATATATCATACATAATGCTGTTGCTTTAAAATGAACTGAATTGCTTCTTATATGCAAAAATGAAGGAAATTTCAAACATTCTGACTGCCTCTTCAACATTTTATCCTTTTTACTTTACTTAATTTGTAAATGAATGGAGACAAAAAAGGGCAGAAATGACCACCTTTTAATAACAACAGTCTTTTTGCAAAATTTTGCCCATCATTACTGCTTGGGGTAGGAGTGGGGGTAGGGAGTAAGTAGTACATGATCAAGGAAGAATTATGATGAAGATGATCTTCAGCACTATGTCTGAGTTGGGTACTCCGGTATATGCATATCCAATTGAACGTTAAGGGGACCCAATTTAAAATTAACAAAATTGGTACATACTGTTATATAAATTGCAAAATGTGTATTACCATAGGATAATCCTGCTCCATCAGTGTTTGTCAGTGTTGACAGGGGGTAAGGGGAAATTGTCCCCCTCCCAATTTCTAAAGAAAGTGGGTAAAATTGCCCCTTTCATTTTCTGTAAAAATAAGAAGATTGTCAATATTTTGGTTTCTTTACTCTAAAGAAGACAAGTTTGCAGCAAAGTTTGACATGGCCATTAAAACCCTTCAAATTGCATCTCCTGTACCTAAAAGGAAGCTTTTGCCCCCAGCCTGAACCCACTCAGAAATTTAGCCTATATGAGGACAGCATCAGTTTGGGATTTGGAGTTTAGCAGTATTCCACCCCCCCTCCCTTTTTTGTGTTTCTGGCCAAATCCATGCAGTCCATTTTTCATATCAAAACATAATACCTTGTCACAAGGACAACTCTGCTTTTCCTGTGATTTTCGATTGGTCTTAAATACCAGGTAGCAGATCAGGTAACTGGGTAATGAGAATGGGTATACCCATAGCTCCCAAGTTCCAAGAGGCTAGATGTGGGTCCAGCTGATCTGTCCATTGATGGATTGCCGGCCTGGGGGAGGGGAGGGGTACGTGTCCCCTTTCAGAAAGTTGAATTTTAGAATTAGATGCAAAATGGTGGCACTGTTTTCCAAATTAGTTAACACAATATCTCTAGGTTACCGCCAAAAAAGTTCAGTGCAGTACTGAATTTTTTTGCGATAACCTAGAAGAATTGTATTGAGAGATTTGCCAAAATAATATTATGCAGATACTCACAAATGCGCAATGACTAAAATCTTTCCTGATAACAATATTCAATCGTTATTTTTGAGGTAAATTTTGGTGCGGTACCGGCACAGTTTGAAAACGTCATCTCTGTGTGTCACCTGCAGTCGTACAATGCTGCAGGTAATTGCAAATATCTTCGTACATCTCGCATGGCATTCAAGCCATGAAAACATAGGCCTAACCTAGACAAGAACGTCACGGTCAAGAACTGTCAAGAAACTGGAAGAACGTTTGGGAAACTCTGAGACAACTGGCAAGCCATGCCTATAACCCACGAAGTCGGCATTTATTTTCGCTATTGAACGCAGCGTTGCACGACATTATTACACTTTACGCAGCCACGTGAATATATTCCATACCTGCTGCAAAGGTTAGCCGAAAACGATGTTGCGACAGCAAATGTAGTTCCGTAAAGTACGTAGGCCTATGCATTGTGTAGCAGCGTGAGCAGTTGAATGTGCTGTGAGATACGATTTACTGAATTTGTAGTCTATATAAGCTGAATTATTTGCTAATTTGTGTGGTTCTCTAACTAAAAATACTTCGGAGATTTAAAATGCGGGTTTTTCAGAGGGCTGTGCGGTTCAGCGGGTTTGGGTGGCCAAATACGGGTCAAACCCGCAAAATGCCGGTCACTTGGGAGGTATGTATACCTGTCTCAGCCCTTCAGAGGGATACTGCTACATTACATCGATTTGTCAAATGCTGCATGAGTAGCATGTTCAACTGTCCCTACAGTAGGCTCACCCAAACCTCTACCACTGTATGTACATGTGTCTTTGACATTTTGTGTGTATAGGCCCAGTCAGATGAATACCATAATGTTAAACTCTTACCATACAGCAGTGCTATCACCTCCCTCCTCAGGTATACTACAATGTCATTCCAATTTCATGACTCACCCAGGTTCACTTTCTTATCCTGACTTACACACCTGAAGCAAGTACTAGACTACAGTACAGCTTGCAATTAGCATTATATGCTGGTTAATTATAAGCAACAGTGCAGGTAGTATATGCAGTAAATTTCACTCCATATTTTGGTAACATTTACCATAGAGTTGCATTTACTAGCAGTGATGGCCTATACTGATGTTGGTGAATCTATGGTATGTGACTGCTCAATTAGACACTGAAGTCCTTTGAGAATACTGAGCTATACTTATCAATGAGGTCACCAGATGTCATGTTTTGATAGGAATGTACCCACTCTAGGTTGTAGTTTAGCTGTGTGGGGGGTCAATAATGATGAAGAAAAAATTGTGAAAGAGAAATTATGACCTTATCTCAGGTCATGAAACTAGTGATGAATACCAGGTGACTGGTGCGTAACTAATAAGGAAGGCTTTGTTTGGGAGGTCTGTGATAGACTTGTGGTGGTATATAGTATGTCTGTAAACTGATGAAAGTGAGAGTGAAAACCAAGTGGAACTGCTTCAACAAGGGAGGTTTAATATTTTGATGGAGTGTTACAGCCTAGTTTCAACCTATTGGTTCAAGTCAGTCGCCTACAGCATTTTCCAACTGTGGCTCACAAGTTTCTTCTTTTCCCTTCTCCATTGCTTATGCAGAGCATCACACACAACAGCAGTAGGTTCCATTTTTAGAGCCTTTGGTATGACTCGACCTGGTAATCCAACCTGGGCCCTGCCTGAGAGGTGTAAATTGTACGGTTAGATCAATCACATGGTCTTTCAACAAAAGAGGAGTGGTTATGAAGAGTAAACTGTTTTGTATTCTAGCTCTGTCAGTTTTCACCGTAGACCTTTATACCACGGTTTCCCTAATTACCGGGGGTAGGAAAGCAATTTGGTGGAGGTACACACCAAAAATTGGCTACATTGTATTTTACTGAGTACATACAATGAGCATAGGTACCCTGGGGAATTTTTGGTAAGGGGGCAAGAGGATTTTTTACCTAAATAGTGCCATCATTTATCATGTTTTGCTCATGTTTTGCCAGAATGGACCAACTATATTTACCCAAATTGGGAGGGCAAGTGTCCCCCTTGCAGTCCCACCTTGTATACCTATGATAATGAGTGAAGAGAACATCAACGGTTAACATTACTTGTAATTAAACTTTTTAGTTTTTGGCCGACTGCAACGACTGCACATACACTGTGGCAATTGCAGGAGGATTAGAACAACAATAAATTTCTCCTTGTTGAAAGTTGGGCTGTGCTTAGATGGCGCTACCTTAGATGGACTGCCACTTTGACAAGTCTGGGAACCACTGGCCCTGACTATAAACTCAAGGGATAAATATTTTAACTGCCATGCCACATAATTACTAAGTGATAGGCAAGGCTGGAAAAAAATATAAATTTCCCTGCCATGAGCTTCCCAAATTGCTGGTTTTTTCAACCATGGTGATAGGCTGCTGTAATATTTTCTGCTGCATGTACACTTTTCTGCTACATGTACAGTTGTAAATAATAATTAGTTATGTTGCTTGCAATGGAAAACAATTATACAGGATGCAGCCTTAACTTTTGTTCTTCCGTAAACCTGTTTTAGGACTCGGTGTACTCTAGGCATACAGTACTCTTCCCTCTATGCTGTAGGCACATACATGTAATTGAACACAAACAAAAAATGATGATTAAATGATATAGCCTACAGTATCATAACCTCTTTTAGAAAAGTGACTTTTTTTATTATCTATCTATACTCATGTTCTCTCACACATATATGTCACATTCCTAGCTCAACTGATACTGTATCTGTTTCTATCGCAGGGTACTGAATGATAAAATTAAAAGCAGGCCATTGAGAGGTTAACTCTCCATGACTTTGAAAGCAATATCATAGAGTGATTCCCCCAGGAGAATTTCTTTCCAACTGGTTTAAATTGGAGAGGATTTTCCTAATGACTTTTAAAACTTCGCTATCATGTAGAAGTATTACATTATTAGGTGTTTATAATTGTAAGCACTGAACTATTGCCAGTGTACTTTTTGTTCTGCAACGCTTTTTGTTTTTTCAGTGACATGGTTCGTCATGGTTGTGTAGCAGTACATTGGTATTGAAATGACACTGTACTATACAACTTTCAAAGGGAGTCTTCACCCCAATTTATAAAATGCACACTATCTTATTTCATGTATGGCCCTGAAGAATCCATATTTTTCCTTCCTCATTTGTGAAATTTGCAAAGAATCATGTACTGCTTCAACTGCTCGAATGTGCAATATCTATGTCCTGCAATATCTATGTCCTGCAATATCTATGTCCTGCAATATTGTGAAAAATACTTGAAAGAATATCAGCTTTTGTTTCGAAATAAAACTGGGAAGACAGCTTTTTGCTACGTTGTTCCTCCAACTCTTTGGCAAAAAGCAGAATGGCGAAACCAAACATTTTCTCCCAATGAGTTTTCCTTGCTACTTCTTTAATAAAGGGGCTCATTAAGTGGTTATCAATATCTACAGTAAATGAGATTGTTAAAGGGTCACCACTATATGGCAATGCTCATAGTTAGCATAGGAGTCAAGTTTCATATCCAATAGTTACTCAGAAAGTGAAAATTTTGAATTTTGTGGTGTCCTGACTTGTTACAGTATGGCGCTGAACATAATTAAAAAAATTGTCTGTTCACGAATTTTTAAAAACCAAATTGAACTGTTAAAAACTGAATTGAACTGAGTCGAAGGCCTTCCCACTCACAAAACAATTATTTATTTATGATACTGTATGATATGGGCATTATTTTTAAAAGTTTAACCATTTATCATTGGTATGTGAAGAAATTTTAACAAGTCTGGAAAAATTTGGTGAATTTTATAAACCATCTCAGTGAGCTGCTTTACAGCGCCCTCTTTGAACCTTCATCTTTGCCCGGTCTGTATTTTAGTGTTATAACCTAGAATTTGGTTTGTTTTATCACCTTTAAAATCCTTGAGAAGATTTAAAATAGGCAATTAAGGTGTGAGATTATAATATGAACCCCTTGTCAGTGTTTTTGAAAGGGGCTCATTGAGTTAATGTTGAAAACTTAATGAGAGTGTTAAGGGGTCCCTACCACATAACAATGCTTATAGTTGGCACAATGAGTCAAGTTTCACATCCAGTAGTAAACAGAAAAAAGGTAAAATTTAGGTTTTGTGGTCTTCTGATTGCAACGGTTCTGTGCATAATTTGAAAAAGTGCCTGATCACGAATTTTTGAAAACCAGATTGAACCATTAAGTACTCAGTCAAAAAATAATCATTTGTATATAGATATGAGTATTGTTTAAGTTTGACCATTTGTCATTGGTATTTCAAGAAAATTATCCAACTTGAGAAAAATTTGTTGAAGTTCATGAACCAACTCAATGAGATGCTCTAAGTGGTCTATAGTCATGCCATTTGCAAGATCAGCTGCAGTGTGACCAGAGAATAGTTTATATCTTGAGTTATCAAATTTACTAGATCTCAACGAAGTGTATGGTTGACTAATAGAGCGGGTAGAAGATGGAGGCATCTTCAAAGTCTTAGGATTCATGGTGTACATGTTCTGTTGATAATAAAAGCTACTTAGTATAGAATACTTTCATCTATAAATTTGCTTATAGTCAGATTCTTGTCAAGACCATGGCAATTATCTGCAGTCAACATATACTCTGTAAGGTTCTACAGATAGCCAATTTAGAATCAGAAAAACAGTATAGCTCCCAGAACATCGGAAAAACTGCATGGAGATTGCATGTGAGGTACATAGTGTGGGTTATATACAGAAGTTGTGGCAGGAGGACATTGGTACATTGTTTCTATGCAATTTGCTTTTAAAAGTGTCATGAAAGTGAAAATAAACTAAACAAAATCAAATATGCAAATCATTATCATGGAAGAGACCTTTTTAAAAGAAATGTGCAATTTGGATCTTTATTTTCTACAGATTATAGGGCCTTTGGGAGGTTCAAGCCCTCCTGCATATAGTGCAGTAAATGGGCCAAATTAACTGCTGCAACTACAACCCATTTTTCCATTTCAGCTTCTTAGCCTAAACTCATAGCATTACTGAAGAGCAGCACATGGTTTCATGAACCACTGTTCTGATATAACTTCATCTTCATTACCCCTCTCCTACAGTACCTCCTAATATGATTCTACTTTCTGATGATATCACAGTAAAGTCATCCTTTAAGGCTTTATCAACATATCATTGATAACTGTACATAAATTGTTTTTTATTTAATTAAACAGAAGAAGGGCTACTTCACATTCCGCTGTCAAAGATGGCCGCTCCTGATGGAGATGTCAATGATGCCAGTGACATGTTGGCAGCAGCATTGGAACAAATGGATGACATCATAGCAGGTGAGATATGAACATCTCTTTCCTGTAAAGTGTCATGCGTTGTCAATGTTAATTTGTACAACATAGAACTTTCCCATCATGCTTTGCGAATACTTTTTGCTATGAACCACATAACATGCAGTTCATATCCTACATACCTTCATCCAAGCAACTCACTTGCAGCTGAGAGGTGGAGTGCTGGCTGGGCTATACCAAAGACTACTGCCATTGTACTTGGTGCTCAGCATAAGAAAAGGAGTAGGGAAAACAGGCCAGTGAGCTACAACTGGCATGGGCGTCCTCAGAAATTTTTACAAGGGGGGGCAAGGTCATACATGGATGATTGAATTGTGTACACTGTCTAAGCGGAGCGCCACCATCGGTGGCGCGGAGCGTACAAGAAAATTTTGGGTCTTACAAACCCTCCAGATGGCCGGAAACGACACTTGGCGAGTGTTTTAAGCTGCATGTACCCAGCCCTGAAACAGGAATTTCATGTCTGTAATTTTTAGATTTTTAGAATTTTCAATCTAAAAAAGTTGTTGAAGGTAAATCTGCCTCTCGGTCACGGCCTCGCAGGCCTGAGCACGATAAAACTTACAACTGTCAAACAGCCTATATAGGCCTACATCCGTTACCCAATTATGAATCACCCCCACCCCCCATATTCACCTTGTATATCCCAGTTACATCCGCGCGTCGCCACTTGAGATCAGCATGGGACCAAACCAAGACCAACGCATTCATCAATAGTCGGATGCCATATGCACACTACATACTTGACAACTAGTACAATTTTGGCATAGTTTTTACAATTACAAATTTCCAATAGATATCACGAATGATGGTCCCCAAATTACGATTTCACTATTCAGCATACCATCTTCTCTTTTGCTATTCCTGGTCAAATGTCCGCATATTTCAGTAGAAACTGATGCTGTGAGTGAAGATTTTTTGATGATCTATTTTTAATTTTTTTTTTATTTTAATTTTTAATTAATTTTTTCACAAGTTTGATTTTCCAGGGGGGGGGAGCAAGTGCCCCCCTTCCGGACGCCCATGACAACTGGGAAAAGACAGTGGCTAGCCTGACTTAAGCCAGTTGGTTATAAATTGAACAGTAAAACGTCAACCTGTACTGTGGGTTCTTCATGGTCAGCCTGGGAAACAAGATATAGCTACAGCATTAACTGTTTTACTATGCAAGAGCTGCTTGTTATGGGGCAACATTACTTAACTTTAGGTTTACCTCAGATCACCTCCTGTGCTTTTAGTGGAAGGGATAGTTGTGGTCACTTTGTTCTTACAAGGGAGAGGATAATAACACCTTCCTGAATGTTTCAAGAATCATCTAGCCTGACACTTGACTCTGAATATTTTTAGCTTCATGAAGTACGTCATGTATCAGAGGCAGGAATTTCCTTTATGGCTTTAATTAACTTTTGTGAGCCTTGTGTTTTGTGATCATGTGTGATTAGTTAACTGCAGCATACGTGTACTGTTTGTTGTACTTGCTGTACAGAGGAAAAACATTCCACAGCTCAATTCAGCAGAAATCTTTGTATCTTCATATATTGTTAAGTTATACTTATTACATCTAAGTGCCAAAGTTGAGATATTATCAGCTTCCAGAAGAAAGACTTGAACTGTCCTCTTCAAGATATTGGGCTTGGTTTAACCTTTGGGACATATCATATCATCTGTAGCTGTGTAAAGTACTGTCAGGATCATCAAAGCAAGAGAGTTTAGAGGTTAGAGATGAACTAAGGTAGTCTTTTCTTTTCCTCAGCAAATTTCATAAATCTTTGGTTGGCTTACAAGTTGAAATAGCTATAAAGATAGAAAAGGAATACCCACATGAGATTTTGTTTTAGGACATGAATGTTGCAGTGAACTATTTTTATGCTGTTACCTTTTTATGTGACTAATTGTTGTTTTGGAAGCTGGTCAGATGTTTTTACTTTTCTCACAGTAAACATCCTGTTACTAAGACACTATTCAGTCTATTCAAACATTGATGATACTCTGAAGACTAAGAGCATCATCCTGACTTAAGAGTGCACACTGTCTGTAAATGATGATTTCTAAACCCCACTTTGCCATTGCGTAAGTGTGGTTTATCAATTTTCAACTTCATAATGAGAGGTCTATGGTTATCACAAAAGGAACCTAGTCAAGACTGCACTGACTGTAAGGAGTTTTGTTAAAATTAAATTTTACTCAGTATTCAAGGGATGTGATAGTTTTTTTTTTTTTTGCAAATTTGTTTCTTCAATTAATTTACTCACAAGATTGTGATAAATTTTAGGATAGAATATAGAAAACCTAAGCTACTTTTGACATAGTGCACTGGGCAGCAAAATTAAATAGATCAATCTCATATTTTCTTTTCTATTTTATGCAGTGTTTTAGAGTCTTAGAATAAAAATATGGCAGATTCTGGAAAATTCAAGGCATTTACCTGCATGAATCATAAAATGGTTGGGTTGTATTGCCCCTTGTTGAATAGACTCATTCATGAATAAAATATACAGTTTACCCATAATTCAATTTGGGGATTTATGCATTTCCCCTGTAACTATAGGTAGACTGTAAATTTAACTACTACTGGTTCATGAAATGCAAATTGCACACCCTAATTTTTACTGTCAGTGTCCCGTCGGTGAGTTTTCATGCTAAATTTTGTTTTATGGAGTGGCAGAAATGCATCATTGTGATTGCAAATCCGGATAATGTTACAGATTTGCGCATCTTATTTGGCATTACTTTTCATCACATGGGTGTTTGATCTCATGAGACATTTGGAAATCAAAAGTGACGTTGAATAGAAACCATTTTGGTCAATGTACCTAATATGATAGATGTGTTTTTAAGCACTGTATATATTGTTTGCCTTTCCAGATATTAATTCTTGATAGATTTTCCCGCCAAAGTGACTCTTGGTACTGTGGCAGTTTTTGAAAATCTGATGATGTTCATCTGATCTGCAGAACATTTTTAGTTCAAAGGACAGCAGTGACTACAGAATGTGCCATTCATATCTCTATGAAGATATTTTGTTAATACTGTATGCCTGGCACATTTCCTGCAGACCAACTGCTATTTTTTTACTTTTTGAAAGGTTTGACAGCATGAAAATCACATAGTTGGATATTTTGTATAAAAAGCATAATATATATCTGAAAAAAGCCACAATTTTCTTTAGAATACATGAAATAATAGGCCTGCCATTTTAATATTCCCCAAACGTTGTAGCTTTGTTAACTTTATCTTGAGAAAGGTTTACATTAATAATAATAATAATATAACAGTTCTTATAGAGCGCCTTACACAAGAAGTCTCAAAGCGCTAACACTATACAACACAGACTATACAACAGACTATACAACATGCGGTACATTACTAGAATAGTTGTTTTATTGAGAGATTTAATTCCTGTTTTAAACCCAAATAACAAATATAAGACTCTTTTTAGTGACATCTCACCATAACATAGTGACTGTATTCGTTGGACCATTGTCAATGGGACTTGGTCAGTGGAGCACTTTGGAACAAAATATTGAGGAAATGGATACACATTTGCCAAAAAATATTTTGCTCAGTGTGGTAAATTTATTTGAAGGAAGTCTTGAACTCATGGTAAGGTGGGGGGGGGGGGATGCAAAGTGCACTGTACCATTGAACCTCTGTACTCACTTCTGAGTTACAAGAATGTCCCCCCAAGTGACTTTGCAGGGGAGCTTGCTTGGGCTGTGATGGGCCTATAAGGCATCTGCACCTGTAGTGCACTTTCACTTGTCTGGGACTTCTTTCAGACAGAGGATTTGTCTTTACCTGAGCTAAAGAAAACAGTTTAACTCTTTGTAGGAGTCCTTCTGCACCATAGTTGTTCTTAACTGGGAGTGGTGAGATTTAAGTTTTAGGGAGGAAGGTACTGAGAGAAGGAGGTGAACATTATTTTCATTAAGTTCAAGTTTTTCTAGTGTATAGAAAATTGAACAGTTTGGTGACATTTTTCAAAAGGGATTTTAGTGTTGGATTGCCATCTTTGAGTCAGGGGGAATGACAGCTAGCTCCCTACTTGAAGTGACAAGGCAGAAGGAAGAGGGATAGGGCCATTCCCTACAATTTCTGTGCTTGCCAATACATTCTCTGTCCCTCTAAATGCACTATTGGTGTAACCAAGTGTTAAAACATGCATTGAAATTAGACACTTCAAGATACTATATGGGGCTATGACAAATTTCATTCTTGAATTCTTTTCTGTATGATTTGCAGGCACAAAACTACAGTCAGCTGAACTGCAAAATGGACTAATGGAATCAGAACAGACCCATTTCACATCCCCAGGGTACAGCGATCCTACTATGATTCCAAAGCTAGCAGAGGACCTCAGGATTGCTGCTGAGAGGGCAGATGAACATGGAGAGGGCAACATGTACCGGGACCAAATCCCTCAGTGGACCAAAGATTTTCTAACCCAATGGATGCAGAGTAATGGATCCCTGCTAGATGTAAGTGCATTTTGTTATCATTTATGGGTGGGTGGGGGTGGCAGGGGTAAGGGCTGGAGTTAAATGAACTGGAAGAAAAAAATGAGAACAGGTCAGGTGAAAGGATTAGTTTTAGGATAAAATGTATTTTGTGTAATTGGTTTGTTCTAGGATGGCTTTCCTTTAAATTGAACATTTAACTCATTTTTTTCCCCTTCCCACAAATGGTGCAACAAAATTATTTTTTTCAGGGACATCCTCTACTGTATTTGTGACAGACTCCCTCTCATGGAGGGTGTTTTAATCTCTGTGCTAATAAGACTTCTTATTGCCGTGTGTGAATCATGTACTGTTAATAAGAGATCAGTAACAGGGCTGTAAATGTCTGCAGGTGATACTTGGCTCAAAACATCAACTAGAAAGGATTTTGGGATACTGTTTTGGTACAGTATTTCTTTTGCTCTAAAATAGTTTTGACAAAAACAATGCACACAAAAACCTTCTAGTGACATTCCTTTGTAGTTGCTATTTGGGGAAATGGTTTTCATGAAAATGGTCTAGGTGAATTGATGCAGCATAGCTTGTGAAAGCATGTCTCCTGTGTGTAGTAGCTAATAAATCTACAAATGATGGAGGAAGGAAGGAAGGAGAGAATTGAACATACAGAGATGTACAGATCTAATCAAGAAATTCCTTATGATAAGAATCCTCTGTAACTCGGCACATAGGTGATAATATTGGGTGCACTGGTGTGTGACTCTTACTCTTAGCTTCTCGATCAAACTTTGACAAGTGCCCTTCTTTGTTAATAATTCCTTCCCTGAGTTTTGTGATGATTACTTTCCTGCGAGGGCAAACACATCAGGCATGTCTTGCAATAACAGATGTTGAAAGTTAATTTGTGAAACAGGGAGTTGGGTAGACCCCTTTGAAAGTGAGGATAAGCCACCCTGGAGAAATTTGAGACATTTAAAGAAAAGGATTCCATGGTTGCATGTCCTCGTCTTCATGTTGATATGTTGATGAAGCAAGAGAATGAAGAGAAATTCAGTTGATGTTGTTTGTTTGTTTGGTGGTTGCTGGGCAGATTAGAAAGTCATGTGACTGCCCTTAAAACTTAATTGCTGATTACTGATGTGAAAAATATTCTTCAAGTCAACCACAAACCTATTTTCAATACTGTACTATGTTAAATAAATTTAGTTGGATGTTTAGTCAATCAAAAGGTTGCAAATTACTTGTTTTCTCAAAAAATTTGCAACTGAGTTAGAAAAAAGACAAACTTTGATGAATTTGATTGAATTAACCTTGCTAACAAAAATTTTACATTTTGATTGGTCCATGGTCAGTGGTCACATTTTTTGGCTTTAAGGGAGAGTGCATTCACATTACTGTATTTACTGGATGTTGCATGCATCATTACCTCACTTAAATGCAGCCATGAGGATGATGATGCCCTTCAGACATGAATTAATTCCATTTTGTAAATTCTGGGTGATCTTTTTTAACTCGTTTTGAGTCACTTTGCAGTTTTTGATTTGGGTCTTATTAAAGATGGTTTTTATACTGCACGTCTGGGTTTAAGAGTGTTTTGGAAAGCAGCTTATAGCAGTATGTGCCATGAGAGATGGAGTTAAGTTCGACATAATTAGCGCAGTCCATGAGTTATGGTTACATATATACAGTGCTAAAAACAATTTCACAAGCCAAGGTCTTTTGTGAGGCAAAAACTTGTGTTGGACTATAGGGAGCTGATGATCAGCTGATGTGGCTAACCAATAATGATGTCATATGAAAGCAGTTTATAGTCACCTTGTCAAATTTGCAGGCTTCAGCTACCTCAGCTAGACTGCACCTACCTCAGCTTGGCTGCAACTACCTCAGCTAGGCTGCAGCTACCTCAGCTAGGCTGCAACTACTCCAGCTAGGCTGCAGCTGCCCCAGCCCCAGTTGTGATAGTACTAAGTTAGGTTGGTCTGCTTTTGTGATGTGTATAGCATTACACAAAACATGACATTGGCTATATTAACATGCTGCCTAACAAGGAATTTTATTTTTTTGGGGGGTTGGGGTGTGTAAGTGGGGGCAGTTAAATTATGAATTGCCCTTCAATCAAAGTCCCAAATGCCATATAACTTCAACCAGCATAGTCATCATAGGTGTGGTCATTTTGGACTTAATTAAGAATTGCATATATTCATAAAATGTTTGTTTTAAAATGTATTTCCTCATATATGAGTGGTTATATGACATAATTGTTTTAACATGTTATGAAATGTGGTGTGATACTTTTTTTTCTTTAAGGATGATACATTTCAACATCCTCATGAGAGAGTACAGAGGCTGGAGAGTGAGAAACATTCTCTACATTTACAAGTAAGTGAAATGCCTAATCCTCTCACAGGGAGTTTTGGGGAGTTTGGGGCAAGAGTTGACTGCCTTAAAACTCCCACAAAATATGTCTTTGAATAGTCCATTGAACGCAGCTTTAGTTCATGGGGGAAGTTGTTCTTTGGGTGGAGATAACTTAAAGGGCCAATCCTCTCATCCCAAACTACACTTCTTGTATGGGTAACAGAAACTCTCAATTGGCTCAGTTTTTTGAAGACTGCTTATTCAAACAATGTAGAGTACCAAAGCTTATATTACACAGCATGAACTGTACTGAGAGTGTTTCGATTCTACACATTGAGCTTTTCTATACTTACCCTGAAGAAATAAACTGAGATTGTGTCTGGATGAGGATGAATTTCAGACAATTGTGGGAGGGGCTTAAATAAGTAGGTTAGGAGAATTGGTACTGTTTGGGATAAAGAGTTGTTCCTTTAACACTTAAAAAATTAAATTTACACTGTCAAAGCCACTGAGTAATTGGTGACATTTCAATTAGTCTTAAACAGTATAAGGATGTATAAAACAAAAGATTAGTTTGTCATAGATGCTGTGGTTACAGTAGGACTAACAGGTTTTCTGCTCTGCTACAACATTCCCAGTCATCACTGAAATGAAAGTATTAATATCCAGTCTTCCAAAGCTTGGACAGAGTATGAAAAAATACTTAGTTTGTATGTAGAAATTGGAACAAGGATTTTACTCCTGCCTATAACTGGAAACTTGAGGAAACTCCTAACATTGCTTAAAAAAATTAGACTTTTGCCTCTACAGCTTATTTGCATATCATTACAGGAATTGCCTAGTAGCCAGATTTAGTAAAAGTCATACCACAATTGATCCTCTTAACTCTGCGCAGCTCATCTTCTGGGCAGACATGAACATGATCTTGACTCCTTCAAGCTTATATTGTTGAAAGTCCCCCTTACATGACACACAGAAAAGCTAAGGTGGCCTTATCTATTTGCCTGAGTTGTCATTTGCAGATTGGGTAAGGGTTGGTAGTGCCAGGTAATATCTGTTATGTCATCACTTGTTAAAGGGAGGATTAGTTAGTTAGATGGAGTTTTACGGTCCAGCTACCAACCTATTGGTTCAAGTCAAACCGGTCACAGCCTTTTTCCCAGTTATGACTCACTGGGAGGGAAGCCTAAGAGAGGGGCTGAGTGAACTTCTTTATTTCAATTAATCAGTTGTTTTGTGGTTTATTGTCTCTGTAGCTACATATCACGCTCTGTAGTTCATTAGGGACTGTACGTGGTAGGTGTGCTGTTTCATTAAATACTATATGATAGATTTACCACAGTTGCCATTTTATATCTATGTGTATAATGCCCCTCCTCACAGTGGTTTGAAGTGAATGGTAGTGTGCCATCACCCTCTCTCTCCTTATATACTGTAGCAATTCAAAATCTGGTGTAGTACTTGTGTAAGAGAGTATAGTCTTTTTATACCTTGCAGAAAATTTCTTTGTGCTGTGAAAAATATTTTTCCACTACGTGATAAGTGTGATTTCTATACAACAGTAATTCTGCACCTGGTTCTTCTGTCATCTGCTGCAAACATTTCATTATCTCAGGAATTAAAAATAGAAATTGTCCCCTTTTGATATAACTTGCTAAGAATTTTCTTATTTGCCTCTGGGGTGGAAGATGTTTTACGTAAGCAAGGATAAAATATAAAAGACGAAAAATTGGTTAGCAGTATTTTATTCCCTTCCCACTTTAGGTGGGAGTGATTGTGGTACTGTATAAAAGCTATTTGTTCTGTTTAAAAATAGGAGATCTACCCACAAAGAGACTTGTGATTTCTATAAGAGTAACAAGTAAACATTTAAAAAATTGATTTAATAGTGACGTAGATGATTGAGTTGGCAGATTGCCAAATTAACAAAAGATGTTCTTGTGTTATCTCTGACGGTATGACTCTTGGGATTGCTCCAAAGAAAGGTATACTTAGTTTTTAGGCACCATGGCAAAACTGTAGACTGCAATTGTCTAGCTACAGTATGTATGCTGCTGCTGGGCAATGCCTTTGGTGAGCACTATAAATTATAACAGAAGGCTTGGCTGGAAGTCATGTTTTTTCCAAGGAAGGAGTAAAATTATTCTCCTGGAAGAGACTTAAATTTCTCACAATATATATTTTCATGCAAAAAGGGACATTTTCCCCCCAGCGGCGTGCGCAATAGGGGGGCCGGGGGCCATGCCCCCCCACCTCAGTATGTAGTCGGGGGAAACAACCTAGTCGGGGGAATTTACACCGGAGCAATTCCCTTTGAATTGATCTCCACCTCCATATCAGTCGGGGGATGGACATACTGGCACCCCCCTCCCACCTCAAAAAACTTGCACATGCCACTGTTTCCCCCTAATTGCCAAAATTGTGCTCTACCTGTCCAAATCTCCCAGGAAGGAGCTGCTTTGCTTCCTAACTGTTCCCACCCATGCCAGCAGGATTAAATTGGTCTGCTATTGTATTATCTATTTTCAACACAAATCATATCTTCAGCCGCTGCACCTTGGCTATTTCAACTTTGCAGATATGTTTAAATAATTTAGAACTAAATACATGCATTACATGTCAAGAATTGCCCTTTTCAGATTTTGGCAGAAATTGAACAGTTATGCATTAATTTACATTTCCTCTCTGCAGTTCTTATCTCTATTAAGCCAATTATCTTTCCCTACAAAAACTCTCTGCACACAGATAAGCAGTGCATGTTCACACAGATAGTTTGCACAAGCCTTATAAGTGTCTTTGTAACTGCACAGGAGGTGCAAACTCCAGTGGAAACATTTTGCTGAAAACCTGACCAAAGGCCCACAAATCGGGTTTTTTAAAGTGTTCCTTTCTCTAAGGGGTCTTTTCATGAGATGTAAGTCAAATCAACATCAAACACAACTTACATGGAACAGATCCTTGGTACGACACATTGCCTGACAAGAGAATAAGTCAGATAAGTCAGATCCTTGGTACCATTACTATGACACATTGCCTGACAAGAGAATAAGTCAATAGGAAAACAAGCCAGTGGGCCACAACTGGAAGAAAAGACCATGGCCAATTAAAACCGATTAGTTTGAAATTGAGCTGTAAAAGTTTATTTAAATATAAAACCTAAATAAAAATAAAATGGGAATCTTAGTTAAGTAGGGACAGATTCAGGCTTCGACAAATCCCCCGCCTGACAGTCCAGGACAAGTAAAAAGTTACTCTGGCAAGTACATTGCTAAATGTTGTAGCCCACCGGGCAAGTATCGTAGGGAAGTCTCCACAAGGGCATATTAAAAGTGGAAAAATAGATATGCATGCGGACAAGTAGACTTAAAGAACAGATAGCCCGATGGACAAGTAACGAGAAAAGAATTTGTCAAAGCTTGGACAGATTGTTTTACAATAAAATTATTAGAATAAGTGCATTGTTGCTGCTAACTCTAAATTATAGTCAAAAGTGTTGTAGCTATTATTACTAGTACCCAGCTGAAATAAACTTTTGTAAATGTTGAAGTAATGTTCATTTTAAATAATGAGAAGTGGTTCATTGGAAATAATTGACATCCACTGAAACATTTTGAAGTTGCAGGTCTGTTCAGTAAGGCTTTTTGTTGTCATGGTTTTTTGTATGATTAGATTTATGCAATGAAATCGCAAATTGCATATTTTGTGAGGATTGTTCAAGGGGAAAACAGTTAACATTGATTTTATACAGTAATGTACAATCCCTATCTCACTGCTATGGCAGCTGCAGTTAGTTAGATGACGGTTTGCAGTTCAGTTTCCTACCACAGTTTTATCCCTTTGCTATGCATAGTTTTTTTGCCATTACTGCTGTATATTCATATGGTTTTGCTGCAAAACCATAACACTGGTAACACCCTGGAATACAGGTATTCCAGGTATACTCATGGTGTGTATTCATGTTGTGGAGATATATGTACTTATGCACACCCTCTAGCTGTAAAAAAATGCAAATATGTGGGATGTACACAAAAATTAAGTATTCGTGAAACCGGTACATACATACTGTGTATAAGTAAGATAATGTATAGCTCAGTATGGTAGGATGGACCCCCTTCCATGTGTGAAATGGCTAAGTTGGGGGAGCAGCAACCCTTTTCCCAGTTGTGGCTCACTTGCTAGTTTTCACTAATTCACATCACTGACGTACAGTATACAAGCTTACCCTCTTGCTACATCTTAATTGCATATACCTGCACACCGGGCATCACTCGGAGTTCTTGCACGGTGCCCCCACTTTACCCCTGAATGACTAGTCTATCGTCCTTATAACCCTGGAGCGCTATGCTGTGCACTAAGCACAATGATAGTAGGTTCCATTGTTAAAGTCTTCAGTGTTTCATACTGTACCAGAAGTCAAACTCTGGACCTCTCGGCTGCAAGTCAGATGCTCCAACCACTTGACCATGCAGTTGATATGGCAGAACTTTGTAAATCTGTGTTGTAAGTGAATATGTTCTAGTGCTTCATGTATAGTATATAGAATAAGCTAGTTGGTTCGAGCAATTTATAGCCATAGGAAATTCAATGTTCATTGTGACTTGGATTTCATCAGCAACTAGTTGTGATGAAGGTTCACGTGTAACAAGTGTAGGCTGGAAATGTCAGTCAGCTGTTTGAAGTCAAATTAAGATAGAAGATGGTTCAAAGACTTTCATTCTGTAGCCCTGAAGATTCGACACTGAACTCATTATGACATATCTCATGAGATAGAACAGGTTTTGAAGAGACAAGGAGAAGTCTAATTTAATCAAAGGGAATTGAAAAGTGGACAAGAAGCTGAAATTGGATCCTATAGACTCATGAACTGTAAAATTTGGGACAGAGTTTCAGTCCTTTGAGATATAGAGAGAGTAGAGGCAGAGAGCTGTCGGTAAAAAACTAAAGGAGCTAAACTAGATGTACTTGTTGACCAGTGAATAAAGGGATGAGTTAATTATTGGCGGTATCCTCAAGGAGAAAAGATCAGTATAAACAATACTGTTGGTTACCAACAAATTAAAACAAAATTGAACTTGTCCTGCTTTCTTACTGGTAGAATATCATGAACAGCTGTGATCATAGTAACTTCTTGGGAATTAAACTTACTGTATGAATACATTTCAAATTTCATTGAAAAGTGAAGTATGTTGTAATATGTTTATTTGGGAATACATTGTATAATGCCTTCAAGGAGCATAAGGCTTGTGATAAACATGTCCATTGGAGTGTGTTTAGTAGTTTAAATATGTACATCTTATCCATTGTCTTTGTATTCGAACACATTAAGCTTGAAGTGGCCTAAACTAACCCAAACCTATATGCAATCACTGACATCATTGAAAACATGTAAGACATTAAACTGCAAAATTATTGTTACTGTATTGGAATTGGAATATGGGAAGTACAATTAACCTCTTCACTTTACTTTTTCAAAAGGATTTGAAACACTGAAAATAAGTTGAACTGTTTCTGAGCTTCTGTTTAAGGTTGCACTTTCTGTAATTTTCTTAGCCTCAAGAACATTCAAACACATTATGGTATTGGTTCTATGGTATTGGATATATATTTAAGTCTTAGAAATTTAATATTCCAAAAAAAAAAGGTCCTAAATGATGGCTGAACTAGATGGCGAATATGCATGCAGGAAAGTTAAGTACTTTATGTGTATTTTGTTTGAATTAACAATGGTCAGTTTGAGAAAATGCCTACTTCTTCTGTTAACCCTTTGCCAGCTAATGCTATATTGTGTGTGTGTATGCTTGGCGCTGAAGCGATTTCCTTTTACAGAACGTTGTTGTTGGGCCTATATGCTGGAGTGTGGTAGCACTATAACACTAGGCCTAACGTTAGTGCAAGTAGTTGGCAGACTTTGAAACTGGTGTGATTTTCTGTATTTTGATATTCAAGTTCCTCCAAATCTTTCACGAATATATCTGAAAAATATCACACTTCCTTACTTTGATCTTCCTCTTCATCTCCAGTGAGTCTCCAGGAAATTTTTCTGATCTTTGAACTTCTGCACTCTTTTTCGCGGGCGCTGCCATTTTGTTTTAAAAGCAAACGCATCATATACATTCAACTGTTGTGTAATAGCACCACCATATGCCAGCTTATTTTGTTAGCTTTCCTATGGTAGGTAGGTTGAGGGTTTTTGTGATATTTCTGTGAAGTGCTGAGCCTTTCAAAAATGAGTTGCGAAAACATGTAAATGTACGTGGTTAGTGGACTATGGAAATGTTTAGATCAAGTAAGTGTTCATGCTTAGCTGGCAAAGGGTTAAAGGATCCCCTCTGAGAGGGCAGCGGATATGCCCATGGTATTTTACTTAAAGGTCAAGAGCAGTCCTAAAAAACTTATTTTGAAGCAATAGCTAATTAACACAATTTTCTCCTGAAATTGCTTCAAAGTATCAATCATCATATTTTGTAACTTCAGTGTTGCATATTCAAGATAAAGCAAGCACTTAGTTTTTTTAAATTTCACAATTGAAGAAAAAAATTGTTGTCACATGACTCTCAACAGCCAATCATGAAACAGGACAGTCTACAGTACCACACTTCTTCAAGTCGGGGAGGCTGATTTTGCCCTTTAACTGTGAACTGTATTTGAAAGCTTATTTGAACTTTACTTTTTAATGTAGCCATGACTACTATATGTAACATATCAGTGTTATTTCATTCCTTCACAGCTATTGTAACAAACAAATTCAAGAGTATTGCATAAAAAGTATTGAATGAGTCTGTAGGTACCAATTGTGTGCTACCTAACTTACTGTAAAATTTTGCCTATGGATTGCTTGCATCTTTTAAATAATTCCCATATGATTTTGTCCTTGGTTTTGTTTATGTAGCGTGCATGTTTACTGAGCTCATAGTGCAAACTGCTGGGGAATATCAGCATTTCCTTAGAAAAGACATCTATAGATTGGATATTTAATTAAATTAATCTTAGAGAGGGCTGCTGTATTGAGAGAAAAACGGGAAGTAAGAGTGGAAGAATATTTCATTAATTGAAGGAAACGATACAGTTTTAATTGAAGGATACAACAGATGTCATGTAGTACTATATTATGTGGTGTAATTGCTTTGTTATCTGTGAGGTAGCTTATACATTAAGAGCACTACAATAAAAGTGACAGTAATATAGTCCAAAAGATTTCAATAAAAATAGGCAAACAAATATAACATATCATTATGTTTCTTTTGGAGAGGGGGAGGGACCTCACCCCTAACCAAAGAGACAAGCATGTGTGCAGAGGGAATATGTTGTATTGTTATTTTATGAATTGTGATTTAGTTTTTCATTCTGTTCCTTTGACAGGCATCTTGAAAGTTTTCACCTTAAAATAAAATAATGCTATAAAACAAAATAAAATAAGATCCATCCAAGAACTTTGATCTCTTGGTCAAGTTCTTTAATATTTGTACAGTACAACTTTTACTTTCTCTCTGGTTTGCTGTAAGATTTTGTCAAAATTCTTGTAATTGTAATTTTTACAGTGCTCATTCATAGTAGTGCTCCTATCGAAATGGCCGACCACTCATAAAATCTCTTGTGAGAAATAAGAACACTTCGATTTTTATCAGGCCTTGATTGAGATGTGCATTGCACATTTAATGCCACTTGCCTCAAATCACAGTGAGGAGCATGGGCGTCCGCAGAAAAAAAGTCAGGGGTGGGCAAAATTTCTAGGGGGGGGCAAAACCTCCGAGTCACCATGAATTGACGTGAAGCGTGCGAAAATTTTAGCCCAAAATGCCTCCCAGATCACCGGAAATGGCATTTCTTAAGCTTATTTTTCCGTAGAAACTTGGAAAACATGTCTTATTCTGGATTTCTGCTTTGATTTTTGTACATTTTTTCAAATTTTTGATTTTCCACTTTCCCCCCACCCCTTGCCCTTACCTGCGGAGGCCCATGGTGAGGAGTGTGATTTTTGCACACCTAGATACATAATGGGAATTCAGATAAATCTGTTGAAGTTTGATAAAACAACATCCTCCTAAATTTCCTGAGAGTGATTGTAGCAAATTTGGCAAAATCTTAAGCCTGGGTTATATGAAACTGTTATAATCTTAATTGTGAATTGACAGTTTCTGTGAATTAATTTTATTATGTGCAAAATAATAGGTAAAAACTTAACTACTGCAACAGGTTTACATACTGTAAGCAGAAAGTACTGTAAGCTTGCCACAAAGATATACATAGATATATACTGTACACAGAGCCATGAGAGAATTTTGCTGCCTTTATTCCTGGAAAAATATGATACTGCTTCAATGCCAGCCTGACTGACAGTGTGATATTGAGGAAACCTTTAATTTTGTTTGAGTCTTGAAAGTAATCCATCACACCACAGATGCAGAATGCTGTCGTCGGATTACACATTAATATTTTATACTCCTTGTCCTCATCCATGATTATATTTGTCTTCTCTGCTTTAGGTGAACGTTCTTTCCGAGCAAGTGGAGATCCAGACAGAAAAGTTGCACGAGATGGAGTATGCCTTGAACGAAAGTAATCGTAAACTTTTTGAAGCAGAATCTAGGTTACAGGAGGTAAGATAAAAAAAAAAGATCAAAATCAGACAGGGTTTGGGTGGGAGAAGGGGGGATGGTAGGAATAAAGAGGATAGGTAATTGAAAGCAGGATAGATAATTGAAAATGAGAAGTGATCAAAATAGGAAAGTAGCTAGAAATCAGATAAAAGAGCCATCCTTAGTGTATATATCTATTTGAATTTAAACATATCATTAAACAAATTTTGCCCAAAATTCTTCCACCCTTTTTTGATTTTTCCCAGAACATTCAGGGAGATACATGGCACAGTGCTCCCCTCCTGCCCCCCTCCCCCTACCCCCTCTCATATGCTTTTGTTGACCTTTTAGAGTGAAATGGTATAAAACGTAGTTGTCTTTAAAACTATGATACAGAATGATTAGTTTTGTTCCATGTAGTGGCTTTCTTTTCAAGATGGCTCTTTCATAAAGGAATGTCCTTTCTGAAAGAGCCACAAAGGCATGTTTTACCAGTGCTGTGGCTGAGGGAATGGAGACCTCATTCAAAGGGGTCAAATTAAATAATTAAGATGATAAGTTGTAGTTTCTGGCCAGATGGTGACATTTTTTTCAGGTTGGGAATGGCCAAATCTTCCCAATGGGCAAATTAGCTTCTTGAAAATAGGTCACAACCCTTAAACTAAAATGGCAGTTTTTCATCTATTCTTTGGAAATTCTGACACCACATTATGAAAAAACAGGCCAACTATCCCTCACTATCTTGACCTCATCCTAAATTTAAAGCAAGTGTGATTTTGAAACAGATATAAAAAAAAAATCTGAGAGTTGATTTGGCAGTCCGCACCTTGGGGAAAAAATTCTATTGACCAGGTGACTAAGAAAATGATTTTGCATTCAAGAACAATCTGTACTTTTCTCACTCAAAACATGCTTTGAAAAAAAAACCAAATTTTATTAAAAATTTTGCATCAGTCACCCATGCAGCATGAAATTGAATCATTGTATAAGCAGTAGGCTCCTTGCTTATTTGTTTTCACCATTAAAGTTCAACTGCCTGGAATTCCTTTGATATCAGTACTGCACGGTCCTAGTTTCTACAGCAATTTAGACCTATAGTTTCCTGGCAAAGTGATTTTGCAGCTGTCACAGTTAATATGCAAGCAAAAAGGAGAGAATTATTAACTTTGAGAAGCATTTGTGTTAAACATCAACATTCCTTTCCCTGCCAAGGTACAATCACATGGCATGAATTCTTTCATTGTTGATTCTGTGATGTCATTGGAAGACATTGATTGACTTTATCACATTAATGTGTCTTAGTCATACTGTTTAATGATAAAAGAATAGAATACAGGAAGGAATCAAGTGATTACTCTAATAGAATGATACACTTGTTACGCCATGAGTTGGCCTACTGTCAGACATTTTGTGGGAACCAGTGTGAGGGAGAAAAGCTTTTTTTTTTTTAATCTTAGATAATTTAACATTGGTTTAACATTCAAACCTAGTGAGGGAATCACAAATTGCTCACCTTAACACAAATTCTGGTGGGAGGTATTCTTAAAATCACTTTGTCTTAGTTTCACAATGTTAAAGTGTAAAGTATGCATCTAATTTATGTATTAGGCAACAGTAAGTACTACTAAAGGTGCTTTTTTCTTGGAAAGGTAGTCCAGTTTTTCATTTGCACTGTTGCTTTTTGTGTAATGTGTAAAAGTTGAATCTTCCTCCAAGTTCCAATTTAAGTTACAGCCAAATTTGCCAGTAAGGAGCCTTGCATCTTTTCAACTATTTCCACCAGGCAAGAGGGGTTATTGATTCCATTTGAAAGTGAACGTTTTTTTTTTTTTTCATCTTGACCAATAGGAGAGAAGAATGAGGCGGCCGTCCTATGAAGATATAAAAAGAAATGAAAATAGTGAACTTACTCAGCTTCAACTGCGTTTGAATTCAGCTGAAAATGAAGTTGCCTTATTGAGGGAACGAACTTTGCAAGCAGAGGTACAGTAAGAGATTAAACAATGATGGACTGCCCAGTTATACAGAATAATGCATGATGGGAGGATTAAGCAAATCGAAAGTGAACTATTTTAGTGGAAATCCTTGTGATTGGAAGTTACTGTTTGATTGATGTGGAAATAGGACAAATCCAAATTGTGCATAATGTATGTAAGCCTTTCTGATTGGTTAATAATATGTGCATATCAGTGAGATGAAGACTGCACAGCAGACATGTTTAGTCACCCTGTCAAACTGTTGATTATAGCTCCCTCAGCTAGGCTGCAGCAGCCTCGGTAAGGCTGTGGCTGCCCCATTCATCATGCTTTATGACTACACACTCCCAACAGTAGAATACAGGTGGTCTGTTGTAATCATATGCAAAGTAACAAAGCATGGCTCTATCTGCTACAGCTCGGCTATTTTGATATAGTGCCTTATTAATAGTAATCATTTACAGCCATGTTTTATCGGATATCAATGATAAACCTCAAAGCACTTCACGTATATAATCCCTGAAACCCTGGCCCAGAGACTACCCCTCTAGTCTCTAGCATGTAGACATTGTATATCATACAAGGTACCTTTCATGTACTTTTTAAAATCCTGAGGCAGGCCACATGTTTGGTCTAACAATAGGAGCATCCGCCTCTCATGTGGAAGGCCTAGGTTCTATTCCCAGGTCGAGTCATACCAAAGACTCTTAAAATGGAACCTACTGCCATTGTGCGTGATGCTCAGCATAAGCAGTGGAGAAGGGAAAACAAGCCAGTGAGCCACAACTGGAAAAAGGCTGTGGCTCGCTTGACTTGAACCAGTACGTTGGAAACTGGGCAGTCAAACTCCACCTAAACTAACTTACTAATTTATGCTCCTGAGTGGAGAGGAGCAATTGGGATAAATCATCTACCCAAGGACACAAAAAAAAGAACAAGACATGACTCCAACCTTGGCACCTCAGCTATTATTCCACCATAATCTTTTCATAATATTGAACCCTTTACTGGTCAGCGCCATCAGCTTTGCAGTAAACGCACTTCAGAGGCAATATTGAACCCTTTACTGGTCAGCACCATCAGCTTTGCAGTAAACGCACTTCAGAGGCAATATTGAACCCTTTTCTGGTCAGCGCCATCAGCTTTGCAGTAAACGCACTTCAGAGGCAATATTGAACCCTTTACTGGTCAGCGCCATCAGCTTTGCAGTAAACGCACTTCAGAGGCAATATTGAACCCTTTACTGGTCAGCGCCATCAGCTTTGCAGTAAACGCACTTCAGAGGCAATATTGAACCCTTTACTTGTCTACGGGCCGATTTGGCCCCAGACAGAGAGCACGGCTGTCACCCATCTTTACTGTTTCACGCAGAGCTTGAAACTGCAAATAGGTACCTGAAAATTGGGCTGCAACAATGAGAGAGACAATAGTTTGAGGTCACAGGGTCATTAGCCTACGGAAGCTAATGCGGGGAGTGCTACGTCCGCTTTTCCTCCCACTCCCGAAGCACACAAGTATGCCCCGATAAGAGCCGGTCGGCAAAGGGTTAATCTAAAGTATCTGCACCATGGGGCTGTGCACACACTCAGGGACAGCGCCATCAGTTTTGCAGTAAACACACTTCAAAGGCTTTAATTAACCCTTTACTGGTCTTATGGGTCCTTTTGGCCCCAGACGGAGAGTGCATATGTCACCCATCTTTACTGTTTCACGTGGAGCTCGAAACTGCAAGTAGCTACCCAAAAATTTGGCCACAACAACGAGAGAGAAAATAGTTTAAGGTCACTGGGTCAATAGCCTACGGAAGCTGATGCTGGGCGCGCTACGTCCTCTTTTTCGTCGCACTCCTGAGGCGCACAAGTATGCCCCGATTGGAGCACAACGGCAAAGGGTTAATGGCAGCTATTTTCACAAATGTTGAAGTTTGTAATAATTTGTACAAATTTTTGTTTTTTACTCCTCAGACAAGGCTGGAAGAGAAAGATCAAGATTTAATTTTAATGGAAGATAAATATGAAGGAAGTCAGGTTGGTATCTTCAGCCCCCTCCTCACTACCATCACATGTGAAATTTTCTGTTATTTTTATTGTGTGGCAGAAGTTGATAGCACCATAGTATAAGGTGCCACTGACCTCTTAGAGAGCCCCCTTCCCCATCCTACTTCCATCTTCGTTTTTTTTCCAACTAAAACCGTACAGTTGGTATCCATTGACATTTTCTTTGTAAGGAAAAAAATTGATGTTGATTTGAATTTGATGTTTTTCAGAGTTTAAAAAGATAGCAAGTGTGGAAGATGTGTTTTACACTGTTTGGAATTTTCACTAATGTTAGACATCAATTGTAATTCACCTAAGTTCACCTGTAATTCACCTAAGGTTTGAAACAGAGGGCTAGATTCATTGTAGTATTTACAAAGTTGAATGTATGTATGGCATTTGTCAAAAGAAAAAAAAAAGAATTTTGAAATCTTCCTATAATAGTGAAGCTGTTCCTATCAATAATTACAAAAGTAAAGACCTAAGTTGCTTGTAGAGGCTAGCCTAACATTTTAATTGAGTGGTAATTTTTGAAATTAACAATGGTTGCAGACATTGAATCTCTATCTAAGGAAACAGAAGCCTTGATGAATCCTTGACTAAAAGATGAATTGTGATTGGTGGAACCTGTACCTTTCAATTTTCAATACTTGGATGAATCGCTTAAAGAGGTGAAGACTTGAGGTGGGGGGGAGGGGCATGTGGTTAATTGGGTTGAGGGTGGATTGGTTGTGGGGTTGAGGGTGTGGATTGGTTGTGGGATTGGGGTGGGGAGTGGGTACAGTGAAGATAATAATCTATTCCTGTAATAACGGAGTAATAATTATGCCGTCAGTAAAGCACAAAAAGCATGTCTTATCAAATTTTCTTGCAAGCATCATAAAATTTTAAAATTTAAAGGCATATTCTGGAGACAAAATTCGTGCACTTCAAAACAAGCAGAAAAATTTCTCTTTCAGAAGGTGAAAATGGCATCTCGATAGCATATAGCTTTCAGATTAAACAAATTTTTAAAGTAATGCAAATTTTTCGTGGGATTTGATGCATCATGGGAAATCTGTGATGTCATCGTGGCACATCAATTTAACATTGCATTCAATTTATTTATCATTATGACGCCGCTGCAGGCAGTATTAAGCAATGTGGTTGGTTGTACTCTACGTATGGTGAAGGGTAATGCTAGATCTACTGAAAAAGATATTCAAACATCCCAACATTATCAAATTTCAAGGACAGACAGGACCCTCAATTATAAAGAAAACAAAAGGAATTTAAAGCAATGTGCCCACATTACATAACTTTTTGTGGCTTTGTTAAAAAACAGAGGTAATTTTTAACACAAAGAACCAATCTTTAAAGTGAGATATCTTGAGTTAGAAAAATGGTATTGTGATAGGGTTTGAAGGACATGGTGTGGAATATTTTTATTTTTCTTACAAGACAGAGACGAAAACCCACCAGAACATGCTTTTAAAGTTGTCTTAAACAATTCATATTATAATTTTTTCTTACATCTCCACAGAGAGCCTTGAAAGATACCCAAGAAGAATCTAGGAGCTGGCAAGAAAAATATATGGAAAGTCAAGTGAGTGTTGCAGCTGGTGAACATGGATTTTTTTATTCGTGTGGGGTGAGGGGTACTTTAGGACAGCCTATACTTAAATTGAAGTGAAAGAAAAATGACCCAAAAAGAAAAACATGCTCTGCTTAGGATTGCTATGATGCTCATTAAAACCCTGAAAACTTGTGCGCAGTGTGAGAAAATTGCAATGCAGTGATGTTTACAGAAAAGCAGTTTTCTTAATGTTTATCAAATTGTAGCAAACAGCATGGAAAAACCTGTTATATTTTATTTTTAAGGTGTTGTATATATTTGCTTAATTAAAGAAGAATAAAATACTTGTTATAGGTTGATTATATTTACCATTCCTCTTTACAAATCTGAAATGTCAGCTTTTAATTTCATTCAAAAAACATAGGCCAAGTGTATGTGTGGAAGGTTTACCTGTGTTTGAGGGGAGTGCAAATAATAGAGAGAAAACATCACAGTTAAAAGGCTGGAGAATAGTGTTAGCCTTGTGCACGTAACACTGAGCAGCAGAATTCTTAAAAAATATCAAATAAGAATAGTATTGCTCAAGACTTGCACTTGTTAAGAATACTAATACTCAGAAATAGAAGTCACTTGAGATGGTAGTTCTGAGAAGTAGGACTTGATAAAGGAGTATTCCAAAAGTATCAGTAGGCTTTTGATAAATAGCAGTGAGTAGTCAGCAATTTTCAGTAGTAAACTCATCCAGCAAGGCCAAAAGAAATTTCACAGAGAGCAGAAGCCATCAAAAGAGACTATCATATAGGAAAGTGTGAAAGTACTGTGTTGAAAATTTCCCTTTTTCTTTTTGAAACATTCTCCTTCTCTGTTTGATTACATCTTATTGCCTCCAGGGATAAAGGAAGCTCACTATACACACACACTTAAAATAGTCAGATATCGCATTTGAGTAATCAAGTGACAGTACCACGTGGCACACACAGCGAAATGTAGAAAATACAGAAAACGATTTGTAACATTGAGGTTACCAAGCAAATTTAAATTTACATTCATTTTTCACATGTTTAATGATAGTAGAAGCCCAAGTTAATTGGCAATAATTACTTTTCACACAGTGTGAACACAAATGAAAGCATACATCACTTGAGGGAACACATCATGTAACAAAGTCTGTAAACAGTTAAACCCCACACTGCCTTTGATCTTGTTTCTTTTGTGAAATTCTTAAGAATCAATGTCACAGCATTTAAATTAAAAGAAATAAAATGGCAAAAAAAAAATAATGTGGTGACCAGGTTAGGACCATGTTTCTGTTAGGAACATGTGTTTGTTGGAACAAAAGTACTTAGAAGCAGTTCTCAGAAATAGCAGTCCCCAGGAATAGTAGTGCAAAGGGACAGTAATACTCAGAACTAGTAGTCACTCAGAACTAGTGGTCACTCCAAACCAATGGTACCCAGAACTAGTAGTACTCAGAACTAGTTGTCATTCAGAACTAGTCACTCAGAACAAGTGGTCATTCAGAACTAATGGTACTCAGAACTAGTAGTCACTCATAACTAGTTGTCATTCTTAGTGGTCACTCCGAACTAGTAGTATTCAGAACTGGTGGTCACTCAGAATTAGTAGTACTCAGAACTAGTAGCTGCTCAAAACTATTGCAATTCATGAGTAATAGTGAATAAAATAAGTCAACATCTTTCAAAAGTAAATTATTTGCATGTGGTATACATTTCATATTATATATGGTGGTAATGGGTTTCATTTTTCATATTTTCTATAATTTTATCACAAGGGTTTTAAGTACTTTCTCTGAAGGGAAATTAATAATATCTTTGGGGCTCCATTACAGGTGTGAAATGTTGCATGCACAAAACGCACAAAAAAGTAAGAGTGCTAGGTGTATATTCAGAGCCAGCATGAAAGAAGGGTCAGCTGCAAATTTAAAGCAAGAAAGGAAATGTTCCAGAAAAATATGTTTGGATTTAGTTCCACATTGAAAAAAACCAAGAACAGTTTACTTTTCAAAGTCGATACCTTTCATAGCTGATGAATTATGATGTCATTGTGATGAGCCAAAGTTTACTTAACCCCAAAAGTGTCATTCATAAGTCACAATGTCATATTAAAGTCAAAATATTTTTAAGCCAAAGTGTATCATTCATTGAATACAATGTCATCATGACAAGTATTGATAACTCCAAAGGTGTCATTCTTGGTTAACAATGTCATCATGACAATACAAAGTATTTTTAACCCGAAAGGTGTCATTCATCAGAACTCGCTCAGATGCAGCAGATCTAAGAGCAAGGCTTCGTAGGAGTTTTGTAAGTCACATGACTTGTATTAAGCTGCATATTTTAGTGCTGTGTTCACTACTTACTCTTTGCACGAGGCCTGGAACATAGTGAAGGAGGCACATGAATGGATGGAGGTTTGTGACCTTTGACCTCTACTAATATGCATGTTGCAAGCATCCTTCCAAAATTTTCAATGTTTTGTCCTGATGTGAGCATGCATCTGTTGTGATGTAAGCATGCATTTGCCATGTTTTTGACAGGTACTCAGTAGGTGCATAGCCAGAACTTTGTCATGGGAAGGGTTTGGGAGGGTCGGATAAGGTATTAACCCTCTATGACATTAAACTGCATCCAGCTAGGGTGAGGAGGTCGCGTGTGGCAAATAGTTCGTACCTGACTATCGCCTTTAAAATGCACACAAAAGGTCATTTTTAATCATCCTGCGACTGGCTGGTTGTTGGCGCCACAAAACCAAGCAAGCCCCCTCCATGATTGTCCCCCTGTAGGGTGGTGATTGTAGAGTATGCCCACAGTATTTCCCGCCTGTCGTTAGAGTCAACTAAAGGGAAACCAACTTTGAACTTGAACCATACTTGAAAATAAATTTTAACTTTGAACTTCTTATCGAGTTGACTGACACTATATAACACATTCGTGTTGGTGTGTTGTTAAATCTCTTGTACCTACCTACATACCTACCTACCTCTCCTATGGAGATTAAAATTAGATCTCCAGATCCAAAATGGTGCAATGTTTGTGCCTGACATAGGTCAGTTTTTAATGATCTTTCTTTCCCCTTTTTGGGGCCGTGCTTTCAAGCATTGGCTTGGCTATATGCGTGACACTAAGTGAGTGAACTAATTCTGTTGATAGAATAGTTTTAAAAACTGGTAACGGTCAACCTTGTAAGCTCCTTCTTACCTTGCCCGTAACTACTATTTGACAGTCCATCTCCTGGCCAGACAGACTGCATGGTCAAGTGGTTAGAGCATCAGACTTGCAGTTGGGAGTCCTGGCTGGGTTATACCGAAGACTTTAAAAAATGGAAGTTACTGCTATTGTTCTTAGTGCTCAGCATAAGCAATGGAGTCGGGGAAAACAAGCCAGTGAGCCACAACTGGAAAATAGGTTGTGGCTGGCTTGACTTGATCCAATAGGTTGGAAACTGGGCCTTAAAACTCTATCTAACCCAACTCTGATGGCAATTTTAGCCTTTAATGTTATGCAGGCATTCAAGTATGTCCATCAGAGTTCTCTTTGGAATTTCTTAAAAAATGTAGGCCGCAGCTTAGCTGAGAAAGCTGCAGCCTAGAATTTTGATATGTTGTTGTAAGGAAATGGCTTCCTTCTAGTACACCACTGAGATAAAGTTAAAATAGCTTGTACTGAGTTGCTCAATTTCATGTGCATACTCCCACAAAACTGTGTGTGAGCTTTATCATGAACACAAGTTAACACTGAACAAGTAATCCTTGGCCATCCGGTTTAGGACTCTTAAATAAATGAATGTCAGTCCAAAAACCATCACCACTTATATTTAGAGATATAAGGATATTCATTGAATATTATGCTTAAGGTAACAACAGACCCTTTAAATATTTATTTATATAGGCCTACAACTCCTGTGTGTTTATTCCTGACACATTTGTTTAATTCATCTCGTGTCCCTAAATTTGATGTCACCAAAATTAAATTCACTTCCTGAATTGTTGCACGATAAAGAAAATATGATTCTTATTTCAGTTTTGGTTTTCAATATTTCCTAGTCATGCTCTCAGGAAGCAATTGGTTATCTTTTCTTTCTAATCAAGGAGACAGAAAGTCTTTGGCATGTCACTCTCATATATTTTATTGTTTTTCAATTATTCATTTGCTATTTTTATTGGCATGCTGTTTGTTCTGTTGGCATGGAAGTCAGCCTTTGTCTATTAGTGTAGCAGTTTTCTACCCTATGTCTATAAAGCTTCTATGGGAGAAGTACAAACTTTTATAACTCTCATTGTGAGAAGAAGTAAATATTTTCCCTCATTTTTTGTCAGAAAAAGACTTAAAAGTTGTTTTCACAAAGCAAATGGTATTGTAGACACATGTCACAGGTAGGAATATGTAACACATAGTTGGATATGCTGAAGAAATTCAGTGCCGCAAAAAAAAAAAGAAATTCAGAACAACTTTAGAGCAGCTATTTATTTCAAAGAAGAACACTTTGAATTGATTTTGCAAAGAAACAAGTCTTGATAAAATTTTGCTCTTTGCCTAATAAGTAAGGATATGTATGTGCCATTTTACCATCTGGAATTACTTCTCAAGGAAAAGGGGAATTCCCTTTATCCTTTGCATATTTTTCCAATTCCATCTATTCAATATGTTTCGCTTGAGGATTTCTGATTGGGAATATTACCATGGTGGACAGAAAACATTGTCTATTCACTTCATTGATTTTTTATGATTGGTTGATTTTACTTGTTTGTGAATCAGTGTGCACCAGAGCATACCATTTATTTTGCTGCCAAAGATAGTCAAGTTAAGCCTTGATGTCATCTGGGCATTCTATATTGTGAGTTAAAATGAACATGACTGGTCTTTGTCAATGTGAGACAGAACAGTTCTGTCAAGTAGTTATATTTGTATTGCTCCATGTTATATCTTAGGAGTATTAAATATCTATCAGCATTGATACCAACTAACCTCGACTTTCCATGAAGGATTGCAAACATTTTCCTTATGGTATAAGATGTACAGCAATGCATTGTGCTTTATTGTTCAACCTTGCATTAAATTGCAGTTTTAATGATGAGTGAATAACTTTGAGCTGAAATTTTCAATAACTATGGAAAGGTTGATAAAAACACCAGTTGATCAAATCATGATTTATTCTCATTCTGTGGATTTTGTTTATCAAAGGGATATCTTGGAGATGTGGCTATTACTATTTTTTTCTTCTCGTTGTAGACACAATTAAAGGCAAACACTTAAGAATAAAATGTACATGGACTAAGCTCATTTTATTTTTACTAAAATCAATTTTCCCTTTAATTTCATGGGTGTGGGGAACTGTACGTTTTATACAAGGATACATTGAAACTATTTGCTTTTGTCTGCCAGCTCAGACAAAATCAATTTCATTTTCTATTTCCCCATTATTCAGTCTTGTAGCCTAGAACTTCTTAAAGGTCAACTATATCATTTTGATGAAACCAGGTATAAAAGTGCATTTGCAGGTCAAAGGTCCTAGAAATTCCATTTTGTGCATTTCGTGCCATTCCGTAAGTAACGTATTAGATTTGGTATAATGTAGCAGTGCCCTTTACGTTTCTTCCAGTTGGGATGGCAGCAGTATGGAAGACATTTTGGAAGAAATGTATGTGGTGTGTTTTACTTGCAGATTGATAGTATCACTTGCCTTGAAAGTGTCATATATTGTCTGCTTGGGGACCTTTACTGCTATTAAAGTAGCTGTCCATCACACACCCCCAACCAGGGGATGTTTGCCTAATTGGAGGGTTAGCAGAACAGCAGAGCTGCAGCTTTGTCATTTGTAGATTCTTTATCAAGCGACGGCGAAGAAAAGACTTGTTGTGGTCAAATTTTTGAGTAGCTGTTTGCAGTTTCAAGCTTGGTGTGACATCCTGAAGAGTAGGTCGGTCTCACTTTCTCCTTTTATGATTGAAACCTTCTGCATTGTGTGTTTGGTGCTCAGCATAGGCAATGGAGTAGGGAAAACAACACAGTGAGCCACAACTGGAGAAAAGGCCTTGGCCAGATGGACTTGTTACTAAGCAAAACCTCATCTGACTAATGCTATGTATGATCAAAATTGATCCCAATATTCAGTAGAGGGTTGAGGTCCTCAGACACCACTTTCTAACACCATTGTGCTGTATTAAGTAACTCCCCATTGTAAGCGTTTTGCCTACCAACTTCAGTTGTACCGTGCAGGTACAAACTGTTGATATTTTGCTTCTTTCAAACACTGTCAGTCTCTTATCCTCCGTTGCATGACTCTTTCAAGTTGAGATGTCCCTTTACAAGTGCTAAACTATCCATCTTTTCCAATTGTTTTAAATAAATATTTGTGACATCTTCAGTATAGATACAACCATGCTCTATGTTTGCATGTGCATTCAAGTTTGATAAAAACTGTCTGAGAGATCTTATTTTGTTCAAATTTTTGTTAAAAATTTTTCACTGATTTCAGATTTCTTTGTTGCATCCAAGATACGTAAGAAGAACGATTGCAACAAAATGATGCAAAAAAATTGAAACCAAGAAATTTGCTGGTATGGTTTGGTTTCAGTGGCTCTCAGTGCCCCCTCCCCAGCCTGTTGCCATGGACAAGGCACCAAAAAGGGATAGAAAGCCTCTAGGGGATATAAGAAAAATACGGAGGAATAAAAAAAAATACTGGGGGGGTGGCTGGACCCTTTGCTTCTGTAACTTGGGCCAGGGGACAGTTACATGATAGACATTTTTGTCTACACAATCTCTGCCTATTTATGTCCCTGGACAATTCCAGATTCTCTATTGAGTGAAGGTATCTGAGAGGTACAGTAGCTATCATGGGTGAGAGTTGTGATGATATTTTGTCACAGCCACTGGTTTAAACATTTGATAGTTACTGTGATATGAGACAGAGGTTTGAGCAATGATCATATACTAGATGACAGACCAAACATCCATAGGAAAAGGAAATTTATTGCTCACACTACAGTGTTTCTGATCACATGATTAGTGTCAAATGTAAACACTCCCACTCCAACAGACTGTATATTTACATTAAAGTATAACAAAGATAGACCAATCACACATTATTAAACATAGAAAAATGCATAACCTGTGAGTGATGCATCGGACGCAGAAAGACACAGCCTGAACACATTCAGTTAAAGTGCCGAACCCCAGAAAGCACATTATTCTGTTTTAGTGCACAGGTCCTGCAGAGTTGTCTAACCTTGTTTTTTTTTATTTAAAAGATGAACCTTATATGAAATTTCTGTTGGTAAACTACCACAATAAAACGTAACAACCCCACATGAAATGAAGTAGACAAATTGAGTAGGTTTATCCATCACCATGAGTTTATGTTGGGATAAAGCATGGTCACCTGACTTCAGTGACCAATAGAAGAAGAGGATATCACAACGTATTTATGTCCTTTCTAGCTATAGTGGAGTGGGGAAATAGACCAAAATTTTGAATGAACCCTATGCTCCAATGTTGCTGTAATTGAAATATTTCATTATCATTTGTGTTTCAGTCTGAAATGGAACAGATGCACACATCTGGTTTATCAAGACAACAATTCCGTAAGTAAAGTTTTTTTTTTTTCATTGAGCTATAAACGTTACTCCAAAGAAGAAGGGAGTGTTCCCTGTTGCATTTGTAAATATTATTCCACTGCTCTATAGTGTGATGACTGTTCCAGAAAGTCATTCATATACTCATAGTTAATTGATGGAACTTCTACATGTTAAAAATCTATCAGTGTTTCTTCTGGATTGATGTGTTTATTACAAAAGGCAAATTTTGTTATTTATAAATGTATCATGAAAGCTGAGGTAATTAATTTGTTGTGGCACACATTGGTTTATACTCAAATTACCCATGTTACTTCTGTTTGACACATTCAGTTGATATTTAAACCTGCAATGTTGACATAAGTTTATTTTTTGCTTTCACTAACAGAAGCAGACAGAGAGAGGTACGCTCAGCTGATAGAATCTCTACAAACATCAAATAATGAAAAAGTAAGTCATTTAGTGATGATGCTTGTTTCAGTATCATTTTGTGATCATTAAAATTACACCATTTATGTTAATTGGAGTACAACTGATTGAAGTGCAGTTACGACACAGAGGTGCTCTTTGCTTTTTTTTTTTTCAAAGAACAAAAATTTCCTTAAAAAATTGGAAACCCTCCCCATACTAGTCTGGAGATTTCACAGTCTGCCCCCACCTCACAACTCATGTTTTTGCCGCTATGCAGTGTTGCACCTCAGAGCCAGATCTGATTAAGGTTCTGCTTGATACAAGCAAACGTGGATGTTAGACCTATTTTTTTTCTCTGCACATATAATTTTGTCAAGTTCCAATATATACCCCTATTAATGTGTCATTAGAGAAAATTGATCTATCATTAAATTACTTAAATGGTTCATTTGAGCCTAATTCATCCCATTAAGAGCTGATTACAGAGTGTCGTGACACTTTCTCAGTATAAACACACTTTATTTTTCTCTTGGCAGGATCGTGTCATAGATGAGATGAAGAGGAATCTAAGAAAGTATAAGAGAATTGAAGAAATATTTATCACAGCTCAGGGACCTAAAGGTAGAATGAACATTGCTTTCAGTTACACATAATGTAGTAGGATGAAACAGGTTTAAAGAAGATAACATTTAAGGGATGGTTAGCATAGCCATGACTCCATCCCCAAAGGATGGAGGCCAGAGCGGGCGCTAGTTACAAATTGTAGATGAGGGATTTAAGGTCTCCTCTACTTACAGTAGAAAAAAACACACATAAGGTGATAGGCGAGGTTAGATGGAGTTTTACGGCCCAGCTTCCAACCAATTGCGTCAAGTGGGGCTGGCCACAGCCTTTTTTCCAGTTGTGGCTCACTGGCTTGTTTTCCCTACTCTATTGCTTATGCTGAGCACCTAGCACAATAGCAGTAGGTTCCATTTTTAAAGTCTTTGGTGTGAACCAGCCAGGACTCAAATGCCCAACCTCCAGACTGCAAGTCGGATGCTCTAATCACTTGACCATGTAGTCAGTTCAAAATGACATGGGAAGGTTTGTATGCTGCAAAAGGTGACATATATATTTACTGTCAGTAAAGTTTTAAAATGTATCATCAATTTGTATGTGTTTGTTTTTCATCCATCTTAAATAAGGTGAGAGAATTTGCCCTTCTTCTCCCCCCCCCCACCTATGAATCAACAAAAAGATGAGTGAACATGTAAGTTTAAGCTAAAGTAATAGCAAATCTTTTGAGTATTAGTTAACTTGGAAGAAACCATCTGTTTGTTAAAATTGTTAACAAATTATGTCACTATCAGGGAAAATCACTGTGAAAAACAAAAAGCATAAGTAAGTTGAATGCTGCCCTCTTTGTAAATGTTAATGTGAAGTAAAAGACCCCCCCCTCCCTTTTTTTTTTTTTGCAATTATTTTCTCAGAACTAAATATTTAAATAGGTATTAACCAGATAAATTTTTATTTTGGTGAACTAGTTTGGGGGATGTTTTTTTTTTTCAAAAAGATAAAGTTGATTTGTTTCTTATTCATGTTCAGAGATGAAGAATTTTTTCCCTGACCTTTGACCTCAATATTTCCATCCACAGCAGATTTAGTACAAAGATTGGAAGAGGAACTGACAAGAGCAGATACAGGTTCAACAAGTAGTTCAGTTACGGTGGAATCAGAAACATCATCTCGCATTGGAGGTGGAAGAGAGGTAAGGCTGGCTTGCCTGAAAGTGGACATAAGGAGGAACAACACCTAAAAAATCATAACACTGACCAGACCTCACAGAGGGGGAGTCTGGTGTAATAAAACTTATCTGCTAATTTCTTTGTTGTAGCTGCAGGTCCCTCAGCCAAGCTGCATGACCTTAAGCAATTTTTGGTTTCGATGGTAAGAGAAACCAATGCAATCATGATGGCGTGCGTGTGTATGTGTGTATGTATGTGTGTGTGTGTGTGCGTGTGTGTGTGTATGTGTGTGTGTGTGTGTGTGTGTGTTTGTGACACTTTGCTTGTTAACACGATATCTCAAGATAGGAATGTCGCTGAGTTTTCAAACTTAGTACATAGATGCCCTATATTAAGAGGAAGAACCCTATCGATTTTGGTCGAGTTTGAAGGTCATTTGAGGTCACAGGGGTCAAAAACTCGAAACACTTTACATTTAACACAACTAACTTGTTAACACGATATCTCAAGATAGGAATATCTGACAGTTTTCAGACTTGGTACTTAGATGCCCCATATGAAGAGGAAGAACCCTATCATTTTTGGTGGAGTTCAAAGGTCATCTGGGGTCACAGGGGTCAAAGGACTCGAAACACTTTACAATACGATATGGCACAGTAGGAATGTTTGAAAGTATTCAAATTTGGTACACAGATGTCCCATATCAAGAAAAAGAACAGCATAAGTTTTCATTGAGTTTAAAGGTTATTTGGGGTCACAGGTGTCAAAGGACTCGAAATACTTTACATTTAACTCATTAACACAGTATTTCAATGTAGAAATGCCATAGGACTTGAAACACTTTACATTTAACTCATTAACACAGTATCTGAAGGTATGAATGTTTGAAAGTATTCAAACTTGGTTCATAGATGTCCTATATCAAGAAAAAGAACAATATCAGTTTTCAACGAGTTTAAAGGTTATTTGGTGTGACAGGTGTCAAAGGACTCGAAACACTTTACATTTAACTAACTAACAAAGTATCTCAATGTAGAAATGTTCATAGGACTTGAAACACTTTACATTTCACTCATTAGCACAGTATCTGAAGGTAGAAATGTCAGGAAGTTTTCAAACTTCGTACATAGATGTCCCATATCAAGAGGAAGAATGGTATGGGTTGTGGTCAAGTTCAAAGGTCATTTGGGGTCACAGGGGGTCCAACCCGGAAAACCATGTTTACACAATATCTTAAGGTAGGAAGCTTGGATTGATTTCAAACTTTATATGTTGATGCAGTATGATGGGTAGATGAACCCTACAAATTTTGGTAGAGGTCAAAGGTCATTTGGGGTCACAGGGGGTCAAACCCCCAAAACGTTTTTTACATATCTCAAGTTGGGAAACTTGGATTAAATTCAAACTCAAGATGTTGATGCGTTATGATGTAAGCAAGAACCCTTGAGATTTTGGTAGAGGTCAAAGGTCATTTGGGGTCACAGAGGGTCAAACCCAGAAAATCTTGTTTACACGATATCTGAAGGTAGGAAGCTTGGATTGATTTGAATCTTGATTTGTTGATGCAATATGATGGGAAGAATAACCTTATTGATTTTGGGTTGAGGTCAAAGGTTATTTGGGGTCACAGGGGTCAATCCCCAAAAACCTTGTTTACATGATATCTCAAGGTAGGAAACTTGGATTAATTTCAAACTTGATATGTTGATGCGTTATGATGTATGTAAAAACCTTACTGATTTTGGTAGGGGTCAAAGGTCATCTGGGGTCACAGGGGGTCAAACTTGGAAAACCTTGTTTACAGGATATCTCAAGGTAGGAAACTTGGATTAATCTCAAACGTGTTATGTTGATGCATTATGATGTAAGGAAGAATCCTATTGATTTTGGTGCAGGTCAAAGGTCATTTCGGGTTAAAGGGGGGCTGAACCCTGAAAACCTTGTTTACACGTTATGTCAAGGAAGGAAGCTTGGATTGATTTCAACCTTGAGATGTTGATGCATCATAATGTAAGGAAGAACCCTATTGATTTTGGTAGAGGTCAAAGGTCATGTGGGGTCACAGGGGGCCAAACCCTGAAAACCTTGTTTACATGATATCTCAAGCAAGGAAGCTTAGATTGATTTCAAACTTGATATGTTGATGCGTTTTGATGTATGAAAAAATCCTACTGATTTTGGTAGGGGTCAAAGGTCATGTGGGGTTGCAGGGGGTCAAACTCTGAAAACCTTGTTTGCATGATATCTCAAGGTAGGCAACTTGGATTAATCTCAAACTTGGTATGGTGATGCATCATAATGTGAGGGAGAACCCTATTGATTTTGTTAGAGATCAAAGGTCATCCAAGGTCACAGGAGGCTCAAACCCCAAAAACCTTGTTTGCATGATATCTAGTGGTAGGAAGCTTGGATTTTTTCAAATTTGGTTTGTTAATGAATTATGACGAGAGGGTGGACCCTATTAATTTTGGTAAAGGTCAAAGTTCTCCTGGGGTTATCCAAGGTCAAACCTTGAAAACTCCTACTTTGTATTTCAAGGTGAGAAAATGAGAGAGGGTTCAAAGTTAGAATGTGGATGTGTGATGGCTGGTCCTTGATGGAGGTTGAAGGTCAATTGGGGTCACCAGAGATCAAACTATGAAAACTTTGTTAATTGGATACATTATCTTAAGGCACAGCATGAAATTTGGGTTTTCATTGTAGAAGTGTTTTGGTTAAAAGAAAAACCAGTTACTTACTGGTGGAGTCAAAGGTCACTTTGGGTCACCATGTGTTACAATAACTGCAGCATTTTTTGAAAAGAACATGTTCTGTATGCATCATCGAAACCTCAATGCATTTTTGCATTCTGGTTTGCAACTAAACATACCACAAAGGCAGACCAGTGTAATCCTGATATTGCAATGTTTGTAGTAGCAAAGCATGTCTGAGGCAGCTGATGCAGCCTATCTGAGGCAGCTGAGGCAGACTATCTGAGACAGCTGCAGTCTAACTGAGGCAGACTATTTGAGGCAGCTGCAGTCTAGCTAAGGCAGCTGAGGCAGACTTTTTGAGACAGCTGCAGTCTAGCTGAGGCAGCTGAGGCAGACTGAGGCAGCTGCAGTCTAGTTTAGGCAGCTGAGGCAGACTATCTGAGACACCTGTAGCCTATCTGAGAGAGCTGATGCAGACTTTTTGAGACAGCTGCAGTCTAGCTGAGGCAGACTTTCTGAGACAGCTGCAGTCTAGCTGAGTGAGCTGCAGTCGAAATTTCATGATGTGATGCCTTATACAGTTGAGCTTGAATTCTTGTACTAAAGATAGATTCTGATTGGGTAAAGGTAGTTATTTTCTTGTTCTTCTTAATTGCAGGATAGCGGTGCAGAATACGCAAGCAATTCATTGCCAAGAGATTTGAATGGAAAACATCGATCAGCAAGCATGGAAAATTTAAAACCTGTGGATGGCTTATTAGAAGTAAGTGAATATCATATTAACCATTGTTTTGGGTAGAGAAAAGGAAGTGAATGTCCCATCAAAGTATACATCAAGTCTAAACGTTTAAAAAAAAACATTTTAGGGGTGGTAGAATTTTATTGATCCAAATCCTGTTGTCATAGTTTTTGTTCCATTGCTGATATATGGAATGTTGAAATTAATTCATGGCAGTCCAAATAGTCCACTGTGCAACGATTTGTGACAACCTTGTTGTATAACTCACATGTGAATGCTCTGTTTTTCTTTGAAATAAAGAAATCTTAAATATGACCTCCAACTCTCCTTGTTTTCTTGCGTAATTTGTAGTGCAGAGAGGACTTGTAAAGTCAAATCAGATCAAAGCTGTAAAAATGCAATCATATTTTGGCACAAGGTGCAATAGATTTCGGAAAAACAGAAATACAAAGATTGTGGTTTGATTAGTACAACAATGACATCACAAATTATATCAAAATTCACCGATTTTAATTGAGAGAATAACTTCCAATATTTTATATCTTAGTGTAGGAATGTCCTTTGAAAATGGAGTTTGTACGACTTGCATTCATTTTGCATACTTTGCAATGTATACTTTTGAAATTCAAACTTGAGGTACTCTTTAGCAATTGTTTTGGATAGGGGGAAAAGGTGCAAAGTAAATGTAAATTTTAGTGTGTCTGCTGACTGTGCCATAATGTAAGCAAATGTACATATTGGCATATAGCATATGCACAAATAAAGTTACCCAACTTTGTGTGATATATGATGTTATAGACCTAGGAGAAAATACAATTTGGTTGTACCAACAAAGTCCACAAAAGAGGCAAGCTCTTTCACAAATGACAACTGTGTTTATTTTCTTTCTAGCCAAATTAATTTGTCATACTGTTAAACTTTTTTGTTAAAAATTGAAAATTGTACTTCAGAATGATTATTAACTTCAAAATGTCCTTCTATGAAGATCAATTAAGTCACTAATTTTGTATTAGCGATCTCTGTTGTGGTACTCTCTCCATTCCACCATCCCATTGTTCACCAATTGTATTAGCGATCTCTGTTGTGGTACTCTCTCCATCCCACCATCCCATTGTTCACCAATTGTATTAGCGATCTCTGTTGTGGTACTCTCTCCATTCCACCATCCCATTGTTCACCAATTGTATTAGCAATCTCTGTTGTGGTACTCTCTCCATCCCACCATCCCATTGTTCACCAATTGTATTAGCGATCTCTGTTGTGGTACTCTCTCCATCCCACCATCCCATTGTTCACCAATTGTATTAGCGATCTCTGTTGTGGTACTCTCTCCATCCCACCATCCCATTGTTCACCAATTGTATTAGCGATCTCTGTTGTGGTACTCTCTCCATCCCACCATCCCATTGTTCACCAATTGTATTAGCGATCTCTGTTGTGGTACTCTCTCCATCCCACCATCCCATTGTTCACCAATTGTATTAGCGATCTCTGTTGTGGTACTCTCTCCATCCCACCATCCCATTGTTCACCAATTGTATTAGCGATCTCTGTTGTGGTACTCTCTCCATCCCACCATCCCATTGTTCACCAATTGTATTAGCGATCTCTGTTGCGGTACTCTCTCCATCCCACCATCCCATTGTTCACCAATTGTATTAGCAATCTCTGTTGTGGTACTCTCTCCATCCCACCATCCCATTGTTCACCAATTGTATTAGCGATCTCTGTTGCGGTACTCTCTCCATCCCACCATCCCATTGTTCACCAATTGTATTAGCGATCTCTGTTGTGGTACTCTCTCCATCCCACCATCCCATTGTTCACCAATTGTATTAGCGATCTCTGTTGTGGTACTCTCTCCATCCCACCATCCCATTGTTCACCAGTGTTCTCCTACTTGTCTCTTGTTCCCTAACTTGACCCAACATCACGGAAAAGTAAGAACAGATTTAAATTTTCTTAACGTTTGTTGGAATCAGGAGGAAAACAGAGACATTTTAGATGGCCTCCTAATTTTGAGGTAACATAGGTACCTTGTATGCAGCAATAATATTTACAACCAACTGCATGGTCAAGTGACTAGGGCATGACTTGCAGTCTGGAGGTCTGAAGTTTGAGTCAAAGTTGGTTTTTACCAAAGGCTAAAAACTTAACCTACTCCCATTGTGCTTGGCACTTAGCATAAGCAATGGAGTAGGCAAAACAAGCTAGTGAGGCACAACTGAAAAAAAAGGGAGTGCCCTGCTTGACTTAGACAAATTGGTGAAAAACATTTAATCAGTTTTACTTCCATCTTTCCAGACTGATATTGATGGCTACCCCGGAGGATACAGGACCCTTCCCTCACCCCGATCAAAAACATCAGAACCAAACTCCCCTGTCAAGGGGAGGGGGGCACAGCAAAGGTCAGGGTCATTTGACAAAGATAATTTACAGAGGGGCAGAAAGACGTCATCTAGTGAACCAAATCTTGGTAAGCTTAAAGCCATTTCATCATCATCCTAAAATAAATTTTAAGTAAGGGGATATTGAAATTCACAGTTGGTTATTTGGTCAGTTGATTAGAAAGATGCACAGTACCAGCAAAATGCAAAGAGTACTTGGATTACACATTATAGCCCTGTATGCCCACTAATACATGATCATAATGGTCAAATCCTCTCACCCCTAATGTTTCCAATTCTCCTAACTTACTTAAGCCCCTCCCACAACTGTCTAAAATTTATCCTCATCCAGGCGCAACCTCAGTTTATGGCTTCACCGGTGAGTATACAAGACCCCAATGTATAATCAAAACACACTCAATACAGTAGATGCTGTGTAATGTGAGCTACAGTACTTCGCATTTTTTAACTGACTGTCAATCAAAGAGCTGTGCCAGTTGAGAATTTCTGTGGACTACTTAAAAAAATGTAGTTTGGGGTGAGAGAATTAGCCCTTTAAGCAATAAAATAGGTTTGTGACTGCACATTACATGCTTTATACAGCTTTATAGCAAGAGCTTAAAAACTGAACAGTCTGGAGATACTGTAACTGGCTGGTATAGACGAATCCGATTAGCGTTTGTTTTTAGGGACTGTAGGCCGCCATTAGTGGGGTCCATCAGCCTAAAATTGTCTTTATTTATTGTTTACATGAATTTCACACCCTCACATTTGGTGAAATTAGAGAATCCAAGATACAAATTTGTGTACAACCATCCACGATAGAGGTAAGCAAGGAAATCGAAAGATTGGTGACGGACCCATGACGGACACATGAATTTCACACCCTCACATTTGGTGAAATTAGAGAATCCAAGATACAAATTTGTGTACAACCATCCACGATAGAGGTAAGCAAGGAAATCGAAAGATTGGTGACGGACCCCAGCTATGGCTGGCTGAAATCAGACCATCACTTGCTGTCCGGATTCGTGTATAGTGAGAATTGTCTTCTCAATTATGTTAGAGTGACAGTGAGTGAGTGAGATGAGAATTAAAGACACACCAACACCAATGTGTTATATAGTGTCAGTCAACTTGATAAAAAGTTCAAAGTTTCAGTTTATTTTCAAGTATTGTCAAAGTTCACGTTTCCTTTAGTCCCCTCTTGTGACAGACAGGAAATACCGTGGGCATATTCTACAACCCCCAGTCCACAGTGGGTGCCTTCCTTAAATAAGGAACAACGTATTCAGAGAAGTCCCTTTGGTTTCAGCTTAAAGACATTGCTATATCTCAGTTCAGTGGGAAACCCCATATTTCAGTTGTTTGTTGTTTGAGTCATGTGGAGGGTATTGGGCTAGCAGATTGGTTCTCAGTAACAAGTGAATTGTCCTGCATTCAGGCAAAGCTGTAAAATACAACTTGTAAGACTTTGAGAGTCATGTAGTACCAAGCCTTGTGCTTAAGATTTTCCAGGTGTACTATAAATTACGCTCTTTAGGTAATTAAGGAGTTTGCTTGGTTTCCTGTTTGATTAAACTGTAATAGATTTATCTGAGTTTGCATTCTTTGTGTAGGTGTGCAGAAAGTTGCACTATTCACATTGTTTTGAGGAGACTGATTGTGTGCGATTGCACTTGCACACTTCAAAATTCAAGAAGTTTCAAGAAATTTCTCAAAAAAAAAAAATTAAAACGAGATAAGTATGGAATATGAACAGCAGATTTGTGAAGCATTGGTGTTTGGGGTGGTGTTTACACTTTTGCCTTGTACCAATGAACTTTACAGGTGCATTGATTCAAATCCTTCAGTCCTAGAGCTTTTGACCGCGTGTTTGGTCTAACAGTAAGAGCATCCACCTCTCACGTGGAAGGCCTGGGTTCGATTCCCAGGTGAGTCATACCAAAGACTCTAAAAATAGAGCCTACTGCCATTGTGTCTGATGCTCCTCATAGGCAATGGAGTAAGGAAAACAATTTAGTGAGCCACAACTGGAAAAAAGGCGGTGGCTGGCTTGACTTGACCCAATAGGTTGGAAACTGGACTGTAAAACTCCATCTAACTAAATAACTGACCTACAGAGTTTTTGACTTTCTCTGTACTTGGTATAAACTTACCATCAAACTTGGAAACTCAACAGCCAATTAATTCAATTTGCACACCTAATTGAAGAACATGTGGGCTGGATGGTACATCTGTCAATCTGTCAATGGGGATAAGTGGAAGGTGAATGCCTACCATAGTGACCCTGATTATCAGAAAGTATTATCTTCGACTTCAACAGCTGTAACAGAAACTGAAGACGGTTACATGGAGGTCCATAGGAGACGACAGGTGACCTTTGACCCTAAAACTGATGGCCTGTCTGATCCACCAGGCAACTCTTCTTCTGATATAAGACCAAAGAAAGGCGGAATTAAAAAACTCATTGGAAAGTAAGTAGTATGATATATGTCTTTCCCCTTTATGTTGTCATGTGCACTAATACCAGTGCTATGGCCGAGTGGATAAAGGTGGTCGCATTTGAAGCGATGAAGCTTAGCAACCAGGAGGTCGGACTTCGATTCCTGGCCAGGTCAAAGTAAGGTGGGTTTTCATCAAAGAGCAATCTCTGGTTTCCCCATCTGAACTGGCCTTTCAAAAAATAACAAATTTGATTCAAATTGTTGAATTGGTTGCCACCTGACATGAAGTTGTAGTTCATAAGCCAATGGCTTCTCCCACAGTCGTGGTGGCTTAGCGTCGTAAAACAACTGCCCTTCAAGGCCTGATATGCAATCAATGATGTCCCAGGGGTAAGTATTGCATGTGCAATCAATGGTGCCCTGGGGGTAAGTATTGCGTATGCAATCAATGATGTCTCTGGTATTGCATGTGCAATCAACGATAGCCCAGGGTTAAAGGGCAAGAGCCGTTATCCCAACTTGAAGTAGTGTAGTAGACTGTCCTGTTTTATGATTGGCTGGTAAGAGTCATGTGACAACAATTTTTCTCTTCAAATGTGAAATTTACTTGATATAACTACTTTGCTTGCTTTGAATATGCAACACTGAAGTTATAAAATATGATGAAAGATACTTTGAAGGGAAATAAGAGGAAAATGGGTGACATTTAGCTCTAGCTTAAAAATAAGTTTGGGGGGGGGGACCTCTTGACCTTTAAGTATTGCGTGTGCCCCAGTGGGCACTTTGTTATATTACTTTCTGAGCTAACTTGCATTGTAGAAGCAAACTTAGGTTAGTATGTACCCTGCTTGCGAACCATTCTGTTTTATATAAAACTTTTCCATTTTATAGGTTTAAAATTATTTGAAGACCTGGGAAAGTTTTAAAATTTCTGGGAAATTGTGTGAAGTCCTGAAAAAATCATAGAAATTTTTCAAAAAGTGACATTGAAATATCAAAGTATATTCTCACTCTTAATATCAAATTTTGTTGTTGCTCTCACTTAAAAATATTCTTCTATGGAAGAGAACTTTATGAAAGACTTAAAGAGTAATGTCATGGAATTTTTTTTTTAAATTCTGGTAAATTATGGAAAAGTCATAAAAATTGACAGTTCATGGACTGGTAATGCCATCTTGTACAATATTAAATTTAATTCAAAATCCAAGTCACCCAGGTAATCTTGTTGTACATTTGTATCTGTTAATATGTAAACATTTTGATAATATTATCTATCAGGTTACGGAGGAGCAATTCAGCATCGCTTCAAGATGAAGATTATGATGCTCCAATTGAGTTTCACAGGGGTAGCAGATATAGGGCTACTGCCATGCCAAGGCTGGGATGGTCTAAAGGTTTATCTGCAAATGGGTGAGTCTAGTTAAACATGAATTCATATTTTCCAAGTGAACCTAATATAGTTTTTACAGGCTAGTGTAATGTAATTATATTTGGCTTATGTAGGATACAACTTAAAATTTTTACCTTGACTTGACTGACAGGTTATTCTCCAGCACATCAGCCATTAAAATGATTTGCAGAAGCTACTAGAAAGCCACTGGAAAGTAAACCCCAAAAAGGACATTTTTTTGGGTGGTAGAAAAGGAATAAACGACATTTGTTGGACTATTGTTGATGAATAACCTGTCTTGCCTCAAAATTTGAAAGAAAAAACAGACTCTGCTTCTCCTTGTCTCTTATTTTTCCAAGTTTGGAGTCTCTACGGTTTATTCACGTGCAATAGTCGGACAAAAGCAGTTTATTCCTTAATTATGTGTGATAGCTGTTATTCATAACTAGTCTGATATCCTTGTCTTTGGACAGAAAGTTGGGATTTGACTTGATGGACTTACCCACAGTAAAGTCACAGATTTTGTAGTATTTTGATTAATTGTAGAAACTTTTAAGAGAGGGAGTGACTCTAAATGTTGCTGAAATATGAAGGAAAGCTCTACTTTCTGTTAAAAGATTAGAGTTTAGACGGTAAAGTGTTGAACGATTTGAGTAAGAGCTATCTAACATAATGGAATGATGGTGTAAATCTTTAAAAATGTTGTCTAAAACTCTGTCCGGTTTATATTACATTTAGTGACATCTATATGGAGCTGTTCAAGAGGTCAAAGGTTAAGATAGATATGTTCATGGGTTCAAAGCTTGAACAGTTTAATGATATCACTGGGTTGTGAATGATGTTGAAGATGGTTACAGGTTTGGGATGAAGTAACTAGATGTGGAGCTTGATCTTAACTTCAAAAGACAGATAATTTGCGAGATGAGGAGCTTTAAAATGGGAGATTTATTGAAAGATGCATAATATACATCATAAATAAACAGGGCATTAATAATATATGTCCCTGCAAGCAAGTCAGATTCCCCACAATTTGTACAAAAGTTAGCAAACACTTGCAGTTTCATGAAGGAAGCAGATATTTTTTAACCATAAGATCCAACCCATAGTCAAGCAAGATACTGAAGAGGGATGAAATGGTTTCCAGAGGCCCAAATATGTAAAAATGTGTTAGTTTCAGTTTGATATTTTAGGATCTATAGGCTCATCAAGGGAACCTTTAGCATTGTTGTGGGACCCTAGGCACAACTTCTTTGAGAGAAGGGCTTTTTTTCCGTTGGTTATTATATGTGAATGTTATCACACCCTAATAATGTTGAAAATGCATAAATTGTGAGTTTAAATCTAAACTATCCCATTATGAAGAGTTCTGAATGAACAAAAAATCCATTCCCAAATGATGGGTTTTAAAGCTGCAGATATTGGAATCACTCACTGAAGACTTTACCGAATGCTGCCAAGACTGTTTAGTGCCCTGAATATCTTCATGAGGCAAAAACCTGGGATTGCACATTTTCTTTTTTCTGTCAAAACTTATTTTCCAGTATTTTAGGAAAAAGCCTTTATGACCAAGCTTTTACATTTAACTTTTTACCCAGTACATCTTTTTCAATAAGTTTTACATTTCTTCCAATTTGCAGATATCCCTCTTCTTTTATAGTTGTTTTTCAGCTGGATTCATTTTCCTTACAAGACAAAATCCTTCTCTTTCTGCTACTTACCTTTATAGTCAAGAATGAAATGTAGGAATGATATCTTCCAGCTTTTATTTAATGAACGTACTTAACATTAACAAACAAATTTAACCTATTAACAATTTTCACATAATGAACCACGCTCATTTCAGCGAGGTTCACATAATTATTTCTGTTTTCCTCCCGTTTTCTGAACTTCTGTTTTCATAACTCAAAAAAACCCAACCCATAGGAAGGATCTTGTGAAATTAAATTTAAGATCTTCTGAAGTCTCACTACTTCAAGCTGCTTTCCTTTGTCAAAACATTTTTTTGACTAGCAGAGGCAAACTTTTTTTCTAACCTACACCCTTGAAATCAATAAGAGCCTCTTGGCCTTCCATAAAATTTTGTCAGAATGAGACAGACATTGATAATAATGACAGTTAGATATGCAAATTAGCAGGTGTTGCAAGTATTAGTCCCATAAGGTGATGTATATGACATGTGTCTGGTGTATCTAACCTTTGTCACATCAGCTATATCATATCATGCTAAGCCATGTTATCTTACTGCAATTTATGTTGGGATTCAGATTTGAGAAGGTTTTATTTCCAAGCTTTTTGAAAACTTAAAAGGAGCTGTTTGTACCCTGATGTTAGGTTGACATTTAAATTTGGCTGAATTCTTGTTCGAAATTCACCAAGTCGCATGCTGTCCATCTGTAAGTTTTAAAGAATTTTTAGAGTTTTAAACTTCAGCCTACAAGCATCTTGACATAACATACAGTAACAAAAGAGTAAAAGCACTCTGTAGGCTGCAGTTGCCTCACCTAGGCTGCAGCTGCCTCAGCTAGGTTGCACTTGCCTCAGCTAGGCTGCAGCTGCCTCACCTAGGCTGCAGCTGCCTCAACTAGGCTGCACTTGCCTCAGCTAGGCTGCAGCTGCCTCAGCTACACTGCAGTTGCCTCAGCCAGACTGCAGCTGCCTCAGCTATGCTTTTTGCTACATACACACCACGGTACAAGAATCAACCTGGTTTTGATATGGTAATGTGTTTAGCTAGTAATAAAGAATGGCTGCCACTGATGTAGCTAAGCCTGTGAGCAATCTGTAGCTTGGCTATTTTGGTATGCTGTCAACTGCTGCAGTCTACAGAATTTCTTAAAGTTGTGCTTGTTTTTCATCTCAAATTCAACCATGGAAATATTTTGATGTTTTGTCAGGTTTAGTACCCAGACAGACCGGTAAAATTATCCTAAGTTTAGATAACTTGTAGTCTTTCCTCCCATTAAAAGAGAAAAAAAATTTGTAGTTTATCCTAGACAAAGGGATACCTTTCATCTCTTAATTACTCAAGGCCATATTCTGCCCAACACACTTCCTAAGAGGTCACATTGTGCAACTTCGGAACTATAATTTCCAGTAATCTAAGTATCCAATGTATTATCAAAACATATTTATGGCGAAACTCCAAATGAAGTAAACCCCTTCCCCCTTCCCCTTCCCCTCATATTGCCTTCTGAAAAGCCTCCTTTTGTCAACAACCACACCCACTTTTCCATTGTCCCCCTCCCCCCAATTTTTACATCTTTTGAAATGGCAGAGCATTATGTTTTGTTTGGTATTTGGAGATCTTGAAAAATAAAGTCTAAATATGAGTTTCCATGACAACAACTGTTGCTCATCTCTGGTGATTCCTTTTCAGTCGAATGGCAAAGTTACAGATGATCAACCACCACCCAAAGCTGGCCCCCCAGCTGAGGTGAATGCACTTTTGCATGGTTGCAGTGTCAGTGATACACATGATGTTGAAAAGTTCAATATAACTGATAAAAGTTTAATTTGTATGATCCTAAGAGGGGCTTTCCTTATATATCTCTTACTAAACTACACTAAAACTTTATCTTCTTAAAAGGAGTTGTTACATCTGTAAGATAACTTGAGACAGCACACACCACTTATCTTTGTCCCTTGCTTTTTATCCCCTTCCCTCTCCCCCCCCCCCTCTTCATATTTTTACACTTTTTTAGCTAGTGTTCTACTTTCTTGCATGTAGTACCACTTTGTGCATTGGATACAAAGTTACCTGTTTATGATTTTAACCCCTATTTAACCCACTATGATTCTCATCATATGTGTGTAATTATCACATTTTAACTTCACTGCTATATGTTAAGTTCTGTACAACCATTTGAATTCTTTCAGTGATTTGAAGAAAAACTTTTCAGTTTTGTTTCCATTTTTCTCATATTTCTTCTATTTAATTTTTTCATTTTGTTTACTTTTCCCTGCATTTGTTCCCAAAACTTTCTACTTGTTTATCTTAACTAATAATTTTGTTTATTAATATTCACTTTCTCTGTTTTATATGAAATTGAACTCAAAAATTGATACACCATTGTAAGTGTTGATTGAGTTGATTTCTTGCCTGGATCTCTCTGACGTTTTGTTCAACTTTTGTCCCAATTTTTTAGTTTACCCAAGTTACTACTTACTATGCCTAAATTTAGCACTAATTTCATCACAACTTTAGGGTTTTCCTTAAAAATGTTCTTGTTTATAGTCCCCCCCCCCCCTCCTTCTCACAAGACCTACAGACATTGTTGTAAGGACATAGGTTTGAAGAGGAAGATGTCAGTTCTTTGTAGAGATCAACAATAGTTTTTCCATCATGAGATTCTCAGCAGCCCTGCATATTATAAGAGGAATCCTTAACAATATATTTGATCTTTGAAATTGGTAAATCCCCAGTCAGGGCCCGGCCATGTCCACGCAAGGTGGGGCATCGATCGAGGGTAAATCCCCAGCCAAGTCTGCCCACCTGACTGTCAGACACTACTTGACAGTCCCTGCCCTGTGGGGACAAAAATAAGTCCCTGGCCAAATCCCCCTCGAAGCCAGACCATCCCCTGGTCTGAGGGGTTCAGGATTGCAATTGGTCCTTTAATACAGAATGCATTGTTTGCCAGTCTTTAAAGATTTTTTGTATCGCCTTATGTCTTTTCTGCTTTTTCCCGCATTTGATCCCCTTGTGTGATTCCTTGTAGGCCCTTTTTTTTTTTCTTCTTTTTTTTTTTTTGTCCATTCATAACCAAGTAATGGGCAAAATAACTACTTAAAATGATATCAAAAATCCTTTTTAATGAAAAAACTTATAAGAAACAGTGAGAAATGTCAAAAATATTAAAATACCATTACAGACAATGGCAGTCAATGAATGACCTTTCTCAGAATTTTCTTATGGATATTGGGTAAGTCTAACCATCACAGAGGTCAGGTTTAAATCTGTCGTAACCTCAGTTTTATTACCCTCAATATTTTATCCCATAAAGCAGCATTGTTTCAATTTATTATCAAAGCTTTGTTAAGCTTCCCAAAGCCCTAAAGCTTTTACTTAAATGGTGGTTGGTATAAATGTACGCAAAGAAAAGGTTTATGGTGGACTGATTCTGCTTTTAACTGAAATTTAGTCTTATTAAACATTGTTTTGGTTTTGGTATGAAAGCCAGTTATTGACATTTTTATGTATTTGCTGAAATCAAAGTCATTTATTGAATCCTAGATTACATTGGAGTAGAAAATGATCAGTTTTCAGTGTGATCATGTTTGAAGAAAAGTGACCAAATTTTTGGAAAATAGAAATCAGTAACAGTTTAGATAAAGAGAGAACTGCTTTTATTTTGGGGTAGGTAATTTTGGTGATAAAAAAAAAAAGAAAATAGCACAAAAACACTTGCCCGTGAAGTGATCAATGCATACAAGCTTTCGCAATGTTTTGCGATCTCTGGCCTGTGAATTGGAGAACATTACATAGTGAGAGGAAATTTGGTGGCAACAAATCACAAGAGCTTTAGTGGTCATACCTTGCGAGCCATGATCTGAAGAACTTTCCTGGATTTAGATTCATGAGCTCACAACTCTTCTAAGCTCACAAGTGATCAGTGAAAGAAGTCACAAGGTTTTAGGTTTAGCTGGCCAGAAATCGTGAATTGCAATCCAGCACCAGGCAATCTTCTCAAGGTCGGAAGGTGGTCATAAGGAATCAAAAGAGCTTGAAAATGTTGGTTTGCTAAGTGGGGAAAAATAAAATCATTTTTGAGTCATTTACTTTTCACTTAAACATATCTCCTCTGTCATTGGTTTGTTTGCTTCTTTTTGTGTGTTTTTAATCTTCATATCCAAATGTAAATATTATTTGCCAGGATTTTTGTGAAAAAATTGTGCATTAGTATTTGGGAAAAACTTGTCCATTCAAGAAGGTTTACCAGTGTGTAGCATCCTTTATTATTTTGCTTTTGATCCAAAGTTATTGCACAAAAGTGTGTTGCCATGGTAACAGGACACTGGTTATTGATCTAGTTTATGTACTGATTACATGATCTAAACAAGGCTATGCTACACCTCCTCCAAAAAGTTTGCAATCAACATGGCTAATTTACTACAAATAGGATTAAAAGTCCCAGGTGGAAGGATACACTACCTAAGAAAGAGGCTTTTTGAGGGAAAGATTGGCTAAAATATCCAGCTGGCTTCTATTTGATTGAAATTGATTCTTCAGAGATCATTGGTAGATGGCTTTCTAGACCAGACACAGCTTTATTCAAAATAATCTACTTCTTAGAGGTAAAGATTCACTCAATGCAATAAATCAGAAAATTTTTGGTGAACTCTTATCATATTTCTGTGATGAAAAGTTTTGTTTTTCAAACCTTTTTATGAAATGAATATACAAATTTCAATTATCTCCCCCATGACTTATGCAGTGTATTCATTGTGTATTCTCCTTGACTACACTGATTAATTGTGACCAAAAATTTTGCTAAAGAGAGCTTTTCCAATTGGGTCATGTTCGAAGGGGTACATTGAGTTGATATCAATATCTCAAGGAAGGTGCTTTAATGCCATTGCTTATAACTAGCATAATGAGTCAAGTTTCACTCAGTTGGTGCTGAAAAAATCATTTTGAATCTTGTACCCTGTCTTGTATGGGTTGTGTGGTGTTCGGTCACAAATTTTTGAAGTTTCAATAATTGAAGTTTTATTGTCTCATGCTCTCATAAGATAATTATCCCTGTGTAGGATATTTGGATTGTATAAGAATTGGTCAGTAGTATGTGAAGAAGAAGCCTGACAGTTCAAAAAAAATTTTGCAAATTTCATGAGCCAACTTGATATACTGCTTCAAGAGAAGTACTTCACAACGGAGAAAAATATCATGCTTCTGAGTAAAAAACTTTGGTGGATTTGCCTTAAAACATTAACATGCAGCTTTTAAACAATATCAAACTGTGTGTTTACCATTTGTTTTAATAATAGCTGGCCATATCACCATCACTCCATGTTGAATATTAATGAGATGGCATTGAATATTAATGAGATGGCGTTTTGGTATCGAGATACAATGAATTTGAGGTAACGAAGGGTATGATATGAAAATCAGGTAGCCTAAGGGTAATATACTGCCCCTTGTTTATTCCATATCCTCTACCCATATCCCTTCTCTAGACCCATGCATTTATCGCATTTATGTTAATGAGCATTTTGATTTTAAGCATAAATTATGACTTGTATTTCAATAAGCAAGAGGCAGGAATAGTAAGAAAGTCTTCTGGAGCATAAAGATTTGAAAACTAAATGGAGTAGAAAATGAATAACTTGAGAAGAGGTGATTCTGTTACCAAGTAAATATGCAATACATTTTTATCAGACACTTAATTTCATCTCTGCAAATTTAATGAAAATTTTGAATTTTGAGAAGACTTTTGATGTGGGGACTTTTGTTCTATTCCTGCTTCAGAAATTGAGCTGAAATTTCTTGTTAAAAATTCTCGATGAGATGTATAGCCGTACCTCATTTATTCTGTATCAGTATTATCTTCCAATTGAAGAAAACAAAAAATGAAAAGATATATGATTATTCTGTTTCCAGCTATGCATAATTATGTTCCAAAAGTGTCCTTGTGAATTCAATTTTGGATGTTCTCAATTTCCTTGGCGATAAATAAACTTAGTGTAATTATTGTAAAATATGCATTGTGGGAAATTCTAATGTGAAAATGAAAAACAATATTTCATCCGTAGTGAAAAGTTCAAAAAGATTTTAAAGTGAGTAATTTCAAACGTTTCTGCATTAATTATACTGAACAGCTTCAACCTAGTACAAAAACAACCATCAAATTCCTAATTTGCCTTGCAGAGAAGCTGAATGCAGTGGAAAATTGTTGGTCCTGCTTCACTTATCTTATCATGAATTTAATATATTTCAGCTATGTTTTAGAGCTATAATTGAAGTACATCTGATTATCATGCCTGCCTAACATGAATGAGTGTTTATAACATTTTATGAGAATGTATACTCAGTATTCACATTAATTTGAAGACTTGTTGCAAGGAGAAAGTTTGAACAAAACTTTCAAAATTGTTTAGACAGCATGAAAGTTTTATGTTTGAAGATTGAAGGTCAATTTAACATTTAAATAAGTATAATTTATCATCACATGGGCCCAGGACATGTAACCCTGTCATGGGGTAAGTAGGACATGTCAGGGATGTACTGTAAAAGGTCAACACATGTTTGAATATGAAATATTATGCAAATTCCTTGCTATGTTTCCCCAGTCCTACCAAGGCTCCCAGTACCAGGCTGAAGGGGTAGAACTACTTTTGTAGGTAGTAGTTAAACAATGCAAAGTAGACATAGGTGTAAAAGAAATGGTCATGTGGTTATACTAAAGGTGTGTACTGTTGCATGTGGAGATCTTATTGGAAGTGCCTCCCCAGATGTTGCCTTAAAATTAAAAGATCAGAATTGCATGACCCTTGACCTCTGACATTCTACTAACCTTTGATTTGAAATGAGAGGTAAGTAGAGGAATGATAGCAGTCAAATGATGATGAGGTTATACTTATTTTGCAGACAATGTTGTTAAATGTACAGTACAACCATTAATGTCATATTACAAATTTATTGATACTTCTAATATTTTGTCAGTGAAATAGCCACTGCAGATGGTTCCCATATTTATTGTGGAGGGTGGGGTTCTGGGATGTTTAGAGCATAACTCCCTGCCACACACCAACAAATCACATCTAACTGTATCTTGTGTTTTCAGCAGTAGACCCATATGACAGTGCCTCACACGCAAATTGATCCCTTATTGAAGTTTTATTAATTTGACTTCTTAGCTGGTTATCCAGCTAATATGCTGTCATTGTGTCATAGAATGAATGTGTAGCTTTTACCAATAGGGATGCTGTCGTCAATGACAATTCCAAAAACATGATCTTTAAAGGGAAAATGTTGTCACTCTGATTTGAATTAGACTTGTAGTCTATCCTGTTTTATGATAGGCTCTTGAGAATCATGTGACCATATTTTCCTTACTGAATTTTGCAATTTATGATGAGAACCTCATTGCTTTACCTTGGGTATGCAATATCTTCAGTTCTTAAATTTAATACAAAGTATTTAGAAGAGAAACAAGTGCACATAGGCTGTTGTCTCAAAATAACTTTGGGGTGACTGCTTAAGGTTTCACGGTATACCGGTATTTCCGTAAGTACCGGTACGTACCGGTACCGGTACGGTACGGTACCACCAACCTAAAGGTACCGAAGTATCGTGGAGACTCGGTACTCAACTGTAAGGTGAAAATCTTTTCTCAAAATTATAGCATTTAAATTAGAATGATACTAAAATGTAACAAACGTCCATTTGATAAATGCGCTGTGTCTCTAAACATTATAATATAAACAGGGAATAGTCACTTGATAATCATTTCGCACCATTTTAGTCACAAATCCCCCCTAAGAATTTTGGAAATTGCCGTTTAACGTTACTTTCGCAGAACTAGCACCATCCACACTAAAAAGGAACTTGCTTTCTATCGACATTCTGCGCAATCTCTGAACGATCCCTGCCAGCGCTAGCTTCGCCCGTGCCTTCACATTGTGTATTTAGACAGACACGATTAGTCAACTTTGCGGTGAAAATCTTTTCTCAAAAATAAAGCATTGAATTTGAATGATACTTGAATGAAACAAAAACCCATTTGATAAATGCGCCGTGTCTCTAAGGATTGCAATACAAACAGGGAACATTCACTTGATCATCGTTTTGCGCTTTTTCAGTCACAAATCCCCCTACGAATTTCGGAAAGTGCTGTTTAACGTTACTTTCGCAGAACTAGTACCTTCCACACTAACAGGGCCCTTGCTTTCTTTCAGAAATTACTGTAACACGGTGAAGCAATGGGACTGAACACACAGTAAATCCCGCCTAAATCATTGGCTCGCGTGTTCAGTTCAACTGATCAACTCCCTTGCTTTGTTGTATTGCTCTATGTACTGAAGAACAGTATAGTGTTATTGTACAACGGATTGCTGCGCGATGCATTCGTAAATTCAATCTTGAAGCACTTTAATTTAGTTTTGATAGCGATAACTCGGCGGGAAGAAAGCTTGATGATTCAATCTTTTATGGAAATATTTTTGTAAAGTTCTACTTTATAACTTTTGGTTATACTTTAGGAGGGGGGTTGTTATTATTTGCAGAAATTATTTTTGCAATCTTCATTACAATCCTGAGTGCTCTTGTCATCTTGTGGGGTCTAGCTCCGGTGCGGACGTGCGGCGCTGATTTATTTTGTGTCCCGAAATTATCGGACGCTAAATTTGCAGAGAGGTTATTTCTTTTTTTGTTTACCAATTTGTTTAGTGTGGGGTGACTAAATGTTATAAAAAATACTGAAACGGGAGGCAGGGATTATCAGAAGACTTCACTTATGTCAATGCATGGTATTTTTATGGATATTTTGCATGTGATAAAAATCCTACTTTTTTACTCTTCTGATACTGGTACTACGGTAATACCGGTACCATTTGTGGCGGTACCGACGGTACCAATTATCAGTGGTACCGTGAAACCCTATGACTGCTCTTGCCCTTTAACATAAAATTCAGTGTATTATTTTTTGATATTTGTAATCTCTGTTGAACTAAGATGGTTTTATCAACAATACCAGTACACCAGATTCATAGCAGAATGAAACACAACTAAATCACAAAATGCAGTTATTCTATGGTCTCTGTTTGTAGATGGTAGCAAAGAACCTCTACCCTATCAATTCACCCCACACCTTGGCCTTTGCTTCAGATTAGACTTGTTAGTACTAAATTAATATTTCACGTACTAACCCCAATTGGTTCTAGTCGAGCCAGCAACAGCCTTTTTTTGGCTCGCTTGTTTTTCCCTATTCCATTGCTTATGCTCAACACCTAGCACAATCAATGGCAGTAGCTTCCATCTGTAAAGTCTTTCATATGACCCAGCCATGACTCAAATGCCCAACCTCCAAGCTGCAAGTCCAGTGCTCTATTCACTTGACCATGCAGTCAGCGGTATCTACATAAGAAGGAAATCGAGAGAGTTGTGTGAGGGCTGGAAGTTGGGAGTATGGAACTACCTCAGATGAAGAGACTTGCCCTTTAAGATTATTAGTGACCATTCGGTTGATGGCCTCTTGTCTGCTGTCATGTTGTCTTTATTTTGCTTCATAAGACTTTAAAATACTAATGAAAGTGCATATTGTATACAATGAGGAATTTGAATTACTGTAACTTTGAATGTTAAGCTATTGCATTGTGGGCATGCACAGATTTGACTAACCCATTATGGAAGAAACTTGAGATTACCAGCTACAATATCCATGCATTTAACATTGAATACTAACAAACAGTCTGTAAGGATTTTATTAAATCATTGCATGTCAATCAACAGCTGTATGAATGTTGCAGGTTCTCCACTACAAATGGCTTTCCATTTTCCTGTTTTCTTGTTTGACATTTTGGCAGTTCCATTTGTCTCGCCTCAGATCAGAGCCGTAGCAAGGGAGGGGGTGTTCCCCATGAGATTTTCAAATGGAAAAACACCATGCGCTAAGTGTTGACCTCAACATTGAGCACCCCAACCCCCCTCCCCCTGAATCTTTGTCCAGGCTACGGCTTTTCAATCTTGCTACTTGTGTGCATCATTTTCATGTTTCTCGACACGTTTCCATGACGAGAATAAAGACACTAAATGCTCTAAAAAGCAACTAAAGAACCTCTGCCAAGTGCCAAGACTGAGTTGCCAACAAACATTTTGCTGTTGGTTAGACGTTGGTTTTAAGACAGGGTTTATGTTGTATCAATATCTGTTGTGTTGTCATTTGCAAATTGAAAGAGGGTCACACCTGGTGTTGTGTGGATCATAGCCCAACAGTTCAGTGCTCATTTTATGTGTTTCCAATGTCAGCAGAAGAATGGCAGTAATTTCAGACACAGTCAGAATATGTCGGAAATTCACAAATATTTTAAACCTTCAAAAAAAGCTATCTGATGTCAGACCTGTCTCCAGTCGTTAACTAAAATCAGTCTGACTTTATACTGGACCATAAAGCAGTGTTGGTCCGACAGTAAGATGTTTCCATGGTTACTGCACTGAATACTACATAAAAAAATCAATGATACTTCTTCTTATGTTGGTTATCTGTAGTTGCTTGAAACTAACCCTGAGATTGACTTGCAGCAAGTCTACTCTACATTGTCAAAAGAGAGTCACATTTATGAAAAAACCCACTTTTATCAGATTTCCATTTTGAGGATTGGTCATCACATCTTCCTCAATAAACTTTCTGTTTTTTGTTGCTATATGGAATGGGGGATCACTAATTAGAGTAGGATACCCAAAGTGAGCTCAGGACATATTGTACTTTGTTTCCTTCCTTTCATGCAACATGTTCCTACAACACTAAGCATACAGTAAATCTAAGAGTTTAGCCAAACAAAGCAAAATGGGAGTTTCATCCCTACCTGCCTGCAGAATTAAAATGCAAGTGTTCATACCAAAAAAGGCTTTTTAGATCCCATCTACTGTACAAAACCACACTTCAGTTCCTTATCAAGTAAACTCAAATTTTGGAACAAGTTGTGGGTGCAGGACCATTTATTTTGTTTTATGTGTATGTTTATTTATAATCCCCAAATCTTTTACCAAACTCCCCAAATCTTTTACCAAACTCCCCAAATCTTTTACCAAACTCCCCAAATCTTTTACCAAACTTCCCTTATTGACATTTGTCTAAAGAAGCCAACATAATAAACAAACCTTTAGTTAAAACTAGCTATATCAAACAAAGTCAAAGACATCTTTTGTAAGTTATCTAAGAATTTCAAATGCAGTAGTTCATAGTTTCAAATTGGAATTAAAATTTCTGCCGTTCTGATGAACATTTTCATCATCTGTTGTCATTTGGGGATGAACGACGTCATTTGTATCTTTTCCCAGTCGAGGACCCAAAGTTGTGAATAATAAGGCCACCCTTTTGTTACATGTTGTTCATACATCCATGAAGACAAGGCTGTTTCATACAAATTTTTCTCCTATTTTGTCAAATTTACTGATTAAATACCCATCTAATGTCCATAAAGGCTTCGTGATTATCACACTCCTTGTCAATTTTTTCAAAGAGTTTATTCTGTGTTTTTAATGCCAGTCATCATTTCCTAACCTTCAGTTAGCAAATTGCTAAGAAATAAATTTTATACAAAGCAAATTCAATGGAGTGATTCGTCATTGATACACATATATTATTTTGTATGGATCTGTTGAGCTTAGTAGCAAGTCTGTTGTATGAAATTTGAAGGCTAACGTTACTGAAAGATGCTTGTAAAGTGCATTTGTTGATGCTTAATGGTACTACAAGGTGAGAATGTGAAGCTATTTGAGGAAAAATCCCTCACAAAATATGAGGCAAGGTTGCCATTTGGTATCAGATTGCATCTAGTTGGAAATAGTACGTGACCTGCGACTATTGAGATAAATGTTAATACTTTGTATGAAATAGTATCAAGCTGAAGAATATCACATGGAACCTTGTAAATTATACTAAATTTTAACAATGTTGTTAGCTCTGATGCTAAAGCTAAAAGTTTCCTGCTAATATTAAGATTGCTGAGCTTTATAACAGCCTTTTCTTGGCTTTGAGTTGAAGGTGTTGAAAAATTTTGTAAAAGAATGTTTTATCTATTTGTTTGTCTCTGTGTCTCTCTGTGTGTCTGACTTCTGTCTGTGCCCCTGTCTTTGTCTGTTTGTATGTATGTGTGTCTGTATGTCAACATACCTGTCTTTCTAACTTGCAATGCTCTGATAGTGTATACAAAACCAGCTTATAAATTTGTCTATTTGTTTGTTAGTTTGTTGTTTGCACATTGGTATGTTTGTTTCCTGTTAGTTTGAACTTGCTCATAGTCTGATAGCGTCAGTCTGCTTGTGATGGAGGTTGGCGTATGACCATTTGGGTCTCATTTTGGGAAGAAGCATGTTTGAATTGCTAATATGTGGCTGATTTTAGTCGCATGTTAAACATTTATGTCAGAAGAATATGTTTAATTTTGAAGTTTATCATCACTTTTGTGTTTCTTTTTAAAGTGACGTAAATGCTCCATTTGCCCAGTGGGACGTGGACCAAGTAGCTGGCTGGATGCATGAAATGGGCCTAGGCCGTTACGTTGCCATGTGTCGTGTTTGGATCAAGAATGGGGCAACCCTTCTTCAGGCTTCACCAATAGACCTTGAGAGGGTCAGTTACTCACAATTTTTGAGAAAATTTTAGAAATCTAAGCATTAGTAGATGCGCTTGACTTCATTAAGATGCATTCATTGAAGTAATTAATTAGAGGTCTTTGCAATTATAGAAATGGAGTTAGGGATTATGAATGTGGTATTCGCTGAGAGCCGTCATGTACAACTAGTCAGAAAAACAAAAACAAACAGAAAAAAAAGGTAACTAGTCCGAAAAAAGGCAGGCAGTACTCCTTGGTTTAGAACCTCTTTTTAGGTGGAGTGTCTGCCTCCATAGTATATCAGTGCACACTTCATGTCAGAACTGTTAATTGATGTTCATGCAGTAATTTAGTGGAGTATGCTCTCACAAAAGGTTCAAAAGTTGACATAGAGGTTTCATTAGATGGAAGTTTCATTTATTTGGAGGTTACCTATATCAAAGGTTTTTTAATATGAAAGTCCTCTTCCCATTTGAGTGAACAATCGATTAATGAACCTTGAATTTGGTGAATCGTCAGTTGAGTAAACCTCGACAGGGAGGGTTCATTAGATGGAAGATTCATTTATTTGATGGTTCCTTATATCAAAGGTTTGTTAATTTGAAAGACCTCTTCCCATTTGAGTGAACAATCCATTAATGAACCTTGGATTTGGTGAATCGTCAATTGAGTAAACCTTGACAGAGAGGGTTCATTAGATGGAAGTTTCATTTATTTGATGGTTCCTTATATCAAAGGTTTGTTAACTTGAAAGACCTCTTCCCATTTGAGTGAACAATCAATTAACGAACCTTGGATTTGGTGAATCGTCAATTGAGTAAACCTTGACAGAGAGGGTTCATTAGATGGAAGCTTCATTTTTGTGATGGTTCCTTATATCAAAGGTTTGTTAACTTGAAAGTCCTCTTCCCATTTGAGTAAACACTCGATTAACGAACCTTGGATTTGGCACTTCAGTTGAGTAATCCTTGACAGAGTGGGTTCATAAGATGGAAGTTTCACTTATGTGGAGGTTCCTTATATCAAAGGTTTGTTAATTTGAAAGTCCTCTTCCCATTTGAGTGAACACTCCATTAATGAACCTTGGATTTGGTGAATCTTCAATTGAGTAAACCTTCATCCTTATGAAAGTTGGATGTAGGCCTAATGGAGGGACCATGGGACTAGTGGTCTTTGATCTAGGGAATCTTCAATCTAATAATGGACCTTGGGATCAGTGGTCTTCGATCTAGAGGACCTTCAGTCTAATAATGGACCTTGGGATTAGTGGTCTTCGATCTAGAGGACCTTCAGTCTGATAATGGACCTTGGGATTAGTGGTCTTTGATTTAGAGAATCTTCAATCTAATAATGGACCTTCAGACTAGTCTGCTTGGATCTAGAGAATCTTTAATCTAATAATGGACCTTCAGACTGGTGGTCTTGGATCTAGAGAACCATCGCACTCGTAAAAATAATAATAATACAATGAACTTATTTAGCGCCAAATCAGGAACAAAAGTGTAGCTGCTCTAGTGAACCCTTCTTAGTTTATTTGTTGTTTCAAGTAAAATGAACAGAATGATCTGTTTTTCAAATCAATTAAGTTACTGTTTGTCTGGCATTCCACTTTGAATATTGAACAATACATCATCAAGCTACATTCAGTTATTTTTATCAGTGGAACCACATTGCAAATATTGCTGCAGGAGCAAGTTAATTTTTTAGTCATTTCTACACATCTTAAAATCTTTTGAGTATTACATCTGTATAAGGAAAAGCATATACTTGTTTCTAAAATATTGAAAATGTTTTCTTTTGTTTAGAATTTGGGAATGAGAAATCCTCTGCATAGAAAGAAATTGCAGTTAGCCCTGCAAGCAGTTGGGTCTGAGCAAGCTGATGAACCAGGTCAGTTAGATTACAACTGGGTGACCAGGTGGCTCGATGATATAGGACTTCCCCAGTATAAAGATGCTTTTAGTGAAGCCAGGGTGGATGGACGGATGCTACATTACCTCACAGTGGTAAGAAAATATATTCTCAAGTTGTTACTAGGCATGATATTAAAACTATTGGCTACAGCTGCCTCAGCTAGGCTTCAACTACTTCAGCCATGCTGTATTGCTACGTACATTACAATAGCAGGATTAGACTGACCAGTGTGCTAGTGTCAGGTGTATTTATGTGTAATCATGATGCTAGAAGCAATTAGCATGTTTTAGCCATCTCAAGCTGGCAACTAATAATCCAGAATCTATCAGAGAACTTCCTGTTCAGGTATCTTGAGAACAATAAAGGCATTTGCCCCTTCAAAGACTATTTACTCAATAGAGCAACAAGGTTGGTTTAAATGGGGTTAACTGCCACAATTACAGAGACAAACTTCACCCGAGAGAACGCCTTTATCTCGGGTAACAAGGCATGGCTGCAGGCATGCCACAGCTTAGCTGAGGGAGCTGTAGCTTAGCTTTTCTGACATTGTGGAAACTGGGCTGTAGAACTCATATAACTAACAAACTGACATCGTACAACCTTGAATGAGAATACTGTAACATTATTTCAGGTGGAACAACTTGACTTGGGATTGTAAATTAATACCTCCCCTTTCTGTTAGTGTTGCATAGTTGCAAAAAAAAAAGAAGAAAAAAATAGGCAAGTGTGTAGACTATAGTGTACTACATTTAAAATGATCAATTAAGCAATTTTTAAAAGTTTGTCCCCTCCGGCATCTTGATATAATGATCACTATGCAGCAAAATTCTTGCTGTGTTGCTGTAAAAATTCTGTTCAACTCTTTATGTGTCTAAAAATTTAATTATACTTTGTCAGAATTCTACTTCAGTATATTGATATTATATTTGTTTGAGACTGTCAACCCTCCCTTTGAAATGGTACGTTGTCCTTTCATTAAAAAAATATGTTATTGCAGGCAATTCTCTTAAAAGTGCTCTAATATAGTTTGATGAACTTGCATTTACAAAGTTGTTTTCAAATCACTTACCTACACAGGATGACCTGCTGATTCTAAAAGTGACTAGCGCCCTCCATCATTCAAGTATAATGAGAGGTATTCAGTGTCTAAGACTCAACAAGTTTCACCCACACTGCCTCAGAAGAAGACCCACGGATGAGGTATATCAAAACTTTATTATCAAATTTGTCTTTTCACTCATTTTTACAAGTGGTTGCCGATGTGTTTGGGAAATATTTTGTTACATTTCATTCAAGTTTGTAGAAACATAAATTGCAAAAGGAGCATTTATCATCTTTACCGAAATTGTTTTTTTGTGTCACACAAGTCTTAATTCCATGAGCCAGAATGTCATCCGTAAAGGTCTGAAGTGGTATTTATCTCATTTTAGGAACATATTTAAAATTGATTCACAACCAATTTAGGCAAGCGATACAGTCCAGAGTTTTCACTGTACAGCAAGTTTTCCAAGATATTTATAGCTTAAAATGTTGAAAAGTTGGTTTGCAAATGTGATTTAATTCTTAGACTTGAGTACATCGATAAATTGGAAGTACGGTATTTATGTGCATCAATGTGTCAATCACAAAACTGCCATTTCAAAATTACATTTGAAATTTTTCATTTTTTCATTCAATGTTGTGTGAATCATAGATACATTGTGTGTATGCTTAGATGTCACAGTTTCACCAGCTGCTCTAAATTTCTACTTCCAATATAATGACTTCAGTTCAGATAAACTTCTTCATCCAAGTGCAAATTATCTTATTCATTTGGTTTTCTTTCAGACTGATTAACTTAAGTCTCGTGACAACAATCACTTGCAATTCAATTTGATGTTGTAAATATCAGTTGCATCTGGCAATCCATTCAGTGAGAAGCTGTGAATGACTTAACAGATATCAGACAAGTAGCTACATGTATGACATTGTCATTAAGGGCAGTCTGCCATTGTTTTGTGAGGTTGTTAAACATTCCAAAAATGGACAGACTACGCGCTCAGATAATACAAGAAATGTGATCATCAGACTAGAAAAATTAAACCTCATCCATACAAAAATCCAAGAATAATGTCTGATGTTATTGTCACAACTTTAACAATTTTTTTCATGTTAGCCTTGGTACAAAGATCTAAAGACAAAACCAGCTTGGAGCTCTGTCATGGTAAATTTTAGCTTGTTTTGTCTAAATTGCTGTATTTGACAATAAAAAAAACACGTATTAAACCTTTGTCAGCCACTGTGGTAGTGGAAGTCATTGTTACCTCGCATGCTTCACAAAATGTCATTTTTCTGTTTCACTACACGTTTGTTCTTTGGTTGCGTAAATGGTTTCATGGTGAAATGAAGAATTTTTCTGTCTGATATATTCTTTTCATTTTTGTACGTATATTGAAATTGTCTAGACTTTGTAGTAGCCTTGCAGTTTATTGCACTTTAGCAAGAAAGTTGGTTTGAGAAGTTAAAGGGAAATACTGCGTTTAAAATGCTCCAACATAGCCCGAAAAGTGAATAGCTCGAGTTATTATCAAAACATTCTGGAATAACAATATAGCCCAGATTCATCTCCTCAAAATAGTACGCACAAGAAGAGCTCTGGAAGTTGCATCTTTTGAAATGTTGAAAGTTTGGGTGAACAAATTATTCTAGACCAACAAACAACCAAATTTCTATCGGAGGGAAACTTATTTCTTGAAAAGAAGACTACCCTACTTCCCTATTTTTGATTCCTTGCCGAAGGCAGGCAAGGAATCTATGCGATGGTGATGTCGTGTGTGTGTGTGTGTGGGTGTGTATGTGTGTGTGTGACGCCCCCTTGTAAACACGATATCTCAAGAAGGGTAACTCTGATAGATCTCAAACTTGGCATGTAGATTGCCCACATTGAGTAGAAGGTCCCTATTATTTTTGGTTGAGGTCAAAGGTCATCTGGAGTCACCAGGGGTCAAATGGTAAATACCTTGGAAATTGCTTGTAAACATGATATCTCCAGAAGGAAAAATGTGAGTGATCTCATACTTACCATGCAGATTGCCCATCTTGAGTAGATGGTCCCTATTGTTTTTGGTGGAGGTCAAAGGTCATTTGGGGTCACCAGAGGTAAAAAGGTCAAAACCTTGTAAACACTGTATCTCAAGAAGGGTAAGTGTGAGGGCTCTTATACATAGCATGTGGATTGTCTATGTGAAGTAGATGGTCCCTAATGTTTTTGGTGGAGATCAAAGGTCATCTGGGGTCACCAGAGGTCAAAACATCAAAACTTTGTAAACAGTATATCTCAAGAAAGGTAACTGTGAGGGATCTCATACTTAGCATGTGGATTTGTCCATATTGAGTAGATGATCTCTATTGTTTTTACTGGAGGTCAAAGGTCATTTAGGGTCATCAGAGGTTAAACCTTGCACATACTATATCTCAAAAAGGGTAACTGTTAGGGTTAATATTCATTAGTGCATAGGGTGAAGAGTTTTGAATGGCATGGATAATGTAAGATGCATCTGGTAAGCTTTTGGAATCCACTTCATTATGTAAATGATCAAGTTGGGTAATTTCAAAATTTGTACTGAAGCAATCTCACTGTATTAAGAATGTCTAGAGTGCATGAGAGTGCACTTGGTACATTATTTATGTTGATTTTGGTTTGAAGTTTTGCCCTATAACATTTAGTGCCAGTATTAATACGCATAAGAGTAAGTGGGTAGAACAAAATCTGAAAAAGTTAAAAAGGAAAAAAACTGTTCATCAGGCTGACATGTTAGTTAATTTATCTTTGTCATAGGTATGCTGATTTTGCCATAAGTATCTCGGCCTATAAATTTTCATGAAATATGTGAGTTAAACAGAGGCTGTATGAGGGTTATTTGGGGACATAGGCTGAACATATTGGAGAAAGCTTCCATGCCCACAAAACAGAGGAATTGTTCAGTGGGGAACTTCATAAGTGTAAACTTTGAACAGACCAAGTGCTCTGTATGATGCCCAAAATTTCTTTTAGAACATACAAGCATTGTTTCTTCCATAACCCTAAAGAGATTATGAAGATAACATTAAATTTAGTATCAAAGATTGTTAAAAGTTACAGACAAACCTTGTTCCACTGTCCTCATAAGGACATGGAAGTGGGAACTAGATAATTAAATACACCACGGGTAATTAGTTTTATAAAAAGAACTAAATAACTGATCATTTGGATCAAATACCCCTGAGCATGCCTGAACTGAGATTGCCTACTTGAATGAATCAAATTGTAACTGACCCACCAGAGTCTGTGAAAGTTGCTGGTCACTGTTATCTTTAATACCTAATTCATCACATTTGACTGCCACAGTGTCCTGAGGGGTTTTCTCATTGAATCATACAGCTCAATGGCTTTAACCATTTCCTACAGTACCTGTCTGGAGATAGTGTCTGACACTTATTTAGCCCTCTCAGTAAGGCTTGTTTTTTAGAAAGTACTGTAGTTCAGGTAATCAAAACTAGCATTATAGGATTATCTGGATTATTAGGGTTCCCATTTTTTGTTAATTTTCAAGGATATCATAGTCATTGGGAAGGGCATTACACCAAAAAACAAATACAAAAGGACCACCACTAATAGCCAAGGTTACACCTTTCTGTTGAGATGTCTCTACTGTATGTTCCAATTTATGGATGACTGTTAGGAGTAAGGCTTGTTGTAACACTTACCTCAAATGCAGTCAATTTTTTGGATCATAGAGACATCATTTTATAGAGAGCTATCCTCAATACCCAAAATTTTAATTTAAAGGAGCATGTTTCAAAAATATCTCTTTATCAAGTTAGTAGACAACATAGTTTACCAGCATCATGACTGTGTGGGAGATTTCTCTTGTTTGTGGAGGTCAAAGGTTGGGGTCTCAAAAGGGCAAAACCTTAAAAAAAAAAAAAATTTTAGCATGTTGATGGTCTTTTTAGGTAGTTGCTCCCTATTGTTTTAAGTGAATGTGATAGGTCATTTTGGGTCACATGATCTCAAGAGGTTTTGACCTTACTAGTATACCTCATTATTTGTGAGGGATCTCATGCTTGTCATGTGGGCATCCATGTTCATTATTACAATATATCATATGGCAAGGAATCACTAAGCCTTTTGGCTTTCTAGTTAATTATTTATTACTCTTTGCCAATAAATACTGGTTTTAAAAGGATGAAATTGTCTTGTAAAACAAACGCAATATTTTCCTTCAAGTGTGTTCCAAAGTAAAGAGCCCCCCCACAAGGTCATCATTTTGGTCACAATTTAAAAGCTGACCTCTTACTGTCAATCACCCAAGTTATGTACTTGTGAACCTGACACCATTAGTGAACCTGACACACTTAGTGCTGGACAAGGCAACCGTAAACCCTGTTTATGTATTCATACGGTTCAAAGAAACTTGATCTGATCAGCTGCTGACCAACCAAAAAATCAATTAGCATTCTCAATAGGGATTAACATGCTCCCAAAATTTGACTGGAAAAAAGGGCTCTCCAGTTTGATTTACAGGGTTGTGAATGGTCACATGTTAGATACTTGTGATTGACCTAACAGAAATATCTCGTATAGCTACATGTTCAGAATTTTCTTCAAGGGGGCATACATATGACAGTCAAAAGTTCTATTTTTGTGTTAGAAATTGGTTATTGGGAAAATGGCAAAAAAAAATTTTTTGTATATACATGTAAATAAGCAATGTTGGATCTCAAAGGCTCCTAGCTCAGGGAGTTTAGGGGGATATATTTGGGGAAATAAAATTTCTGATACCTACACAGCTTCATAGCTTGCTTTGTCATGAGGTGTAATTTATATGGGTTTAAACTGCCATGCAGAAGCTTCAAATCTGTAATGGTGGTAAGGGAGCATAGCTTTTTCTAGTTCCCAGTAGTCAGCAGATTGCTTGTGACCCACCACTTAAGGACTCCCTTGCATAGGCATATGAGGGGGGAGGGGGGGGCACTCGACCTCCAAATTTGGGCAAAAGCAGTCGGTCTATTCGATAAACAGTGACATTATTCGGGCAAAAAATGTTCGTGCCCCCTCATAGAAAATTTTCCCCTTTATGCTTATGGTCCCCTGACCAAGTTGATGAGTCTCTCCCATGTTGACTTGCCCAGTTGACTGCTTGTGGTCACTGGGCTGTTCAGAATTCACTAGGAGCACATTGGGTAGAGCAGTATTCTACCGACTCTTGGGGACTGAAAAAAGCTATGCTGCCTAACATGAAATAGCCCTTACTAAAATCCCGTACCAGGTGATTTCAATAGCAAGAACAGTATAGGTGGCAGAAAAGCAATTTTCTGTGAGGAGGTGAGCGAAATCTGTGAATTGGCCACCTCACTAAATAATGCCAGGAAAAACCCTGTCTTGCCAATTGACAATCTAAAATCCTGATCTCTGCAGGGCAATGTTAAGATCTCTGATGTTCAAGATTAAAAGCCTCTTCAACTCCTATTGAATTTTTTCATAGTTATATTGAATTTAAAAAACTTTAGGCATTGGAGTGGCCGTAAACTGAAGGTGTGGACTTCAGATAAAATCCTGACATTCCACTGAAAGGTCAGGTGTGTGAAATGTTTTGTGAGTAAAGGCTATTTCACATCATGGGGTGTGGTGCTGTGGCTTTTCTTAATAAGGTCAGTTTTTATCAGCACAATCTGAATGACATTTAGGACTTTCACTTAGTACTGGTACATTCACAAAGTACAGGTGCATTCACATAGTACTGGTATGTACTGATGCGTTCACATAGTCCTTATACATTCACAAAGTACTAGATACATTCACTTGGTCCTTATATATTCACATAGTACTGGTACATTCACATTGTACCAGTACATTCACATAGTACCGGTACATTCACATAGTACCGGTACATTCACATAGTACCGGTACATTCACATAGTACCGGTACATTCACATAGAACTGGTACATTCACAAAGTATTGGTACATTCACATAGTACCGGTACATTCACATAGTACTGGTACATTTACATAGTACTGGTACATTTACATAGTACTGGTACATTTACATTGTACTGGTCATTCAGATAGTACTGATACATTTACATAATACTGGTACATTCACATAGTACTGGTACATTGAAATATTCAAAATTCTCAAATTCTAAAAATGCAACTCTGCAAAAGAGATTAGAAAAAGCTCATGTGATCCCTTCCTTGCTTGGAAGGCTCTATATAATAACCATAGGCTGCAGCTCCCTCAGCTAGACTGCAGCTGCCTCAGCTAGGCTACAACTGCCTCAGCTAGGCTGCAGCTGCCTAAGCTAGACTGCTGCTGCCTCATCTAGGCTGCAGCTGCCTCAGCTAGACTGCAGCTGCCTCACCTAGACTGCAGCTGCCTCAGCTAGGCTACAGCTGCCTCAGCTAGGCTGCAGCTGCCTCAGCTAGGCTGCAGCTGCCTCAGCTAGACTGCAGCTGCCTCAGCCATGTTTTGTTGCTGCACAGATACACACATTACAGAAGCAAGATGAAGCTTGTTGCATATTGTAATGTGTATAGTAACAAAGCGTAGCTGCTACAGCTTGGCTGATGGAGTTGCAGCATTGCCATTTTGACATGGCACCATAACGATATCAGGTATTTGCTTTCAAATCTTTCATTCCCTATCAGCATACTCAAAAAAGGGAAACATAACTGAGTGCTCTTTCAAATGCAAAGGGATGCTTCTGGTTTTATTACTGAACTAAATAATACAATTTTTTTGGCCTCAATTCTAGGAAGTATAGAATGTTTAATGTAAAAGCCCCACTTTTATGTGGAAGTATCTTAAGAGTTTTGAGTAGACCTGATAGTGTCAGGAAAAATTGATGTATCACTGAAATCATTTTAAAACTTTTGATGTGTGTCTTGTGATAAAGCTAAACTACCAATTTTGACAGTAAAAGGAAGCGAATTTATGAAAAAGCTGACATGTTTTAAGAAAACAGAAAACTACTTTTGGTTTGAACTAGGGCTTATCACTTTAATAGGAAAATGATTTTGCATGTCTGTTCTGTCTTTATGTTGCAAATGTTTTTCTCACTAAAGAATGTTCTCCCATAGATTTATAATCACTGTGACAGTTTATAGGTGATATCTGAATTTATGGAATATAGTGGGGGGAATTTTGTTGAATTGTTTAATTTCTGGATTATGCACTTTGCATACACAACATTATAATAGGCTTTCTTAAGACAGTTTGGGGCCTCATGGAGCATTGCTTTTGTTAGGGGGTAGCAGTCACATTTCATTTCTTGATACATTTTGGGTATCACATAGAACTGCAGAGGCAAGTTGTGTAAAGAATTAAAATGTGAGCAATAGAGAGATGGAGAGAGGAGGTGTTAAAAAGCCTCAGCATGGCTACTGTTGCCCCAGAGGGGTTGTAGCTGCCACAGCTAAGCACTGTTTTAACACACATTAATTACACTGTAGCAGGATTATACTGGTCAGCTGTTGTGATATTAACAAAGCATGACTGCAGCCTAGCTGATGGAGCTGTGGCTGTGTGTTAATATGCAGCAGTATTATGACAAATGTCAAAGAATGCATTCCACAGAATCATTTACTCCTCAGAAAAATGTCTTTTAGGGGTTAAGGTGGATGGGAGTGGGAAAATAAAAGAGCATTGAACTTCTAAACTTGTTGCACTGAAAAATTGCAGCAAATGCATTAGAGATACTGCTGTAGGCAGGAGATTTGCAAGTGGCTAGCAGGCTGAAGTGCCACAAGTTTCCAAACATAGGCAGATAGAAGGCTATCTTTCACCATTTTTAGCTTCAGTGATTTTGCATAAAGATGTTATCAAATATTCCAAACTTCACATCTTTTCCAAGATTCAGTGTTTTGCAGTTTATGTAAAATGTTCCTTTTGTTTTTAACAGTTTGCACTGCTCTTTGTGCTATACACTATTATACAAGAGTACTTCAATGTATCCCCAAGTATTTGAGTCACAATACTCTTGTGTTATAAGACACCCCTACAGCCCCTTGTTTCCTTCCCAGTGAAGGAAAGTTTATCTCTCATCCGTAAAAAGAAAACGACTTTTTCCCCAGTTTCAATGGGCACTTTGGAGCTCCAAGGACGGTTATCTTATTTGAATTTCAAGCAAGAATCTGACATTGAAACTTGCTGTAATTACTCAGCAAGTGTGTTTATTACACGATTCAATCAATTGTAATTTAGGTGCCTCTATTTAAAACCATCTATTTTGATCTTTTTCAGGGTGATAAATGCTAGGTTGCGACCTTCATTATCTTTTTAACATCAATATTGTTGTCTTTAATTGCTAATGTGGAACGTTTTTACCGAAATGGAAGCAATATCTGTGATGAAGGAATCATTAGGAAACATGGCAGTTGTAATTTTTCACACCAGAGACACTTATTTCACCTAGATACAGTACCTAAATACAAAGGATATATCAAGCTGTGATGCATAGAGACCACTGCAAGAATTTTGATTCATCGTCACTTAGAACTTTGTTCCGTAATGGCAAGCATTTTAATGTTATGACATTGAAAATGAATGGCGGAACCACGTAACATTTTCAGGAGCTTGTTGCCAATGCGTTTGAGGTTCAGGTTTTATATTAAAGGACATTAAATCACGTTACGTACTGTACAACAAATGTCATTCCCTATTTTATCATCTCCAAGTTTTGGGCCCACTCTCCCAAGGGCAATTTTATTAATTTGGGGTTCAAATGTACTTTCAGCCAAAGTTTTATCTAGTTGAAGGGTATTGTGCCTGTAATCATATAAATGTGTTTTATGCTTCAAGATCATTCATTTTTTAGAAAGGGTCTTCACAGTCATTCCTTAGTGTTGTTAAAATTAAAAATAAGATTTCTGTTGAAATATTCTGGAACCATCATTCCAACCCCAAACCTCCCCACTGTCTTTGATACTTCCCTTTGTTGTAGTAAAAACCTCTAGATGTAGTACAAAGCTTTTATGAGAGGAGCACAAAATGCTAACATAAGAGAAGATGGAGTAGTGTTACTGTATAAATATGTAATAACTGAGGTGGGGTGGGGATGGGGGCTGGGGGGTGGGGAATTTTAAAGGTAAGTCTCTTCCAGGATTCAATATCAATAATCTATTTGACAAGTGGTACATCAGACATCACACTACCTCTCATCATATACAAAGGAAGCAGTGTATGTATTTATTGTACATATGCATGTTGATTGAAATATTTATTCTTTTTGTTGTAGAATTAGTAAAAAGCACATTTAGTTTTTACCTTGATTTGTGGATGGGGTGTATGTTTGTAGTAGTGTTCTTGTCATAGTATAAGACACCATGTCAAAACTTTTTGTTGCAGCTAGCCCCCTGGACCATTACATTTGCAGGATAACTAAAGCTACTCTGCTATTGTGGTGTTTATAATAACAAAGAATAGCTGCCGCTGATGCAGCGTAACCAAGGGAGCTGCTAGCTGCCCCTGATGCAGCGTAACCAAGGGAGCTGCAACTTAGGCTGTTTTGACATTGTGCCTTTTATTCATGTTGCACAAGAAGACTGTGTTACACAGGAATGCCACAGGTGTGGTCATGGTCACTTGTCTGCTTTCACCTATGTGAGCTGTTCAACCTGTTTTGGGTGTCTGGATTGTGTAAGTTATAGGCAGTTGGTCAGTACAGTACTTTATGAAACATGGCAAACTTCATGACAAACATCATTACAAACATCATGACAAACATCATGACTGGAGTGGAAGATGCAACAGTATTTCATTTTAACATGTTTTCTGAATTAACGGAACTTATAAAACAAGTTTCACATTAATTTGAGGTAAGTGAAGAAAATACTTCCAATGAAGTGAATAATTGTAACTTAAAAGATTGTCACCTGATTAAAGTAGCCAATTACATATGAAAATACCCAGATATTACAATTTGTGTCAGCATTAAAATGTCATTTGGTGTCAATGCTAAAACCTTTCCCGCTAACTAAAAAGAGGGCCTTTAACTGGGAGCCATCATTTCATGGGTTTGTTTCTGTTGCAGCTGGGCTGCAACTGACTCAGCTAGGCTGCAGCTACCACAACCATGTTTTGTTATTAAATACAGTACATTGGTCAAGTTACAAAGGGTGGCAACAATTCCTATAGCTTGGCTGAGGTTAGGTTAGATAGTTTTACAGCCCAGCTTCAACCAATTGAGGGAGCTTTGTCAAGGGAACTTCACCTTTACTACTCTGACATTGTGCCTGTATGTCCTTAGACATGAATAAAATATGCGAACAGTCAATAGTTGCAGAGATGTACTGTATGGTTATGACTTGTTTTAAAATCATCTATGTAATGAGGGTTGAGGTTGACATCTGTTCTTGAAACATTGTTTTTACAGGATATGCTAGGGAATGAGTTCAGTGAGTCACGCTATACCTTATTGCCTTTTGAGGGTAGTAATTCCAAATCTTTTAATGAAGGTTTCTTCATGTAGAGGTTGAGTTTGTAGGCACATGAGTGAGAACGTAACATCTTTTTTCATCAAAGACCCCTGTGGATTTCCACTGTAATATTCCTATAATGACATGGTTGTATATACTTTCTTTCAAGGGCAACAATTTGTTCTCAATATTTTTGGACGGGGAGGGGGGATGACCTCATTTTCAAAAGAAGTTTGTTTGAAAAGTCAAAGCCAGTGTGCTATTTACCAATTATTGGCAGGGACCTCCCTCGTTTCCACTGTCAATCCTGGCACATCCACACATGCCTCAATATGCCCATACACTTTAACATTGTTGACATACCAATTTACAGTGCGGCCATATTTACACATTGAACATCTTTGGTTTCTTCATGTTTATTTCTTTTATTTACATTCATGTTTACAGCCTTATGAGAATGGAACAGAAGTAATGTTATGGACGAACCACAGAGTCATGGATTGGCTGCGGTCAGTTGATCTTTCAGAGTATGCCCCAAACCTTAGAGGGAGTGGTGTCCATGGGGGCTTGATGGTAAGTCACAGGTCTGTTGATCTTTTAGAGTATACCCCAAACCTTAGGGGGAGTGGTGTCCATGGGGGCTTGATGGTACATCACAGGTCTGTTGATCTTTCAGAGTATGCCCCAAACCTTAGGGGGAGTGGTGTCCATGGGGGCTTGATGGTACGTCACAGGTCTGTTGATCTTTTAGAGTATACCCCAAACCTAAGGGGGAGTGGTGTCCATGGGGGTTTGATGGTACGTCACAGGTCTGTTGATCTTTCAGAGTATACCCCAAACCTTAGAGGGAGTGGTGTCCATGGGGTCTTGACAGCAAATCACAGAGGGAGTTGTGTCCATGGGGACTTGATGGTAAGTCACAGAGAGAGTGGTGTCCTTTGGGGCTTAATGGTATGTTACCCTTATTGTAAGGATGAGAGGTATGAATTAGATTACATCTAATTGGAAGTGTGTACATTTAAATAAACTATGAGTATTGCAAAGTGTAAAGGAGTTGATTTTTTGTCCCAAAGCTTAGGTGGAAGATAGTCCCATGGGGTCTGAGCCCAAGGGGACTTGATGGTAGGTTACAGGTTTGGAAGGATTAGATGTATCAAGTAGGTGCATGTTTGTGAAAATATGAACAACAGAAAGCAAATGTGAGTATAAAAAGTTTAATAGTACAGGAAAGTATAAAACAGTACATGTTTGCCCCAAACATTTGAGGGAGGGCAAGTTATGGGAGCTTGATGGTAAGCTATAGGTTTGTAGGGAGAAGAGTTATGAGAGAGTAAATATGAGTATAGAAAAGTATAAGAGTAAAATATAGGAAAGTTTAAATGAGTACATCTTAGGGCGCAAATGTAGAGTGAAGAACTGGTGTAAATACATGTACATGTTAGTTTACATAGCTGTAACAGATAACATGTGTAAGGACAATAGATTACACATGTCAATATTAAAAGGGAAAAGGACACTACACTTGTGAGGACAGTAGAGTACGTGCATATGTATAAAAAAGAATACCAGACCATACTTTTGAGGACAATACAGCAAAAATGAGAAGATTGAAAATGAAGCAGCGTAGGTGTAAATTTTATATAGCTCTGTAAGTATGTGTGTGTAGAAAAGAAAGACAGATGACCCTTGTGAGTATAATACAGTAGAAATGAAAGTACAAATAAGTATGGGAATGGTATAAATTGGGTAAAGTACATATGTGTGAGTTCAGAAACCTGGAGCACAGGTGTGATTACAATGCATCTTGTGTGAGTCTTAAAGAGTGTAACAATACATAAGTGAAAAAGTAGAATGTAGATATGGGTGTTTGGGTATGGAAAACTGTGTATGTGACGGTTCAAGAAAGAATGCAGGAAATTGGGAGTGGATGCCTGTATGGGTACTCCCTTACTTGAGGTGCAGGAATAAGAAATACTGAAAATGAACAAAACATGAACAGAAGTAGTTTGGTGTATAGCCTGGAAATATGGTTGATACTTACTTTAGATAGGGAGTTAACTTTAGAGGCACCGTGTCGGACCCATAAGCTGCAGCTACCTCACCTAGGCTGTAGCTACCTCACCTAGGCTGCACCTACCTCACCTAGGCTGCAGCTGCCTCACCTAGGCTGCAGCTGCCTCACCTAGGCTGCAGCTGCCTCAGCTATGCTTTGTTGCTACATATATTACAATAGCAGAATTGAACTGGTCTGCTACAGGGTTTTATTGGTTTCGATGATAAGAGAAACTAATGCATTCATGATGGCGTGCGTGTGTATGTAGGTATGTATGTGTGTGTGTGTGTGCATGTGTGTGTTTGTGACACTTTGCTTGTTAACACGATACCTCAAGACAGGAATGTCTGACAGTTTTCAAACTTGGTACATATATGCACAATACTGAGAGGAAGAACCCTGTTGTTTTTGTTGGAGGTCAAAGGTTATTTGTGGTCACCAGGGGTTAAAGTCTGAAAATCTTGTTAACACAATATCTCAAGTTTGGAAGCTTGGATATATTTCATATTTAGTATGTGGATGAGTTATAGCCAGAAGATAATCCCTATTGTTTTTGGCCAAGGTCAAAGGTCATCTGGGGTCACCAAGGGTCAAAGTCTGAAAATCTTGTTAACACAATATCTCAAGGTAGGAAACTTGCATAGATTTCATATGTGGTATGTGGATGCGTTATGGTCAGGAGATGGTCTCTATTGTTTTTGGCCGAGGTCAAAGGTCATCTGGGGTCACCAGGGGTCAAAGTCTCAAAATCTCGTTTACACAATATCTCAAGGTAGGAAACTTGGATAGATTTCATATATGGTATGTGGATGCGTTTTAGTCAGTAGATGGTCCCTATTGTTTGTGTCGGAGGTCAAAGGTCATCTGGGGTCACCAGGGCTCAAACTCTCAAAATCTCGTTAACACAATATCTCAATTTTGGAAACTTGGAAAGATTTCATATTTGGTATGTAAATGCGTTAAAGTCAGGAGATGGACCCTGTTGTTTTTGGCGGAGGTCAAAGGTCATCTGGGGTCACAGGGGTTCAAAGTCTGAAAATCTCGTTAACACAATGTCTCAAGTTTGGAAGCTTGGATATATATCACATACTTAGTATGTGGATGAGTTATAGCCAGAAGATAATCCCTATTGTTTTTGGCCGAGGTCAAAGGTCATCTGGGGTCACCAAGGGTCAAAGTCTGAAAATCTTGTTAACACAATATCTCAAGGTAGGAAACTTGCATAGATTTCATATGTGGTATGTGGATGCGTTATGGTCAGGAGATGGTCTCTATTGTTTTTGGCCGAGGTCAAAGGTCATCTGGGGTCACCAGGGGTCAAAGTCTGGAAACCTTGTTAACACAATATCTCAAGGTAGGAAACTTGGATAGATTTCATATTTGGTATGTGGATGCGTTTTAGTCAGTAGATGGTCCCTATTGTTTTTGTCGGAGGTCAAAGGTCATCTGGGGTCACCAGGGGTCAAAGTCTGGAAACCTTGTTAACACAATATCTCAATTTTGGAAACTTGGATAGATTTCATATTTGGTATGTAAATGCGTTAAAGTCAGGAGATGGACCCTGTTGTTTTTGGCGGAGGTCAAAGGTCATCTGGGGTCACAGGGGTTCAAAGTCTGAAAATCTCGTTAACACAATGTCTCAAGTTTGGAAGCTTGGATATATATCACATACTTAGTATGTGGATGAGTTATAGCCAGAAGATAATCCCTATTGTTTTTGGCCGAGGTCAAAGGTCATCTGGGGTCACCAAGGGTCAAAATCTGAAAACCTTGATAACGCAATATCTCAAGGTAGGAAACTTGGATAAATTTCATATTTGCTATGTGGATACATTATAGTCAGTAAATGGTCCCTATTGTTTTTGTGGGAGGTCAAAGGTATTGGGGTTCAAAGTCTGAACACCTTGTTAACAAGATATCTCCAGGTAGGAAGCTTGGATAGATTTCATATTTGGTATGTGGATGTGTTATGGTCAGGAGATGGTACCTACGTTTTTGGTGGAGGTCAAAGGTCATCTGGGGTCACTGCTGGTCAAAGTCTGAAAATCCTGCTTATGCAATATCTCAAGATAGTAAACATTAATAGATTTCATAGTTGGGTATGTGGATGCATTATGATCAGAGGATGGTCCCCATTGTTTTTGACAGATATGAAAGGTCATCTGGGGTCTCCAGGGGTCAAAGCCTGGAAACCTTTTTAAATATGATCTTTCAAGATAGCTGTTTGTCCATTTGTCTGTGTGTTGTTTGTATGTCTAGCTATGGAATGACAAAATTATGTTTTGAACATGCTAGTATAGCATTTGAATGAGAAGATAATGGTGCATGATGGCATTCTTTGAAACGGAACATTTATGTATTATCGAAACCTCAATGCAGTTTTGCATTCTGGTTCAGGGTGGCGGAAAGTTGGTGGTTAAACCCCTATCCATGACCCTAGCTTGAAAGTAGTAATGGCAAAAAAGAAAGAACTATTGCATCATTTCCAATCTTGGAGACTTGGCAAAAATTGTTTTCTTCAAAGGGGAGAGTGACACCCTATGACCACCTGTCAATCTCCCCAAATCCCTCCCATGAAATAATCCTGGTTACCTGGCTGCATCTGCTGTAGCTTGTCTAAACACACCTGTCATTTCTTTTAATACCAGACTCTGGAGAACAGATTCACATCTGAGACACTAGCAATGTTACTTAGTATACCAGCAAGTAAGACGCTATTACGTCGTCACCTGGGTACACATTTCATGTCACTATGCGGACAGGAGATACAGCAGGCAAAGAGGGATGCAGAGAAGAGTGCTGGATTCATGCCATTAAATGTGATCGGAAAAGTAAAGGTATGATCTATAATTGCATGGTTTGGTAAATGTTATCGATCATAAACAGTTACAAGAATAACGGTGTTCTGTTTTTACGTAGTGCCTTTCTACCAATGAAAGTGCTGCATACAATTACCATCACCCTGTACAGTCTTATCAATCCCTTTAGTAAAGAGGCTGCAGCAAAATTCATGCCAAGTTGTTGCAAGTTGCCACACAATTAACCATTCAACTCCTAAGTATAGAAAAGCCTCTTGCCCAAGGACACAATGAAATGAGTTTGGCAAGCCTCATGAACCTCCTTTGGTCAAGCTGTTAGAGCATCCTACTTGCAGTTTAGAGGTCTAGAGTTTGTGACTCCTGGCTGGGTCATACTCAAGTCTTTAAAAATGGAACCTACTGCCAGTATGCTTGGTGCTCAGCATAAGCAATGAAATACTGGAAAAAAGGCTGTGACCGGCTCGACTTAAAGCATTTGGTTAGAAACTTAGCTGGTAAAGGGCCAAACCTCTCACCCAAACTACAGTTTTGGTACAGGGGTACCGAAATTCTCAATTGGTTCAGCTCTTTGATTGACAGCTAATTCAAACAATTCAGAGTACCAAAGCTTATATTACACAGCAGGAATGGTACTGAGAGTGTTTTGATTATATAAATTAAGTTTTTCTATACTCACCTTGAAGCAATGAACTGAGATTGTATCTGGATGAGGAGGCATTTCAGACAATTGTGGGAGGGGCTTAAGTTAGAAGGTTAGGAGAATTGGCACTGTTTGGGTGAGAGAACTGGGCCTTTACACTCCACCTCACTCAAACCGGCAACCCCTAGGTTGTAAGTCCAATGTCCATTGTGTTGAAAAGCTTTTGGCAATATACTGTCAGTTTGTATGAGGGACTTACTGAATTTGTACCAATATATTCATTTGTAAGCATCAGATTTTCCACCAGCTGTAACAACAACTTTGCCATGCTTGCAAATTTTTTTCCCTTTAGCCCAAGAAACGATCATTTGGGACTCGAAAGCGAAGAGGGATAGAAGACGATGATTTTCTTTGTCCCATGGATGAACCCCTTCCTGTTTCTCTAACAGCAGTAAAACCATCTTTAAGTACAGCAAACAACAATACTCAGAAACCACCTCTACAGGCAAACTATAAGGTGGAAGTTAGAAGTGCAGATAGAATTCATCGACAAGCTGATGAGGTAAGTAACACATGCTCTTATATTAGGCACCTTGTCAAATAATTTTAATGAGGCACCCAGTTTTGCAACCCAGTAGAATCATTTCTACCCCTAATATGACTCAAGTGGAGTCAGTGACTTGGGTCTCCATATTATTTCTATGAGGAAAATGATGGTACAATTCCTTGAGTCATTTCCTTTCTGAAACTTGTCATGACTCATTACATCTCTGCCACGTCAAAATAACCAACCTGCAGCTCTGTCACCGAAACTGCAGCTGCAAGTTCACCAGGTAGCATCATGATTTTATATTTATTCATGCTTTAAACAATTATTTAAGGTATCATGTTAAAATTGCAGGCTACAGCTGTCTCAGACATATTTTGTGGCTCAACATATTACAGAAGCAGGATTAATGTGATTCATTATTGTAATAGATTTGTATATTAACAAAGCATTACTGCAGCTGCTGCAGCTTGGCTGAGGGAGCTGCAGCTTTTTTTGATATGGTGACTTGTGTGGATAGCTGATTTGATCTAAGTTGTGGGAGGAAGAAAAAGGATCTCTCCCAAGACAAAGAAATTCGCATTTTGTGGAAAAGGTTGGTATGCTGGGAGGTTCTTCCTCTGGAAGTTTGGGAATTTAGAGGAAAGACTTCCTCTTTTTTGTACATGGAAATGCAGAAAGGGAGATGCATGGTACTTTAATCCTTTCCCAAAAAATAGGCTTTTTTCCCAGACCAAGAGATTAAGTCATGTCTTTTTCAGTGTCTTTTATGCTTTTTTTATTCGGCAAGGGTGGAGGGAGGGGGAAGGGGAGACGGGAGTGTTGGTAATGATTCCTAACATACTCGAAACTGAATTATGTTTGGGTTTAGAGGAGTATTGTTGAAATGAAAAACTAGCAGAGGAGTGAGAGGGGGAAAGGTTGGTATGAAATGATGTTGCCAAACTTATGGTGAAGCTGGTAGGGAGAAAGGCATAAATGTGGTATGGAGAAATGCTGCCAGAGTCATAAGGAAGCTAGTTGGGGTGGGTAGGACTGTAAGAAATGAACAGATGCAGATGTTTCGTGAGAGTCCCACACGGAGTCCTGTTTCAAGGATGTTTTTTCAAGGCTGTTCACATTTTCATAAAGCATTTACCTTGTTGATTTTGTTTCATTGATGGTCAGCAACATTGAGATGTTTTATGTACAAATGGCTGACCTTCCACATATGGATGTAATCAATTGCAATAGTGTGGACACAACCCTTCACATTTTGAAGCTAAGTAAGAAATGTCTTCAAAATTTCAGGAATTTGTTAAAATTCAAGCTGCTTTATCTTTGTGTGTTCCATACAATTGTACAACTTGCAAACAATAATATTTTACATTTAATTTGACTGGAAATCTGTAGCTTACTGTTTTTTAACTTCAAAGTTACAAGTGTGTGAACGAAGGTGGAGACTGCTTCTATAAACTTTGTTTTTTAGTCTTTACTCACCACCATGTTCAAGTTATTGTATATGTGCAAATGAATTCCTACTGAAAATAAATATAATGTGTAAGGAGCCATGTCAAATAACCACTGTGGTCAAACTTTGCTTTGAGCATGTTACAGTAGCAGTCCAACTTAATCATGCTATTTTAGTGTGTGTACAAACAAAGCATGTCTGAGGTACCTGACGCTTAGCTGAGGCAGCTAACAAGAGCTGTTTAAGACGTCATTCATCCAACTGGCAGGTATTGCTAAGCACTTACATATTTCCTCTGCTTAATTACCCTTACTGCCCAGTTAGACAATGACTCTCCGCTTACATTCTTTGAAATGGACACCAATGGAACAAAGTTACCAATAAAAGCCATAGAGTCCCACCTCCATTATCCTTAATATCCTTTACTGAGACAGCTAACAGGAACCTAAGTTTTGGTCAGTAGTTCTTGAGTAATCTGCCCATTAGTATGATTAATTATTTCTTTGGAAAATGCATTTTGGATTTGTACTGCCACTTTGTATGGCAAAGCTTTTGCAGGTTATTCATTGGGACTAATCCCAAAATTTTTATTTGTAGTCATGAAAATGGTTTGTGCTCATGACAGTCAGAGATACTGCCCTTGTCCTTATACTCACAACCAGAGACAATCTACACGCACTCCTCACAAATTCTGCTAGAAACTCCATATTAATGGTGCCATGGCCAAAGTTACAGACCTGTGGGTTCAGGGGGGAAAAGATGGCTTCATGTCCCCTTTAAGTGTAAGTTCAGTCATTGCTACAAAGGTGTCTTCTCCTTAAAAAAGAAACCAAGAAGCTGACATTTTTGGTATTGTAATGGAAGGTGAAAATGGGGGTGAAGTTTCCCCTCTTTTTTCTTAAAAAATGAAACAAACTTCCCCCTCCCTACTTGATGGAGATCCCTGCTCATACCCCTGCTCATACTCATGACAATGTACTTGCAATACAAGTGTAGTATATGAACTGTTTAGCTGTTGCTGCCAACCATGAAACTGGCCAAATGTTTGAGTTTGTAGAAAACGTTCTATTCTTTGCTTCAAATTAATCATTTGCATTCTCCTACCCCTACCCCTGTATACCCCGTTTTCATCCTATAATGCTGCAAGGAACCTTTCCATATGTTTCCTTTTATGTTACCTATGGAAATTAATGCTCCCAAAGACTTTGCCTTCCTTGATGGTATGTACCCCCTTCCCTGTGTGGTGTGCCCCCTCCTCTGTGTGGTGTACCCATTCCCCAGTGTGGTGTTCCCCCTCCCCTGTATGGTGTACCCCTCTCCTGTATGGTATACCCCTCCCCTGTATGGTATACCCCTACCCTGTATGGTATACCCCTACCCAGTATGGTGTACTCTCTCCTCTGTATGCCCTCTGCCTCAAATCCCTCCTCATCAACCGTAGGACTGAAACCTTCTGCTTTTGTGGTTTTGAATTTTTTCTGAATATGTAATCAGTGTCCGTCTTTGAAAAAATTATTCAACAATCAAATTCTCCTGCAAGGAATTAGTTGCAGTTAGTGATTGATCGTGGACAAGGTTTGGCTTAAAACTTCATGTTTTGAATGACATCTGAAAGGCTCACCTGAACAGTTGTACCTCTTAAATTCAAATCTGCTTGATGCAATTCCTTAGCTTGCTTATACAGATGTGGGTTTTGTTGAAATGTTTATCAGTCTGTGAGGTGTCGCGAATAATCCATCAGAAATGGACAGTGGCGTGCATGTATCCATTTATTGTAGACTTTTAGACTACTTTGGAAATCCCTGCCCAATCTGGCTTCTCACAGTAGGCCCCCTTTTGATCCGTCCTTTCTGTGTCGAACTTTGAGACAAGTGCCACGGCACCACCTGTTTTGGAGAGTGGTGAGGGCCTCATTTATCTATTTTGGTTATGTCAGTTCTTCTCATTCTAAGCATTGGCAACTCAAAGCTTTGAAGACATGAGGGCCTCAAAGCTGAAGCTTTTTGCTGCCATCATATTCTGCCGCCACATCTTCATGTCATTGCAGGTTGTCGACCTCATTTATTTAATCAACACGTTGAGTTTGAATCAGAGGGGCGCTGTACGTCTTTGTTTGGAAAGTGCAGTTCCCTCTCGTAAATATCATCCTGTCCTTTTGCAGTTGCAACTAGATTGCAATGAAAATGTTGGAGAAATGTTTGGATGCGTTCACATTGGTGCAGCTGGAGAGACCTAGCTGGTATAATCTGATAAAATTTTGGCATTTTTTGGCTGTTTCAATGGTTATTAACATTTTCTAAATCATAACATTGTTTTGTATAAATAAACATGGTCAAACGTCAAGAGCTGTTCCTACAAACTATCTTAAAGCAACGGCTTAATATCACAGTTTTCTTCTTAAATCTCTTGAAAGTATCTTTCATCATATTTTATGACTTTTTTATGACTATTTTATGATATTGCATATCCATGGTAATTTAAACAGTTTCTTGTGGTAAATGTCACATTCCAAGAAAAAAATGTCACATGACTCTTAACAGCCAATCATGAAATACTGTAGGACAGTCTACTGTACTACACTAGTTTTAAGTTGGGGTGACTGCTCTTGCCCTTGAAAAACTCGGGACCTATGCATTAGACCAGGATTATCGTTCTGCAGGGACTAATGCTTCTGTTGGATTTGCTTAGACTGCACCCTTCTGAATTGCTTACATTAATGCCATATTATGCATTATACAGTGCTAGTGCCTGGTTCATCTTTTTTTACCTCTTACTAAAGGAGGAGAAAGTCAAGTTTTTGGTCCCAAAGCAAAACTTAATTTAGGAATTCCTTTTTTTTTGGGGGGGGGGGGATCTTCCAATATTTGAAACTGTGTCAAGAATTGCTTCAATGTACTACATATAAAAATGTGTCAGTTTTTTAAAATATCAAATTACTTCAGCCATGTGGATGACATAACACTTCTTTGCAAATACATTCACCTCGTTCACTTGGAAATTAAAAAAATTCCATGTAGGATTCTTAATAGTTTTATTTTGAAAGGTTTCTTTCAATTGACTAATAGCTTGTCTGGAAGACAATGTAGAGGAAAAAATACATCAGGGATCGTGATTTCCCTGAGAAACTTTCTGCACCCCTTTAAACCTTTTCTTTAAAATCAAATTTGATGAGTCTTCTTTACTTATGATGGAGAAAGGTTTGAGTTTTAGTCACTACATTTTTCCAAATAGGAGGAGCTCAATCAATCATTGTGAGCAGCGAATAAAATAAACATCTGCATTTTGAAAAGGGGACCTGGCTTGCCCCTTCCTCTGGGCTATAAATGCCTTGAAATACTGCTCCTACCATTATTATGATGGGGGTGTTTTCCACATTTGCTTGTTATCTTGTTTAGTTACTCTAGTCTTGTGACTTACTTCGTGCCAACAAAGAGAGGCTCATTTTCTTGCAAATGTTGACTTTTTAGCTTGAACATTAGCTCAGAGATTCATCCATTAATCTTTTGTAAGCATTCATCGGCGCCAGAGAGAGGAACCACAGAATTCAACAAGTGAGGAAGCATGCATGGTTCTACGACGAGTCATTAACATTTTCCTTGACATTCAAAGGTGTTTTTCTTCCAGTCTATAGTTGCCTTACTTCTGCACAGCTTTCATTTTATGTTGGTTATAAAATACAAGGGGTTGGATGTGTATTCTCAACTGTTTCAGAGTCACCAATCCATGCCAAAAGAAGAGTTGTGACACTGAACATCCTTAGGAATTTGAAATATCATTAAGATCATCTTGTTTTGAAAGTAATTGATTTGGACGAAGCATTGTTACAAAACTAGACAGCCATAACCATCTGAATTCTAAATTCAAATGCTAGACTCTTTAGCTTTATCTGAAGTTGAAAGAGTTAAAAAATTGCCAACATTTTTTGTGGAAAGCATTTTGGCATTCTTATGGCTATATATAAAGGCTAGTGTTTCAACACATTTACTAATTAAGTGTGTACAATGTGTTGGAGTCACAACTCCATTTATCCATCCCCTCCCCCTCCCTCCTCCTGTAGTTTAGGGGGTTACCCCTCCCCAAAGCTAAGAAATGAGCATTGATTAGAAGTAAGTGTTAAAAGGAAAAAGAATCTTGTCATTGGTTCTCTTGTATACTCCTACAAATAAAGATACCTCTGCCCCCATTACTTAGCTAACTCTTCACCCCAAACCCCACTTTCTCACCTCTGATAAAGGGTCATCTGCAGACATGAAAAAAAATATAATAAGGGAAATCAAAACTGGGCATTGCTATTTGAATTAATGAAGAGTTTCTTGCAGCTGTCAAGATTTATATACTGTGAGTGGAATTAATCTTACCATTTTCAAGTCATTTAGAAACCTTTTTCTTTTGAAATGCCCCACATTGTAGATCACCCTTGCACTTTGGACAATTAGGTCATTGTCCTCACTCATTTTGGAGTCTTGCAAGGTCTTATTCATCATACCCTTAGGTCAAGAGAAAAAGGTCACGTTTTGTCACTATATACATTTTTGGGGGTATGGATGAGTGATTTCCGTTGCTATAAGTTGTGCTTAATGTTTTGAAGGAAGGGTTGATCATTCCATTTCTCATCTTGGCCTTCTCTTATCTAACAATGTACTTATATGTGTGTCATACAAAACAGATCTTTTGAGAGTAAAATGCAAGACTGCCACCACTTTTTGCAAGATCTTTAAAACCTGATCACACATGAGGCTTCAGAAGGGTAAAATATGTACATATGAGACAAATCTCGACCCAAGAACTAAATCTTTTTTCTCGACTTACTTCCCGATGCCAAAGAATTTCCTGCATTAGAAATTCATCTCTGCCTTCAGCTGTCTTTCTTTGAATAATCTTGAATTCACATGCCAAGGTCATGATTCAAAGAGCCAAAGAAGAGACTAACTTAAGATCCTTTACACTAAAAAAATCGTTTGCTTATCTCAAGGTCTGTAAGGCCTCAAGGGCATGCCGTTATCAACCGTGTTTCGTCAGATGAGAGCTCTGCAGACTTCCATTACCAAACGTTCACCTGGGAAAAGGCAAGAAAATAATTGAATGTGATTTGTTCATCTTCACAGTATATATTTCGGTTAAAGAGGCAATGCCAGAGTTTGAGCTTTAATTTTTGCAAACAGGTTGGCAAATTTGGAGTGTTTATGTTGTAGTAATTCAGTTTGAAAATGTGTATTTATATGTTTTTTCTTCTCACAAATATTTGATTGCTCAAACTTACTAGGTCATTTTGAATCATAAAGTAGAATTTTACACAATCCCTTTGCATATCTCATATGTAAGAAGGGTGAGACTGAGGGCCAGATTCATTCAAGAATCATCCTCCATACACTGTTTTGCCTACCATTGGTATTTTGATCCAAAGATTGCATTTTGAAGCTTATTTAACAATGACCATGACCATGACCAATGACCTTCTTTTACCTGTCACAGTTTAAAGTAAAAATAAGACCAGACTTGCACACAAAGGAACCATGTATTGATGTTTGTATTCTGAAGGAGGGTTGGGGAGAAAACTCTGGAAGAGAGGGGGGAGGTGGGCAGGAAGTATGTGCAAGGGGCAGGGAGAATTCCCAGCCTGGGAAGACTTTTCCCATATGAATCCGAATTTATATATTTATTCAATAAAACTCTCAAATTTTGCCCTATCTTGGGACAGCTCCATCACTTTTGTTGTGGCTTCAGGTTATTGCCAAACCCTGGCTTGGCCCCTGGGTAAGTGCTAGTGCCATCAATGCTCTAGAATCAACATAGAAATTCTGTTTCACTTGGTTTGTAAGTATGTTGTACTATTACCTCTTTCCTAGTAGTTGATGTAAAAAGTAGTACAAATATCCAAAACCAGATATTATTCCCATCAAATTAATCAAATATTGACCATTTTACTGGATTCTTTTGCTTTTAAACTATAATCATATAAATAATACCATTCCACACTTAATCAGAGATGGATCTGTCAGGGCTTCACAAATATCATAATTTGGTATTCTAGAATGTTCTTGAGCCTTGGGGGTGGGGGGGGGGGGGGGCTACTCAGACGAGTGCAGTCCATTGGGATATTTGTGCATTAAGTGTCACATGTAATAATAATATTCCCATGATCCCAATCTTCAACATTGCTTTAAATTAAAATCAAATTGGTGATGTGGAATAGCTCAGAAGGCACCTTGTTCAAAACTGCAAGCTCTGCTACAGCTTCCTCAGCCAAGCTAAGACAGCTGCAGCTATGTTAAGAATAGCAGAGGAGTCTAATCCTGTGTTTAGCAACAATGCACTACTAGATGCAGTGTTGCTTAGGCAACTGTAAAAATAGAACCTACTGCCATTGTGGGTGATGCTTGGCATAAGCAGTGGAGTAGGGAAAACAGCCAGTGAGACAAAACTGGAAAAAAGGCCGTGGCCGGCTCGACTTGAACCAATAGGTTGGAAACTGGGCTGTAAAACTTTCTAACTAAAGGCAACTGTAGCCTATAACTTTGACATGGTGACTAGTTATGCTATATCCTCAGTTTGTAATACATCAGTTATAATGTTGGCATGCTCTGAGGAGTTCAGGTACCTTTGGCTACTTTTGTCCTTATTAGTAAACCCCCTATACAAGTAGATATCTGAAATAAATTAATTTTAATCAGAACTTTGTTTAATCTTTGAAAATCAATTTGAAATACAACCAAAAAAAGAAAAAAAAGCAGATCTATGAATTGTAAAAGCTATCACTAATATATTGGAACAGACATATCAATTGGTATACAGTTTTCAATTTTATTAGATATCATTGTCATACACTGAGTAATTGAGCAATTGTTTATAAAGGAATAAAAAAAGCACAGACCCTTTGCAACAAACTACATCACATTTTTAATATAATTAAGAGATATTCAAATGTTATATATTTTTCATCAGGGTTCTTATATCTATGTGTCCAGATACCTCAAAGCATTATAACTATCTTGTTAAGCATTATGTTCATGAGAATATCGTCACCCAAACTTACCTGCCAGTATTGATTGACAGACTTAAGTTGCACATTGTCTGTATACCTGTAAAAGAACCCCATATCCCTAACAAAAATAACTTGCAAGATGGATAACATTTTGCTGGAAACGCATCTGAGATTTCAGGCTGTTTTTACAAAAGCAGAGCAAGAGAAACCCTCATTAACTGATGTACCGGGGTGCCCTTGAGCCGATGAAGTGATTAAATCAACAGATAGTATTTTGTATTTTGTTTTTTCCTTTTTTGGGTTTTGTTGTTGCCAATCTACATATTTTTTTCCCCCTCAGAGTGTCTCAGAATTCATGGCTGGTTGCGTCTCAAGAGAGTCGCTCTTTTTGCTGTGCAGGAGATATTAATAGTTCCAAAGAAAAGGAATTTTGTTCGATAATTATATCCTTGCAAAATTTCATCTCTCTAGCATGTGTGATGTAAAAATAGTCACGTAATACCGTTTTAGGAGACACTGAACTTAGTAGACATCAGAAAATATTGAAATTACTTTGGAGTGTTAATTACTTTGCAATTCTGATTTGACTTCCACTTTGGCTGTGTTTTTCTTTTTTTATTTTTTGAGCAAGTGCCTTTTTTAATTAAATAATTTGAAAGCACCTAAGAATGTTCTTATGTGTGAGGATGCCTGCTTTCAAATATTTACGCAAGATTATGAATCTTTCTCATTGTGATCAATGGTGGGATGTAGATGCTGTTCGATGTTTTTCCCCTGGAAGGGTAATGAATCTTTACCCATCTTCTCTTGTATACTAGCAGTATGTGTCCAAAAAGGAAATAGTTCTTACATGTAGCAAACTTTTTCTCCAAATTGACAAATTTCCCAGGACGTCACCTTCCAGGTTCTTCACTTTTACCTTTGCAGTTGCTCTCCTAGATTGAAAATGAACATATTTTTTAAAATAAGAGTACAATTTGTTGTAGATTTCATGAAGACTTACAGCAAGGTTAAGGACAAAGTTGGAGTCAAACATTTTGGCAGTCACAAACCTTGCCTGCCCTGAATTCAAAATGTCAAATGTAGAAAAAATTAGTCATGCTGGCAAAGTTTAAAATGACCCCGATCCCTCTTCTCTCTCCCTTCCCCATTCATTTGCATTGTGAAATGCTTTGATGCCTTTTCTGTGTGCAACTTGTAGCTTTGTTTACATTGTTAGAATGTGGAGAAGATTTGGTGGTCAGTATTTAACAGGGACTGCTACTGCTGATGATGTGCTTATGATGGGAATGATCCTTACTTCATGGTTTAGAGTGAAGCTATACTTATACACCAGGCACCATTTGACAAGGTGCAGACAGGCTCCCCCAGCCAATGTGCAGACCCCCCATCCAAGCTGTTACTGCTGCATTCATATGTTGTTACTGCTCACATCACAATATAGTAAAAAGTTTGGAAGTTGACAACTCTCCTCCTCCAAATAGTTCTCTCTTGCAGGTTATGTATTTCTTTGTGTAGATGCAAAAGTAGGGGGCTCTTGTCATTCGCTAGCTCACATCATCATTTATTCAGCATCATAGACATTTAACATGCATAAAACTGATGTTTATCATGCTGCCTCTCTCTCCCCCTCCACCCTAGCCCCTTCCCCACCCATTTTTACTGACAGTGAAATATTGTTATTATGTAACAAGGCTTAAGAGTGCTGCCTGGCCGTTTTAATCAGGGTTAAATTTCAGAAGAAGTGTGCAATTTTTCCAGCGTAAGGGTCCATTCTATAGTCCTTCTCACTGGTCCCCTATGTCATGACCCCTAACATTTGCAAAATGAGGTGCTCCAGTTAGCTTGATTTATCTCATTAGTTCCCCTTCTCATCTTTCCTCCCTTTTCATTGGTCCCTTGTAAGGGTTAGAGGTTATGGTCAATAGATATAATTCCCTTAAAATCATGTAAACTTACTTCACACTATCTATCCCTGTCACCTAACAATAGTGTCATAGAAAAAAGGTAATGTTACCCTTTAAAGAAAATGAGATAACAGTTTGTGGAAAGTTCATCATCATTTGCACCTGGCATTTGCAAAATGAAGGGTTTTCTTGTGCATTGAACCTCTTTGGTGGCAGCAATTTATTCTGCTTTTGGTGTGTTAATTGGTATACTTGTCTGTAACACAGAGAAAGGTCATTTTGCCAGAAGGGAAAACTCTGTTGACAGTGACCAGCTGTGTGGACTACAAATTCTCAAGCTATTGCCCAGAAAGGAAATTAAGTTGGTGTGATTTTGTTGTTAGTAAAAGTGTAGTCTCAGGGAAAAATGTGTCGATTGAGTCCTGAATAAATCATTTTGTCTGAGATACATGAACAGAAGTGAGGTTGTCACATTTGTACATGTGATCAACATTTTTCATTTTGGCTTTTTGTCTGAATTCGTTGGCTATGAGTTATACTAAAAAAAATGTAATTTTATGATTGGTATTGCTTTTGGCTATCCAACATTGTATGAGCTAGGTATCCTTTTCACACCATTGAATTCATGGATGGAACTTCTTTTGTGATGTTGAATTTGAATTTTCAGATTGAGATGTCAAAATGTTTAGAAAGGTTTTTATTCCAGTTTATACAGGAAATGGATTTTTGAATAATACCTTTGAACAAGTGATAAATCAACTTTTTGACAAATGTAAGCAAAATGAGATTTCACTCAAATTTTGTGCTAGTCGGGATTTTGCAAATTGTTGTTCACTGTGTGGATGATGAGGTAGGCAGAGACACATTTAATCCCCTGTTACGTCTTAAACAGTATTTGTTGACGAAGAGCTTGAAAAATTTTTTTAATTGGCAGTCAAACGTTTCAGGTTACAAATTCCAGGTGTTGATCAATGTTTGCATAAAAGCACCATGTCCAGACTGTAGGCTGGAGCTGCAATCCCTGACAAAACAAATAAAACAAAGTCACTGGTACAGTGACAAAATGCACACATGATCTCTCAAACTCCCCATGAAACCCCTGCTTCAACAAAAGTAAATGAAAAAAAGTTAGGACACAATATGGAAAGGGGAAGAGGGGGTTTCATGGGGAGTGTAGACTGCAGCTTCACCTACATCTTGTTTCTACATGTACATTAACTAACATGTAGCAGGATAATTAAAGCTGGTTGGTTTGACATTGTAATGGCTATAGAAATTAAGTGTAACTGCAGCTAAGATGAGGAAGCTGAAGCTGTGCTCTTTTGATGAGGTGCAATTTAAACCCAGATGGTTGAATGAATGACCTATAGAAACTCTTTGCATACAACTAATGCAATTTTCACCTACACTTGACTATTTTTCCGAGGAAATGAGTAGTTTTTTCCCTTGGATCATTGAGCCTAGCTCGCTTGTGATTCCCCTACATCCTATGGGCATGTTCCGTTTTCTGAGATAAAAATTTTGGTAAATATGGGACTGTGGCCATGTACATACATGTGGGAAATCACCAGTGCAGGTATTTACTCACTGAGAAAGACACACAAGGAAATCGTGCAGTTAAAGCAAATTTTGATTAGTTTTGTGCATGAAATTGTCAAAAAAGTGTATGTAACATGCTTTTCACTGTAGGATGAGTTTTATGGACTGGTTAAGCTTGGGCAATGTCCATAAAATTTAACCTCACATATCTGAATAGCCCAGATCTGAGCTCTTTTTTCTAAAAGTCCCCTCGACTCTCTGGCGAAGAGCCGTGGGGCGAAAACCAAACATTTACTCCCAGAGGAGTTCTGCTTCCTTAAGGAGCTAAATGTCCCAAATGGACAAGTACGCCCTCTCAGCCCTCCGACAAAGGGCTGTTTGGCGAAACCAAGATCTGAGCCATTTGCTTTCCTGATCTTGTTAGTTATATAATGCAGCATTATTCAAAGGACACATTTTAAAACAGTACTGTTTTTCTCCTGGAAACATACTCTTGCGTACCCTCTTTAAAGTAGTAACTCCCCCCCCCCCCCCCAAAAAAAACCTTTCCTGTTCTTTTCACGCAACATTGTACACCTCAAATGATGATACCTTGGTTCCATCCCTAAAATTTCATGAAAACATCTTCCATTTTTCCCTCCTCTGCTATTCTGTATTGAAAGAATTGTTCCAAAAAGCAATTAATTGCACAACTGATAATTAATTTTATCAGATGCTGTGTTCATTTTCTATCATAATATTATAATATCAGCAGCATGAAATTTTCTAATAAGTGGAATAATGATTCATCTTATATACCAATCCATTCTGCTCAAAAAGGAAGTTTTTTTTCTACATTTGGTCCCTTCAACGTTTGAAGTTTTATCCCATCAGCCAGTTCTTTCAAGGTATTTCTCTCATTATCCGGGTCACTACATCCTGTCTGATAGCCTAGAGTTCATAGCCCTCATTCAGGGAGGGCTTTTTTATGCTAATAGTGCGGGCTCAGAACATCCCTGTAGGGCAGAGGCTCCTAAATGAAGCTCAGATAGTAAAACCTCCAGGCTTTCCTGTTTTGCTCCGATTCCCAAGAGTCGTTTTTGGAGAGGTATGAAACAAAGATGTACAAAAATGAAGAGATGAAGAGATTGGTGACCTTGAAACGCGTTCATTAAGATAACTAGAAAGACTTTACCCTGCAGGAACAAAACATGAAAACAGCATCTTGATTCCAAACGGTATCTCTCGCTCGAGGAATGCTGTCTCAGAGAAAAAAAGAAAGTCAGGCATGTTAATGACCTAGCAAAGATAATAGGTCAAGATTTGACTCTGCTAGTCAGCTTTCTCTTCATGAAGTGGTTGGCAATCCAAGTTGGGACAGAGAAGAAAGAGCGCCAGGTTTTTGAGAGACTCTTAAACGAGATGGTTCACATGGAATTCTGAATTGATCAAGGAGGCAGTTACCAATCCCGAAGGGGTTAATGGTAGGGTCGTAGCTGCTAGCTTGTCAATTTTGAAAGAGTTTGCTAGCTGAGTAAAAAACTATTTCAGGAGCAATCGTTTGTAAAACTAACAAAAATTAGTATCACTTGAGACTTGTAAGTGAACTTAACAGATATCGAAGTGGCGTCGTTGGTTTTACAATGTTAGAGACTTATCGGTGCATCACTGTCAGGGATGGTTTGTAACATATGATGCAGAGAAAGAAGGTCAGCAGTGACTTCTTGTGACATTGAAGTAAAGATGAAAGGACATGTGAAGATTCTTCACAAGTAGTTTTGTCGTTGCATTTAGGTTAAAGATTCGACAGGTTGTTGAAAGGGGTTGAGCTGCTCGTTGCTATAGCCTAATTTTATGGGGGCCGTTCCACAAAGAGTTACGCACAATCTTAAGTTTGATTCACCATACTTAAGCCAACAGTAAATCATACTTAAGATCGTGCGTAACTCTTTGTGGAACGGGCCCCTGGTGTTGTAGTAGTTTTTTAAACATTCATGAAAGAGGTGGTGGGTAGGGGTATACTTTCCCTACTTTGATAGACAGAGAAGAGGTTAAATGGTAGATTTGGGCTGAAGGCTTAGTAACAGAAGGAGGGGGGGGGAATTGAGTGTGTCATCTGAGTAGCCTTTACATGGCTGGTAGTCTAGACTCCTCCAGTGACATCATATTTGCAGCTTCGTTGTTGCCTTCAAGTAAAAATCTCATGATTTTTCCTAGCAATGTGATGAATTTTTTGACTTGAGGTACACTTTAGTTGTCGCTACAGAATGGGGTCCATCCCACCATACTGCACTATGTATTATAATATGTATACACAGTAGGTATGTATCGGTTCCAGGAAGTGCTATGTTTTTTGTATGGATGCTGCCATATGTGGTCCCTCTATTCCCCAAGAGGATGCATATGTGTTAAAGTGTATCTCAAGTCAAAAAATTCAAAAATAAATGTTAAAGACAATGAAAAATAAATTCCAACAGTCCAACTCCTATCTTCTTATAACATTCCTGAGCTGAGATATAAAATGTTGTTCACTTAAAACAAATTGGGCGATTGCACAATAATTTGTGGCTTTCTACACAACTCACATAACATGCTTTGTTTCCCTTTAAAACTAAAATTTTTTTTATGACCTTGAACACTTCCAATTTGCTTGCATAGCATGTTTCACAAGGAGGGCTTAACTAATTACATCACCTCATAAGAGTAAGAGTGCTATCATACCTTGGCACAAGGTGCAGTAACATTCGGAAAAACAAAGAAGTACAAAGATTGTAATTGAGCAGTACAAGAATGACATCACAAAGTATTGCACAATGTATCATTTTAATTTGAGTGAATAAACTTCAACATTTTATATGTCAGCTCAGGAATGTCCTATGAAGATGAGAGTTGGACTGTTAGGTTTTTTTAATATATATTTTTGAATTTTTTGAGTTGAGATACACTTTAAAATGTCTCCACTTCAAGCCTATTTCATATCCAAAGCACAATTGAGTGCTGTGGTTTGGCAGTGAAACCATGTGCATATAGTTGTGGTAAATTATGGTTTGACAGCGTGTTTGGTCTAATGGTAAGAGCATCCACCTCTAATGTGGAAGGCCCGTGTTCGCTTCCCAGGTCGGGTCATACCAAAGACTTTGACCTAAGTTTAAAGAAAAGCAAAAAGACTATTCATTTATGTAAGGCTATGATGTCATATGTGGGTTCTCTACGTTGGAACTTTATTAGCTGGTATCTGGAGAACTAAATATCTGATTTGAAGGGATGTTTCACCAAATTGTGTAGAGTTAGTTCATCTTTCTTATATGGACAATTCTTGCCTAAAATTGTTAAAATCACCTTCAATGTTCCTCAGAGGAAACATCATCTTCTTCGACTCTCATCTTAATGATATGAGCCGTCAAAGTTGATATGTGTGTCATCCATATTTTGTGAGCACACCCACTCCATTGATCACATGACATATTTTGACAGTTATATACATGTCCAAAGGCCATAAAAATTTAATTCACCGTGACCATCAAATCTATAAGACATAACAAACTCCAGATCACAATGAATGTAATCTTAAATTTGTGAATATGTCATGAAGTAGCTTTACCATCCTATGGTGTTCTGGTTGTAAAAGTCAAGAGTCAAACTTCCTGGACTTTTTTTTATTCCTCTGAGTCACTAGCTTGCAAGTCTCTGAGATGATTTTCATGGCATCTGTGATACTAACACATTCTCCCAAAAAATAACTACCCATCTTGTTACCACCCAAAATCTACAACCTGGGCTAAGAAAGCAAATGAAAGGCAAAATGAGTAAAATTTCATATATAATAGTTACAGAAAAATTTTGAATTTTGATTTTTTTTCTGGAACTGTTTTTTGAAGTGGTGTCTGGTCACTGATTTTTGAAAACCGAATGGAACCATTAGGTAATCACTGATAAAACAGTTATTTGTATGTATTAAAGATATGGAGATTGTCTATTTTTGACCATTTGACATTGGTTTGTATTATAAGAAAACTTTGGAAAAAGTTGAAATTCATGAACCAACTCAATGAGCCAATTGAAAGGAAAAATCCTGTCATCCCAATCTGTTCAATTTGTAGCTCCTGTATAAAGCATCTCATTTTGTGATCACAGACCTATTTTATTGCTCAAGGTCATGTCCTGGTGTGCTTATATGTGTAGTCAGGGCAGTCTCTCTGTATTTTGTGAAATATAAGCTACTTAGTTGAATTTTCAAATTTCCGCGTCAATCAAAGAGCATGACCCACCCAGCTGAGAGTTTTCATATCCCTTTACTTAAAATTATAAAATGGCTTTAAATATTTATATTTTAAGTGTACCTATGATATGGCATATGCTGCCAACAGTAAGTAGAAGAACACAGAAGCACATTAATATGCACTAGATATCAATTGAAACATTAACAAACATTACAAGTTTCATCGCGGCAACAAAACTTTCAACAACATTTTGAAATTGAAGAAAAAATGGTAGCAAATTGACAAGATAAATGTCTGTGTGCAACCAATATCTAAAATATTGAGCAGTGAGATATTTTTGCTTAAGTCATTTATTTGTAATAAAGTAGTTTGCCGTAAGCATGACGAACATAGTTTGCTCTGGGCTGCTCAGAGTAATGATGCATGGTCAAGTACCACGAAAGAATTGAAACAATGGGATGTTTGTCACGTTTAAATGCATACTTGGTCATGTCTGACACATCTAGCCTAAAGTCCTACACCCCCAACCCAATATCTGTCAGCAAGTCTTAATTTTTGGTATTTGTTGCTGCCATGAAAATTCTTAATAGTTTAATGAGGAAAAGTTTTGCCAATTTTTATCATGGGAGAAGGGTTCATCAACTTCATCATATCTTAAAGGCAAAAAGTCAATTGAGCACAAGACTTTGGACATGGCCTGTTTGGTGCAGTATGTTAAAATTTGTGGTGGAGAAGAGTTTAGATGAAAGTACCCAAGGCATTCCTGCATTTTGATTGACAACTTATGGATGCATTCATGTTACTTATGCATGATTTCTGTGCTTTGCAAGAAGCATAACAATCACGGAACCAGCTGTGGTCCTTGTGAATTCTGCTTTCAATCTCATGACCTAAAATGTCAACCAATAGCCGTGAGAGATGTTGCATCATTTGAAATGTCAAAAGTGTGGGTTAACAAAGTCTAGTACTACAGCAAAAATAACCGAATTGTGTGTTATTTCAGGGCAATTACAGCTACTGTATCAATCTGTAGGCTGCAGCTGCCTCAGCTAGGCCTGCTTCAGCAATGCTTTGTAGCTACAGTAGCAGGATTAAAGGACCAATCCTCTCACCCTAAACTGCAGTTTTGGTAGGGGTGTACCAAAATTCTCAATTGGCTCAGCTCTGATTGACAGCATATTCAAACAATGCAAAGTGCAAAAGCTTGTATGACACGGCATGAACTGTTCTGAGAGTGTTTTGGTTATACACATTGAGCCTTTTAATACTCACCCTGAAGCAATAAACTGAGACTGTCTGGATGAGGATGAATTTCAGATTGGTACTGTTTAGGGTGAGAGAATTGGGCCTATAAGGTCTTCTGTGAGGTGTATCTATGTATGGCTGTAGCTGCTGCAGCTTAGCTATTATAACCTGGTACCTAAGTCTTTATGATGCTGTCTTGTTTTGAATAAGCTAGTATTCATTTGTAATAACCCTCAACTACTATTGGTCCTTTATGGTCAGGTGACTCTGCATTATCCCTAGATAAACTTATGGTATGGTAATGCATTCAGCCTAGGCTACTGTGTTTTTTGGTTGTGTTGTTTTAGTCTCGTTATGTACCAACTTGAGTTTCTTCCTTTCTTGTAACAATATATTTGAAAAGAGGTCAGTGCTATCCACTGAATGCAGTCAAGCTTCACCTTGGTTCATTGCTTGCATTAACCCTTCTACATACATTTCAATATCAGGTCTTGGTTTTGGAATGTACAAAACTTTATGTATGACAAATACAGTAGTTTCCTCTGAAATTGAAGTATCAGAGAGTAGAATTTTAATCTCACCTTGCTATAAATTTTGAGGAGGGGTCTTTCTCTTCATTAGGGAGAAAAATTTTTATTCAAAAGCCCCTCTCTTTTGTCTTTACCAGATTCTCCTGGATGGACCAGAAATGGAAGAAAACACAGCTCATGAAATAGGAGCATTCTCGGCTGAACTTAATACCCTGACGGTAAGACTTGCTGACTCATAGTTACCACTTATTGCTATTTGATAACCTTGTCATCACACCCTTTTTGGACCCTTTTCTCCTGTAGCCAGAGCTCAAGGTTGATAGTTGGATGGTTACCCTGAAGGATTTTGCAGTCTTAAGATGTTTCATGTCCAGAAGGGATAGCAAATCAGTTGTGACAATTCATTGACTTTCAAAGTTTTATGTGATAGTTTTGGCATTTGTAGCCCCATTCTAGACTGAATCAGTGGTGCAGACTGCAGCTGGGATTATTCTAATGGGTACCATATTTGTAACTTCAGACCAGGGGTGGGGTTTAGCAGTGTTTGCATGGTCATGGAAAAACCAGTAATGTTTGGAAAAATATTTTGAGGTCTAGAAAAGAAAAGTCTTGAAATTCATGATGAAAGTTTTCATAGAATGAAATTGTTTGGTCTTAGGTAGGTCATGAAAATTTGTGAAAAATAGCTTGTTTAGGAAGAAGGGTCTTTAACAATGTCTATACAACAAAATGTTCCTCACAGCAATAGATTCCAAAAGCATGCAGTTTCTACATGACAAAGTTTTATTTGTTAATATGCTTTTTAGATTAGATTTAAAGGGCATATCTCATCCCAGACAATTTCAATTCTCACAGGGGGCTCTTTGCATCTTTTAGTTTTGATGTCAAGTGAAAGTGTTCTCCCCCAAGCAAAGTGAAGCTTGCAGTGATATGCATCCTATGAAGTAGCTGAACCATCTACTACTACAAAGGAAATATTAAACTATTCTCTGTCACCAAAATACCCAACCAATAATTTAATGTCATAGAACATTTGGCGACAAATGGCCGTGCCCCTGACTTAAAATGGAAATTTTGAATCTTTGAGCAAGAAACTGAATCATTGTGAGAAAAGAGAACTAACATGCTGCCTGATTTATCAGTCTGTATTTATAAATGATTTTATTAATTGCCTTGTGTTTCTTTATTTCAGAGTAAGTTAGAGGATGACGTACACCTCAACAGAAGCACGCATGTATAGCACCCTCTATCATCAGTACTTACACATCAGAATGGAAGCCTAAGTGACTGGAACTCTGCCTAATTCATGAGGATTCAAACATTGCTGAAATCTATGTTTTTAATGTGGACAAGATGTTTTCATCAAAGTGTACTCAGGCTGTCCTAGTATGGATTCTTGAGGGGATAAATGATCATTAGCTGAAGAAACATTCATAACTGTGGGAGGTAATTGTTGCCATGGTAACCCAATGTCAAGTACCTTAAAGAAGTCGACTCAGAGGTCAACAGACGTGCGTCCACTCCGCAAATATGTATGCCTGCATACCTACATTTTCTGCACTCGGAATGTAACATCAACAAATTCTGAATTCTTTCTAAAACTGTGTAAAAACTGAATGCTTTTAACGTAACTCTTCATATACAATCACAACGGGAAGTCTGATGATCATGCAATTCAGGCAAACACAGTCAACAGAATTTAGGGTGTGGTTTTGTCCTGCTTCAAGCCCATGATATGAACTCCCATTGGTATACACATATTTTGGTCACCAGACAATCTGGCAAAAGCATCGGCATGGTACTGAATATTCATTTGCCAAAACCAGTCAATAGAGTGCTTCACCTAATGTAACAACTGATAAGCCACGCCCACTGCCAGGCAAAAATTAACAGTGTCCTAGTGCAACAGACACACATGGGTCTTTAGCTGCTTCTTGGCTTGCTACACTAATTGCGTACCACACTAAACTTTGCCTGTCAAAATGGGGGGAGCTTGTGATGTAAAAGTGAAAGTATTCTATTGCTTGAAAGGCAATTGCTATTTGGACTCATGAAAATAGAGAAAACGGTTGATTTGGGTCATTATTGGCAGAGTAAATGTACACGCTTTACATGTGCTAGGAAGGTAAGAGTCCACTCATGTTTGCTAAGATACTTCTGGGCAGCCCTTTTTGTCTCGATGGTATCTGATAGAATTGGTGCAACAACAGAATTACCAACTGAATTAAAACCATGGTGCCACTTAATGACAACGAAGGGATGGTTTTTTTTTCTATTTTTGCTTTCCAAACACAAAGGAAATCCATCAGATTATGAATGGACATGATTGTACCGCCACTCTAGCCAGACCTTGCAAATGATGTAATACATTAGTGATATTATAACTATTGTGATTCAAATGTCACACATGGAGTTTGGATTTTTATATGGGTGCAGGGGCTGGGGGTGAGGTTTCAGTGGTTGTCATGATGAAACTTTCCTTCATACTTTTTGTTACATCCTCCTATGCCTGGTTACATTTTATTGCCACAGGGAGAAAATGAAGCACACTACATAAAGTTGATACAGTCAGGTGTCACACCTCATTAACTGATTGACAGTAACAGGTATATTAAAATACTCAAAAAGTTACGTTACGTTTGGGGTTAGCTACAAGGCCAGTCAAGCATGTGTTGATGCTTTTCATGCAGTGTGAACACAATGAAAACATAGCTCATTTGAGGGCACAGATCATGTAAAAAACTCAAATATCAGTTACGCCCCACACACTGGGGTGTCATGTTTCATTTTCAAGAAGGAAGGTGACAGCTCTATGAGGTGTTTGTCTTTGGAGTTAAATGATACCAGCTTTGAATAATAGCATGGAGAGAGATGTATGTTAGGTATCAGTTTTTAATATCCAATACAGTGCAGGTGGGGCTATTAGAGCAACTTTTTAAAAGATGGTAGCAAAAATCTGTGAGGTGACCACCTCACAAAAGAGAATGACAGGGGAAACCCTCAGTGGGGGTGATGAGGTAGAGGGTAAGTTAGATAGAGTTTTACAGCCCAGTTTCCAACCTACTGGTTCAAGTCAAGCCAGCAGACTCCCAGGCCTTCTGTGTGCGAGGTGCTTGAATGCAGGTGAATAGAAAATGATACATGTCCTTTGTGTGTGACCATTGAAGTATGTTTTATGATGACACAAATGAATGTTCACACAGGAATGTCTTTAAACTTTTCAGAGATGAATTTACACATCCTGCAAGGCCTAATCCTTGAGGATAATCTTTGTAGTTTACGTCTCTTGGGGTTGGGGCTATTGTTTACAGGACATGGGTAGACACAATGGAATATGAATCCATGGTTCATAAGGATAAATGAAATGTGCCAACAATAAATGCTCTTTAGGGATTCTTTTAATACTTTTTCTTTCTTTTCTTAATTGTTCGAATTAGTATTCTTAAAGTTTTGAATAATTATTTTGTCTTTGAGTATGCAAATTAAGTTTCTTTCAAGTTTGTTCTATTCACCCTGTCATCATCCAGTAATGAACCAAAAATATTGAAACCTCACAACTGAGAAAAATTTTATGAAATAGTTTAGATGTTTGGTAAAAAAGGACTCATGAAGCAGGGAGTGTATGAAAAATACTTTGGAACCATGCATGAAACTGGGAGTGTATGAATGATACTTTGGCACCACACATGAAACTGGGAGTGTATGAATGATACTTTGGCACCACACATGAAACTGGGAGTGTATGAATGATACTTTGGAACCATGCATGAAACAGGGAGTGTATGAATGATACTTTGGCACCACACATGAAACTGGGAGTGTATGAATGATACTTTGGCACCACACATGAAACAGGGAGTTTATGAATGATACTTGGCACCATGCATGAAACAGGGAGTGTATGAATGATACTTTGGCACCACACATGAAACAGGGAGTGTATGAATGATACTTGGGTGCAACTTGGCTGAGAAAAATTTTATGAAATAGTTTAGATGTTTGGTAAAAGAAGACTCATGAAGCAGGGAGTGTATGAAAAATACTTTGGCACCACACATGAAACAGGGAGTGTATAAATGATACTTTGGAACCATGCATTAAACAGGGAGTGTATAAATGATACTTTGGAACCATGCATTAAACAGGGATTGTATGAATGATACTTTGGCACCACACATGAAACCGGGAGTGTATAAATGATACTTGGCACCATGCATGAAACAGGGAGTGTATGAATGATACTTTGGCACCACACATGAAACAGGGAGTGTATGCACTTTGGCACCACACATGAAACAGGGAGTGTATAAATGATACTTTGGAACCATGCATTAAACAGGGAGTGTATGAATGTTACTTTGGCACCACGCATGAAACAGGGAGTGTATGAATGATACTTTGGAACCATGCATGAAACAGGGAGTGTATGAATGATACTTTGGCACCACACATGAAACTGGGAGTGTATGAATGATACTTTGGCACCACACATGAAACAGGGAGTTTATGAATGATACTTGGCACCATGCATGAAACAGGGAGTGTATGAATGATACTTTGGCACCACGCATGAAACAGGGAGTGTATGAATGATACTTGGGTGCAACTTGGCTGAGAAAAATTTTATGAAATAGTTTAGATGTTTGGTAAAAGAAGACTCATGAAGCAGGGAGTGTATGAAAAATACTTTGGCACCACACATGAAACAGGGAGTGTATGAATGATACTTTGGAACCATGCATTAAACAGGGAGTGTATGAATGATACTTTGGCACCACACATGAAACTGGGAGTGTATAAATGATACTTGGCACCATGCATGAAACAGGGAGTGTATGAATGATACTTTGGCACCACACATGAAACAGGGAGTGTATGCACTTTGGCACCACACATGAAACAGGGAGTGTATGCACTTTGGCACCACACATGAAACAGGGAGTGTATAAATGATACTTTGGAACCATGCATTAAACAGGGAGTGTATGAATGATACTTTGGCACCACGCATGAAACAGGGAGTGTATGAATGATACTTTGGGTGCAACTTGGCTGAGTGGACTGTACCTCGATATGGTGCCTTTATTGAGACAATTAGCAGGCTAAATAGCAGCATTACCAGGTGGGGGGTATAATTGAATATGCAAAGATCGGTGGCATCTGTAGGTCCCATCTATGGTCATTTGTAGGTGCTGCATGTAGTGACATGTGAGTTCCATCTATAGCCACCAGGAAGGTGCATCTGTGTGTGCCATCTGTAGTCACCAATGGGTCTCCATCTGTGGTCATTTGTGGGTTCTGCCTGTGATCTTTTGTGGGTGCCATCTATGGTCATCAATGGGTCATATCTGTTGTCATTTATGGGTGCCATATGTAATGATTTGTGAGCACCATCTGTAGTCACCAGGCAGGTGCAGTTTGTTGGTACCATCTGTAGTCCACCACTGGGTCTCATCTGTGGTCATTTGTGGATGCCACTTGCAAGTCCCATCTATAGTCATAGATGGGTCCCATATATAGTCAACTGTGGGTGCCATGTGTTGTCAACGGTGTGTGCCATATGAACTGCAATATTTAACTACCTTTGAAAACTTGTAAAATATGGGTAGAATCTGTAGGGAAAAATAGTATGCAGATATTTCACAAACCAATGTGGATGGAATCATTCAATAATGTGAAAGCCAAGAGTAAATGGACCATATTGAGTATCAGTTTCTGAGTATATAATGTATTTTTGGTGTACTCTTAGATAAGGTTAGATGGGGCTTTACAGCCCAGTTTCTAACCAATTGGGTGAAGTTGAGCTGGTGTAGTCTTGGGGTTTGCCATGTCTGTGAAATAACAAGCAATAATACAAGCAAAGAATCACAACTTTCTTTCAGTATGATGAAAATGGACGATGATGCTAGGGTTGGGGTCTGATTGGGACTTTAGGTGCAGGGTGTTTTATGCCTTAATGGAGTGGAGTGGTTGGGAGGGGGGATGAATGATGTAAGCTGGTGTCTCATTACACCTTGTTGCCCATAGTATGGGAGTTAGTCGCCATGAACAATTGAGCATACCCAGGATTATTACTTTTATATAGTGTGGTCACTTTGTGAAGGTCACTTTGGTCTGTCATCCAGAGGACCTCTGTATATTTGCCCTGTTACTCATAACAGAGTTTAAGTTAATCTGAATCATTAACAGCTTGATACCGTAGGTCAAGATTTTGGACAAGTGCAAGGAGCTGCATAAAACAAGGTGAAGCTGCAGCTGGGTAGTCAATTTTCACTGTATGGTGGACATAATATGAGTTCCTGCTAAACTCACAATTCATACATCTTGAAGCTTCGTAGTACATGGAAATTTGGAAGTTTATACAGGGCATTAAATCATTCTTCACCTAAATTTACCCTTGCTCAAATAGCTTCCTCCTTAATAAGATTAAAACCTGACTTTGAAGGGAAAGGCAGGGTTTTGCATGGTTCTTGCATCGACAGTTTATAACCACTCCAACAGCTCTCAAATATTCTCAAATTTTATGGAATTAAAACTTTTTGTTGCAAAGTGGCTAAAGCTTGTAGGTGTGCGCATCAACTAAAATGCCACCTTTCCACCCAGATGTCAGGTTTTCTTTAGTGGTAAGTGATTTTTTAATTTTTACTTGCATGATTAAATTTCAAGTTCCATACACCCTACACTGTTGAAAAGCATCTTTTGTCAATCTTTATAGGGATTTGTCTTGAAAGTTCTAATAGGAGAGTTGAGCTGGCCACAGCATTTCCAGTTGTGGCTGTCTTGCTAGTTTTCCCAACTCCACTGCTTATGCTGAGCACCAAGCCCAGTGGCAGTAGGTCAAGGAAGGGATTAGTGGTCATTTGGAACAGAACATAGATATAAGAATTGTATGATGCACATAATAGGTGCTTCAGCCTCCAAAATAATTAATATGCATGAGATATGTATATATAAGACCTTTACAGAGGTCTGTAATAATTCATGATAAAGGCTAGCTTTATTTGTATTGTTTGACAGCTAAGTGTCATATTGTACATAACAGGTTAATAGGATTATCACCATCGTATTTGTACCCATCATGCTTTGCAAATATTACAGGCAGCAGGTATTCACATTTATTTGTCTGGTTCCTTTCTATTCACTACTATTTGTACCTTTCGAACTAATTTTCACATACCGTGTGCTGAAAATATGCAAAAGCGTAGATTTGGAGTTTATAAATACAGTATTTAACTATATGAAAGGAGCATGTGTTTGTTAATTTGTTCACTCTGTTTCAAAAGGTTGCTCTTATTGGTAAAAGAATTAGAGATTATGAACTTTAGTTTACTCCTGCATATGTTTCTGCCCCCACCCCTTCCCCCACCCCTGCCCCCACCCCTTCCCCCCACCCCTGCCCCCACCCCTTCCCCCCACCCTTATATTGGTATCCTGTTTCCCTATATCCTCCATTTCTGTACTCTCATCTTTCTAATACTTCATTCTGGGCAACATTGAACAAAGTATCACCCAAATGAAGGTTTTCTAGAATTGTGGAAAAATGGAAAAGTTTTCAAGGCCTGAAAAAAGTGTTAATCTTGATCAAAAGTGATCCTCCCAAATCTCAGAAACCCTTTAAAGAGTGACTGTTGGTAATATGTACACACATGAGGGCTAACATGCTTTCCTAAACATGAGTGATATGTGCTGCCCTCTATACAGTAGAATGCCTGTTTTGAGAGTACCAAATTTGTTTCTATTGACAGTATCCACCAGGGGCTCTCTAGCTGAAACCACAGATATGGTGCATGATCTGACTGTTGGGAATGGATTGCCATTAGCCACTGGTGTAGGCAAAGGGGGGAGCATAATGACCAGGGTTTGTCGCCACAGGGCGTGGCACAGGGCAGTGCTACCCAGGTCTCAAAATCTTCACCCAGTACTCACTATCAATATCGGCATCACTGCCAGGCACCAATTTCTTACCCTAACTGAATAAAATTTTTATATTTCTTTACAATATAGTGATAATTCCTCGTTTTTTGTAAGCACTCTCCAATCTGCAAACATTTTTCAAAGGGGATGTCAGACAGTGATTCCCCTTAAACTTCTTCTTCAGGACGATGACCACAAATTACCTGGCTCTCAAAATGGTCTGGTGACAACCTTGACAAGGACCATACCACCTCATTCCTATTCTAAAAAGGAGTTTTCTTATTATTACAGTGAAACAAAAAGTGACTTGGAATGATGCAAAATGTTCTATACAGGTTACAGGGAAGGTGCAAGGAACCCCTCCCCCTCCCCCATGGCAATCAGGCTCTGTGATTTGTCAACCTTATAAAAAATCCTAGCTATGCCAGTGGCATGAAACTGTGACAATTCATAATTAATTGACGAGATATCAAAAGGATGTCTACTGCTGGGGCCCCTAACAAACCATAAGGACCCCTTACTACAAACAAGAGGCATTGACAGTCTTGAAAGGATACAAACAGAAAGTAGCAAGTTATACTTCCAGTGATTCGTCTGGGGAAGAAGGTTTCACGACTTACCTGTTACAAAACTGGTGCTTTCAAAATTGAAGGAAAATTGATGCCTTTTGTTGAATTCATAAAATAATTAAAAGCCATTCCTCAGCTTTTCAACCTTACCAGTTCCTATCTGTACTCGCATTTCAACGGCGATATAAAAATACTGTTTTCATAACCATAGTTTATGTGAAGGTTCAACATCGATGTACAGTGCATAAGCACAAGATAAGATATGACCAGAAGGTTAATACCAGCATTGACGAGGGCGCAGTCCATGTGCATCATAGATAACATAAACCTGCGATGGCTCATTATCCTGTTCTCATGTGCAGAGTATATTTTGGTTGAGAAAAACTGAAAAAAATTGTTTTCCGCTAGTAGAGAGAGTAGCCAGCAAGTGTGTTTTTCCCTTACCATGAGTTTAGTATGAGATAATGCACGGTCACCTGTATCAATAAAAGTTGCGGATGACAAGTAAATGATGCAATGAGCAAAACACCTAAGTAACATAAAAACTACAACGCACCTATATATAATCACTACCCTACCCCCACACTAGAATTAGCACACACTGAGATAATCAAGTAGATGCACATAATGTGTATGACATTTTAATATGGGTTACTGAAGACTAAGGCGTACCACTAACAATGATAATAATGGTCCTTGACTGTGAACCTTCAACGTTAACAAAAGTGATTTCCAGTATAAAACAGACCTGAAGCATTGCCAGTAACAATTCTAAGGCGAAGAGCCAAGCGATGAAACCAGTGTCTGGCAACAGTCCTGGTCCCTGAGAGAGGGTACGTCCCTTATTTGGACACAATACGAACTGACCAATATCCCAACCTTCGGATGCGTTCTAGACTGGATGAAAAGAGCAGATAATACGTCACACTATCTTAACTGAAAGGCAGAAAGAAGGCAGGGAAGCTCGTCGCTGTCTGCTTATATTGGAAAATGAAAATTTGATTGCAAGCCACACAAACTGACACACTGCTATGTTCATAAAGTAATATAGTGACCTTATTCACACAAAGCTTCCCTGGTAGAGGTATACCCTGCAGTCAGAAAAGTTACTGAAGGTTCAGCTAAATGGCCTCCAAGGTTGGGGAACTTTTTGTAGGGATCACGTATGTAATGAAAAAATGTAAATTGAGTAAATGGACTTCTCAAATTTTCTAGGAAAATTCCAGGGGGACCATTCCCTCTCCCCCATTGGCTATAGCTTGGCTACCCTTTTATTTATCAGCCAAATATATAACGGTTCCATAGTCCCACAGTTACAGTGCAAATTATCTGAAAGCCCTGCCAGTGTAACTAGTAGAATGAAAATTTTCCTGGGAGGTTATTGACAAAATTTGGCAACAGGTATAAAAAAAAATATTTTAATTTGTTCTGCAATTGCGTAAAAAAATCATGAATATTTTGTAAAAATAACCATGCAGTTTATGAGTATTTACCTAGTTTTTATTCAATTATTTAAAAACATTGCAAGCAACATCTATAGGCGGATAGGTGAGCAATGGCGTAGCTAGATATTTTCCGGGGGAAGGGGAAACAAAGGAAACGGGGTGGGGCAAGCAAACGAATTACTGTATATTTTTAAATAAATATGGAGCTTGTAATGCAGAAAATTTTGAATTCGGCGTTTTCTTTACGAAAATTTGAAAAGTTTGGGATTGAAGAACCTGTCCTTTCAATTAGCAAACCCAAGATCGCACGGCGGTTGAGGATCGTTGTCGTTACATAATATCACCTTAAGACTTCGGGGTTCTCGGAAGACATTAGAAACTTTCCGAAACTTTCTCTAGATTGCTAGATAAATATTTAAAAATCAAAATTTAAAATTGGAGAAAATATGGGATTTAATGAAAGAAAATTTAGAAAAATATCGCTTTAGTCGTCCGGTTTTACTTGATGATCTGTCATCGCGCAGGAAAAATTTTTGGTCTGTTCTTTATTTTTCCATTTCCAAAGCAAGGGTAAGTTCCAAAACTTGTTTTTACTATTGTGTTAGCCTTCTACATTATTGATTACCGATATAAGGCACGCGCGGAGCGCTAAAAGTTGTTATCTTTAAACTAATATTTAACTATATTATTGAACACGATTGCAGAGATCTTGGAGAGAAATCGGAATTTTATGGAAGAAATGTTACCCGGTGTCACTCGATTATCTGGTGCCACATAGGGGAAATGTCCATTTTTCTTTTTTCATTTCCAGAGCCCGGGAAAGTTTTGAAAAATGATTTCATAAAGTGTGAGCATTATTAATGCATCAGAACTTGAAATTTGCCCTGCGAAAACTGTGTTTTCAACAAATATTTACACATATGGTGTTTGTTTTGGAGAATTCTGAATTTTATTGCAGAAATCGCACCGTTGTTGACCGGTTAACTCAACGTTTTAGTGTAACATATCACAAATTTACCTTGTTTTCATTTTTCTGTAGCTAAGTCACTGGCCATAGGACACTTCTGAAAAACATGCATCTAATGCTTTTAACATATTAAATGCCGTGTGGCATTTCTTTAAAAGTTCCACACGTTATCACTATCTAAGAAACGCCAATGAAAGTTCATTCCGCTGCGAAATCCGGCCCCCTTCCCTCAACTATCATCTCCTCCATGCTCATTCGTTCCATGTTATTTCACGGTCCATTTACTTACTCTACGTGAAAACGGTCAAAAGTGTTTCAATGTTTCAAACAGACACTTTAAGAAAGAAGAAAGAAAATTGAATTTTCGTTTTCAATTCTCATTACCTTCCACTAAACGACATTGAACATGAAGGTCATTAACGGCAAGGTTATCCAATCTTTTAAAAATTGCCGCTGTTTGAATAAAATCAATCTTTCTTGGAAAAGTAGCCTTTTTTAATTATGATTATCTTATACCAATCTGCCTATTCCCTATGTCCCTAAAATGGGAACCCGATATGAGTACGTCAATTTAATCCGCTTCGAACATCGCTCAGTTTCAGTTTTAAATTTCATTTTATTCAGGTAACTCGTTCACATGCATCTCTCATAAGTTACACTACCTCTCCTCACAATCTGGTATTATTTTACACCTGGCTTTGAGCTAAGTTTCCAAGGCATTCTGGGAAACCATTTATCTCACCCATTCTTATGTTAAGTATTGTCCCATTTCGCCGATATAGTATGTTTGCGAATATTAATAACATCTTTTGCTTTATTGTTTTTGCTTAATTATGCTTATTGCAAAAATAATTCTCGGGCCTCATCAATCGCAAGCATCTCGACGTTTTTTATTTTGCCGTACGTAACATCAGCGACAAGTCCCCCCTGCAGCGTCTCCCGTCTAACTAACCGCGACCGGGCACACCGTGTCAATGAACTCGACGGAACGCCGAAGAGCCAAAGTACGCCACGTGCGTGCATTCAACTCGGGAAAGGAAGACGAGACATGACCCATCAACTTGTCTTTCTTTCTCCCGGCTTCAGACATCATCTTCTTCTCCTTCTTAAACAAATTCTTGATGATGGTTTTGTGATGGAGAATTTTGAAGGAGGACCCCATTCGAAATGCGGCTACGTCTCAATCGATTGTCGTGATCAGCTTGTAGCGAAAGACGGAGACCAATCGCGTGGGTCGAAAAAAGACGATGGATGGAGGCGAAGGATAAAATTGAACGGCGTTGGAAGAATGTAAGCTATTCGAGGGTCTGTGGAGGACTGTGATCACGTGACATTAATGTATTTCAAGGCTGAACATAATCTGACCTTGAATAAGTAAACGACAAAAGTTTTCATCCTAATGAATGGAAACGACTCATTTCAACCAGAGGTAATGTCTTCAAAAGCCCAGTTGGAAATGAAAGACAGTAAAGAAGCATGCATGGTCACGATTGGTTGGCTTCTGTGTGACGTGCGCGTCATCGTCTTTGCAAGGTGTGCACTTTTTGAGGGGCAGAACTTCCGGCGTCACTGCTAGGGAGTGTGATCTCTAAGGACGTGTGAAACACAGGTCACACTAAAGCGATATCGGATAGGATTCGGGTCCGACTTTTGTGAGTTTTAATTGACATCTCCAAGTATATGTTTGAGCGGACAACGCACTGTAAAAAATTGCTCCAAATCGCTGTAATTTTAGAGAACAAAAATAAAGAGAAACATAAAGATTACAGACACGTACTGGTAAAAAGTTTCTAAAACTTTTCTGTAATCCTTATTTATTTCTTTATTTTGTTGCTCTGTAAATCTACCGTAATTTTTTACAGTGTGGAATTGAAGTGTAAACTAATTATTTCATGACGTCAAGTTCACAAAGAGCGTATATCGGTCTACGGGCATCCGACAAAGGCTCTCGGTGGATGTGACGTCACAGATTAATTAGTGTAATTCTGGTTTTCGTATTTTTGGAATGAAAATCATCCATCTCCACAGGTTTGAAAACGCTTGCTTCTTAATGAGCAAAAATATAGAATTTAAGGGTAATTCACAAAAATCGGAAAGTAATACGACACGATTTCTCTGTAGTGTCACCTGCACGTAATACAACAAAATTCCGTATCGATTTTAGACCAAAGGACGCGTTTGGATATGAATGTCCAAATTCCAGTTATGGATTTTTCATTGACTTCTTAATTTATTTACATTTCAGGGCTCTGAAAATGAAAATTTATGCTAATTATTTCGTGACCGTCTTAAGGACAAACAGCTTTTATCGTTCTCTGTCCATGTGACGTCACGAAATAATTTTCATTTTGTAGTATTGTAATTCAAATCATATGTCACAGGTTGACAAAATTTTGGGTCTTTGCTCCAAGTATGGAGGAGGGTGGAATCGTAACCCGATCATCCGATGTCGATGTAGTGTGACCCGCTCTTTAGGATTTCACTTTGTTTCTGTAGTTATTCACCCCTAACTGCTTACTCCCTTGTCAGCCAGTGGGTATTTGTTTTTGTTTACCCATCGAATACGCTATACAATACCTCTTTTTCAAGTGCACGGTATCACGTGACTAATAAGTCTATGCTGAGGACCCTGTTTAGCAGTTTAGGGACTTAATGCCAACCAACTATGAGCATTCACCAGTTATGAACAAAGGCAAGACAACCTCTTGATAATTGCGTTTTGGTCATGGAAGATGGTTCGTTATGTTTTGTTAAACTTCGTTTGCTTCGATCCAAAGTATGATCAATACCCAAAAGCTTGGTTCTTTTTCCCTACAGATCTTATTTATCCGTATTATCTGCCTTAAGGTAACATTCAGAATATTACATTGTTGCTTTACTGTACATTTTAATGTATACACCCTCCCACCCCCTCCAAAAGGTATAGCCCCTGGAATATATTTTCCCCCTCCAATACATTTTCTGCATGAGTACGAGTTTGCCCTCATTAATTCATTACTTTTAAAATATCTGGCATGCCGTAAGTTTGAGTATGAGTACCGTATACTGACTGACAGTGGAGTGCTTCAAATGTTTCTCGTACTGGAGTGACGTGTATAAAGTTACTACACCCAAAAGAAGTGTTAAACGACCATGATTCTAATCATAGGCATACGAAGCTGGGTGCAGGGGGTACGTACTCGCCTTCCCAATTCAGGCCAAAAAAGTTTGCCTATTCGGGCAAAACATGGGCCAAGCATGATAAACGGTGACATTATTCGGGCAAAAAACGCTCTTTCCCCCTCATAGAAAATTACCCCCGTACACCTATGTTTCTAATCATTTAACGTGAAGAATACTGGGTTGTTAATCACTTGTTAGAACTCAACATGACTTAGCTTCACTTGAAGGCCAATCTGAAATTTCCCCCTTTGTGAGCCACCGTCTTAATGAAGAATTTTGAATTGACTGCCTTCCAAGAACTAATACTTTCTATTCGAATAATGAACAACAATTGAAGAAACCAGGAACCCTGAAGGATATAATTTTGTACCAATATTTAGTCAAACAATTTTAAAGCCTACGACCTGTGATCATTTCACAAAGCCATAACGTATCAGTGTATAACCAGAACCCTCCAAATGATACGGCTCTGAAGTAAACGAAAGCGCCCTTAGTTAATATCATACAGGCCTGGACAACTTGAGTGTATGTACAGAGATATAAAACACCAAAATCAACGTACGTTTCCAATTAACCCGAGTCTAAAGTTGTGTTAAAGTCTTGGTTCAGTCCATCTGTATCAGTTATTTTAACTATTTTACACAAAATTAATGTTTTACTAAACTTCAAGGTAGCCATATGCCCTGACTCGATCCATTATCAAACCCAGCTGTGGCTCAGTATCATTTCAGCTGCTTTACCTTTGACTTGAAGTCGTTCCACGTGAACTTACTTTCGGAATTAAGTTTTCCGCACAACTGATAACTACAATTGTAACTGACTCCCGCTCTTACATGTTTGGGCAGAACCTTAAAGGATATTGGGACCAATTTCCCTTTGGCACTGAATTCGAGTCAACAATGTTCCGAATCCGAATCGCCCCTATGCTAGCGCCATCTCCATCACCCGTGTCGACGGAACCTTAGACCCACACCAGAATAGCGTAGGTCATATTTTACGCTTCCTAAGACATGATACCGTAATGCCGTCATATCGTCATACCGTCATATCGTTATACTTTTCCTTTAATAGGGGTGGTTTCATTAACTTCTATCAGTAAGTTACATAAAGGAAACACTACCTCTACAACTCTGGCAGTTAGTAAAATTGAAAGACACGAGCTGGATTAGAGAACGAAAATTTTCAACCAACTCATCACTAAAACAGTAGGAAATCAAGTAGCGAAGACTTCGTGAAACCTTTAGACATCCTATGTAAGCGTAGCGCCATCATAAATTAGTGCGAGCGAAGTTTACAGAACATTTGACCGACAATTTTTCGCAGTTTGCAGGGAATGTTATTTCCATGCCTCCTTACCAGTTAACATATAAATATGGGCAATTTAGCCATATAGTAATAGAAAAAATAGTCAAAAATACAAAGACATATGTTTAAGGGAGGGGCCGATCACCTTTGTCCCCTTTACTACACGTCTGACGGTAGCCTACATAACACATATAATCCGCTAAGCAAGGTGAAAGGGATTTGTCAAGAGGAAAATGCTTTGCTTGTCAGAAATAATATATCATTTGAACAGCCAAAATGTAAGGTATGAAAATTCGCCACGTTCACTTCTCTCTTTTTTTTGCCTCTTAGTTTTGCCTTTCATTCATTAACCTCACTGAAATCTTAAACATTTTTTCCTTGTACTGAAAGTTTTACTTATAACTTTAATTTTATCCGAATGTGAATCATTTTGTATTATTGTACTTTTAAATCAGCCAAACTGACATCTTGTAAGGAATCAACTTATTTCGTGTTAAGATACAGCCATGGGCGTCCGCAGAAAAAAGTCAGGGGGGGGGGGCAAAATTTCTAGGGAGGGGCAAAACCTCCAAGTCACCATGAATTGACCCAAAGCATGCAAAAATTTCAGCCCAAAATGCCTCCCAGATCGCCAGAAATGGCATTTCTAAAGCCTATTTTTCGCATAGAAACTTGGAAAAAACGTTTTGTTCGGTTTTTGCTTTGCTTTTTATATTTTTTTTTCAAATTTTTGATTTTCCAGGGGGGGGGGGCAAGTGCCCCCCCCCCCTTGCCCATACCTGCGGACGCCCATGGATACAGCGATCGTTAAAGGAATAAACACTTAAAGTTTTGCTGCAGCATGTGACTTGTTGGGGAATCACTCCAAAGAAGAGTGCATTTCCACCCGGAATGGAGTGAAATTCACCCATCACAAGCGAAAACTCACTCCTAATAGAAAATGTTTCATCTACATGGAATGAAATAAATATTGTTCGTGGGTGATTTTTTGTTGGTTTAGAGTGATATAGAGCGCCACCATTATTTGCGCGTATAGCACAAGGGCATAACATGTAACAATGATTTCTGACACACGACGTCTACATTGCAGGAAATGAAGCCTCCCAAGTAGGCGTACAGGAACACAAGACACTTAATGAGGCAAAAAGCTTCCTGGACGGAACTTTTTAAGTATGCAGTGCACTGGGGGCAAAGTTTTTTCAGTTTCCAGGCTGGGTTATTTTTTATCCTTCAGGCTGAGATTCGCCCCTATCCCCTTTAACCACGGCCTTGCCTCAAAATGGTTTGAATTTCCTTCAAATTGACAAACTTGGTTACTGCTATTGATTTAGTTCCAGATTCGGAAGATTCATGCTATGAAAAATGCTATAAGAGAAGAATAGGGATATAACAATACGTAGGCTTTTGAAAGGACAATATGGGGCTTTCTCCAACCTAGCAACCCACCATTGTCAAAGTCTATGCATACAATAACATCGGCATATAAAATTTCTGAAAACAGTGCATTATAACTCTTCCATGTGACAGCAAGATACCTTTCAAAAAGAAAAATAGATGCATCAATTAGTACAAATACGTGTATGTATATGTATGTATAGAATGGCAAATTGCGAAAAATACTGCCCTCATTTAAGAAAAGTTTTTACCACGGACTTATATGCACGGACAGAACATGTAACGTGTACGTCCTGTCCACAGATTGCCGCTACCAACTGGGACAAAAAAAGCTCACCAAGATGGCCACCGTGAAGCTATAAATCGTCTGATTTGACGACGACTTTGTTATATTTTAAACAAAAGTTTAACTTGAATGGGAAACAATTTCATATTCTGTAATACGTGAAGTGATTTTGACCTTACCTTGCCATATTTCAAAAATCTTTCAACTTTCTTGCAAAATCTGGGAATAGACTTGAACAAGTCCAGACTTTTACACAAAATCATATCAGACAGCCATCTTGGCGCACTTTTTCTCACACGTAAGGTAGCGGCAATGTACCGTGCAGTATGCTCTGTCCATATGTAGTAAGTCTATCATATTTACCTAGAAAATCAAGGGCATCATACCAATGCAGACCGCACAGCTGAGAGTGGGGGTTATAGTTGAGGTCAACTCAGCATTCAACACTGCTTGCATTTCAGGAAAACATACCCTTTCTGTGGGCTGGAGTTGGTTGAATAGGCCTATGCTTAGTATTTTCAATATGTCGTAAGAGGCGACGGGGAGGATATGCTCCGCATCTGAATTTTGTTTGTAACCGAACTTGAACCGTAAGCTAATGGTATTCGAAACAGTATTTAGGCTTTACCTTTATATCTAATAGCTGACACTATATAACACATTCGCTTGGTGTATCGTTTAAAAATCATTTCAAGTTTTGTGTTCCCTTCCGACTATGTTACAGTAGCACGACCATGGGTCCCTGTCAATTTAAAAAAATATACGCAATATTTTGCATTGCTTCGTAAGCTCTGAGTTCCCATGTAAACTCTGTGAATGAATGACTATTTTTTATTCCGTGTTTTCAGATTTACCCAGTGTTTTCTATCTCAGCCCCCGAAAATTTACAACTTTACCATAAAAATCCTCGAAAAAGGATTCACTACCGCAACACTCTTATTCGAGTATCATAAGCGAAAATAATGTCAAAAGACTTTAACATTCATAAAGTAGACAAGGCCTATCTATAACATAAGCTGGGCTTTTAAAAAATCGTCGATGTAATATCTTAATTTCGTGTCACTTTTTTTGAAGGCCGTTGTATAAATTTTACATCTCCCCCTCCAGACACGTTCAATTCTCTAATAACTTCTACATATTAGCTGTCAGCATCGCCAAAGAACATAAGCCATCATATACTTTCAGACAAGGGATTTTTCTTCAATAGATAATTTTAGTAGTACGTTACCATAGCAACTTTTTCTCTTAATCAAGATTTATTCAAATAACTGGGAAAAACTTGAAACACTTAAAACGATATTTACTTTTAGAAATGGGGGTGGAATATTGACTCTTGAGAAAGAGAATTATACATTAAAAGCTTTGATGTGACGAGATTATGCTTAACGTTGAGAATACACATCAATGTATGTTCACTTTTGTATTTTGTCCACTTCCACAAAACCCGATGGTGTTTAAAAACAGCGGGCGATACAAGGGTGATTGGTCAACTCCACACAAAACAGTTGTCAATTATTGTACACTTAATTTAAAGTTTCCAAGGTGGGGTAGACGCCCTTAAATTACACCCCTGGACCTCCTATAACTGCAAGGCCGTAGCCAAGGCGCGGCGTTGGGGGGGGGGGGGCACAACGGATTAGTGATCGCCGTCCTGGGGGAGGGGTCTAAGGGGGTGTCACCCTCCCCTTTGGAAAATTTTTGCCTATCTGATAGGGCTAAGATGCAACATGGTGGATTTCCTGACATAAATTCTCTGTTACAGATGACACAGTGGTATAATAAGATATGTGCGGTACCGGTAGCTCAACTCGTTTGTGCTGTGTTTTCCATTTTTCCATAGCAATAAAATTTCACTCATACTTTTTTTTTTTTTTTTTGGGGGGGGGGGGGGGGCACGTGACCTCCGTGGCTACGTGCTTGCAGGCTAAAAGACACAGCTCAAGCCACCCCTTCATAAATTTCTAGATCAGGTACTGACTAAATGAATTTCAAACTGATTTCATTGACCTTGAAGAATTTTATATTAGTATGGCTACACTTGAAGTGGTGGTTTATGTTTTAACGTTCTCTCTCTGCAGGTTTTTGTTCATTGCGTGTGATATTGCGACTCATAGATCTCATAGTTAGAGTTTAACGGCACGGTTTCCAACCTATTGGTTCAAGTCGAGCCGGTCACGACCTTTTTTCCAGTTGTGGCACACTGGCTTGTTTTCCTACTCCATTGCTTATGCGGAGCATCACTCACAACAACAGTAGGTTCATTTTTTGAGTCGTTGGTATGACCCGACCTGTGAATCGAACCCGGACCTTCCGCGTGAGAGACAAATGCTCTACCGTTAGACCAAACACACGGTCGCGACTCATGGAAGCTATTCACTTCAGCTGTGTAAGAAGGAAATTAAAACGTGCCCGCATTTAATTTACACAAAATTATACCGGCTGAAAGAGGTAGTTTGTGTATGAAAAATATTTTGGTGTATTTTGCTACCAGCCTGCAACCCTATTCCGCGATAAAATTTGCAAAATGTAGAACGTGTAAACGTAAACCATTAAACATACCATGATTTTTGTTTGTTGCTTCAATCAATGCTAGCTAAAGCGCTGTAAAATTGCACTTTTTAATAGGAAGCCTTCTTCATGGCGTTACCCGCCAAACGCTTGCTGAGACACCACCAATAGTAGTTCAATATTCTTACTCTGAAATACAGTGACTCTCAAATATAGTGCCTTAAAAATTGATGCTATATCTGACTGTGTTACTTATAAAATATGTTTCAAACGTAGTTTGTATAAAATGAGGTAAAATACAGCTTTATTAAAATTAAGACAATCTGACTAATTTAATTGGCATTTTTTATTGTATTACTCCGCTCCGTGATATTTCCCTTTTGAGCTAAGATCATGGCGGAAAACAAGTACGGTATACCTATCATTCGAAGTTCTCTCCCTCAAAATTTCAAAGGTGATATGGAAGTCTTAAAAGTACCATAAGAGTCTACATTGTGAGCTTTAGCCTAAACAGATGAATGACACATCCAGGTTGAGAACGTCTACAATTGTATAGGAGTTAAGTAAGCATCAATCTGATTTAGTGAATACGGCATTGAGCATATATTTATATATATTAAACATTTATTTATTGGCCCGCTACGATATGCGGAATTCCTTTTTAAGCCCCTTTTGACATTGTAACATACAGGGAAAGGAAATGAAGACTGCATGAGGGTGGCACTTATTATATGCAGGCAGGTACGCAGCTTTTTCAAAGTGCAGGTTCGATTTAAGCAGAGTGGATTCAAAGCGGATAGTTACCTCTAGTGGCCCATATCGTACCGTGACAATTTTTGCTAATAATGCATCCTACAATCGCCGCCAAAACGAATGAAACAAAATCCCTGCGTAGCTGATGTTTCATTGCCTTTTATCCATCTCACATGGTAGCCGCTCTTCCCCTTTCCCCCACTTCAATGTTGGTTGGGAAAAACTGACCAATCCTAAGTAAAACAACATTGAAACGGGGGAAAAAGGGTTGGTTTAAATTTACTTTTGGTGGCGATTGTAGATTGCCGAAAACTGTCATTCTTATGGTGCGTATTGTATTTCGCGAAAAAACCTGTGTGATCTCCGGTGTTAGATTTTCCAGGAAAAAGAGGTTAAAGAAAACATGCATTTGGTAATATTAATAAGAGGACATCGCTAATCGGTGAACATTATAGCAAAATGTTTTAATTTCTATACTAGAGGCTTTAGGGTGCCTTCCCTGCCGTCACAAGCCAAGTCACTTTTTGTCAGAGTCAAAACCGGTGTAGTACGTACAGCTAGCTGAGTTCATTAGCGGAGGTTTACGGCTCAGTTCCTGACCAATTGATTTAAGACCAGTCTGCTACCGCTATACCTAGCTGAAAACAGCTGACGACCGACTTCATGACTCTCAGTGATATTTACCCGGCAGAGGGCATAGCTACCCAATTATGACGTCACGTGAAAGCATATCTCTATTTGATCGATGATTGTTCAATACAATTAGCAGCAATAAAGTGCATATACTGGAGAATAGAAAAATTGAAAGGAAAGAGGTACCAAGTCCACTTTGTTGAGGTTAATAAAGATTTAATTATAAAACAAACATTGAATAAGTTGTTTTATATTAAAATATTTTACGCTTATCTTTTATGTTTAAATATTGGTAAGACTTTATACTGACCTATCCCTAAGTATAAAGGGGTGAGTTTTCTCTTATTTCAAATATAAATTACTTAAAATGGATAGATAAAAAATGTTGGTATTATTTTCACGCTTTCACGTTTATTTTACGTATGTTCAAACAGTGTTAGTTTGTCCAAAAAGAGGAATGAAGTAACAATACCGTTCGCACTTTAGCCTGTCAAAATTTGGGTCTATCCGTAAGGACAAAAGGCTGGTGGCCACTGGTGGCTGATGGCTGGTAGCTGAGTGGTGTTTATGGAATCCATATTCACCTTGGATGGGGTTACGTGCAGCACTCCGTAGCCAACAACAGGGAGAGAACCTTCGTTAAATTTCCCCTAAATAATTGTTTCTCAAAAGGAATCCCCACCGTCCCAGGGAACGTTGTGGGAAGTCTCAAGGGGCCCTACACAGTACATGGGAAAGTACGGGCATTGGGAATGATTTCGGGTCTCTAGAGGTTACGACATACCGCCGTGACGGCAGCGATTCATCCAGGGCATTCAGGAGGTCAAGGGACAGCAGGAGATAATTTTATGATCCCAGATAATCCCAAAATGGCATCAATAACTTCACCGGTTGATCCAATTTGTACCATGTGAGAATTTTATTGCAGTAGAAAAGCTTTCTTGCACCAGCCATATTTTGATTCCTATAACTCAAGAGATTGCTTGCTTGAACGCTTGGCTATGATGGTGTACAGTGGGACTACCAAGACAGTTTTTAGTAACACACATGACATACAATTGGGGAAATTCCATGCATGTGTGTCAGAGGAATAGAGAACGCATTTACATGTGAACTTATCAGGAATATCGTATGCAGCTAGAATTCGGTTAGTTATTATAGTAGTCGTCACTTTTTCAAAATTTTCCAAGTCGAGGGAACTTACTTTCTTTATGAAATGAAATAATTTGTACGGGTTAAGTTTGCTTCAAAACATAGGTTAGTTAGTTAAATGTGGTTTTACGGTCCAGTTTTTAACCAATTGGTCCAATTAGAGCCAGTCACGGCCTTTTTTCCAGTTGCGACACACTGGCCTTTTCCCTTCTTCATTGTTTATGCTGATCACCAAGCACAATGGCTTAAAATTATTACAGCATTTCAGTTTATGTTGGGGGGGGGGGGGAGATTTCTGCCCGAAAAAGTACGGTAGTTATGCCCAGAAGACTATCTGAGCTGTTGGCGATGAGAGTACAGAAAAATTTGAATAATAGGACCCCTCAGACAGCCGAAAATGGCATTTCCCAAGCTCATAAGTAGAGTCCTAAACAGTTGGTATTTTGAGCTGTCCTTTACAATAAACTGCAAAGTGATCAAAAGGCTACTATAGAAAAGTCTTTTTGGTCCGAATAATGTAATTCTGCCGAAGGACTATCTTAGCGGAGCGCCTTTGTTGGTTGACATGGAGCGTATAGGTAATTTGAATAATCACGATCCCTCAGTCCGCCGGAAATAGCATTTCACAGGCTTGCAAGTTAAACCTAAGCAATCGCTATTTCAGTATATTGATTGAGCTTTCTTTGGACGAAAATTTCCCTTCTAATAAATTAGCAAACTGCAAAGAGATCACAAAGTTTCTAGAACCCGCTGGGACGTGGCCATTTTTCGGCATGGGGAGGGGCAAAATCTACTTACTAATCGTCCCCATTTTTGACCACCTTCCGGGAAGGGTGCGTTAATTGATTTGTTGTTTGCTGTTTCGAAATATTTTAATGCAATATAGTAACGTGTTTTGCTACTTTTTCTACACGCCACATGTTCTACAAATGTCGCGTTTTTTATTCTATTGATGCGTACCGTTTCCGTATATTGGCAAAAACAAAATATAATGTACAGTCCTTCAATGTTCTGTTTAGTAATTATTCGACCAAAACACTATCTGGGGGAAGTGCCACATCGGTTGACGTGGAGCTTACAGAACATTTTTAAAATTTACACCTCAGACAGCCGGAAATGGCATTTCTCACGAATGTGACTGGAAATGAAGTAGTTGTTATTTTGAGTTTTAGCTTGGAATGACAGAACAGGTGAACAATCTAGTCTCATCTATACTATCTAGTCTTATCTTGTAATTATCATCTGAGAAATTTATTTCGTATTGGACACTGTCTAAAAAAGGAGGCTCCGTTGTCATTTTGTTGTCAGAGCTTTTTTCTTCCACGGTATGGCTACGGCTACCCTTTTATATGGTACTACCTTAATGGACCTCGAACTCCTTCAATCCTTGCAAAATCGTTGTCCTACTATTTTCTCGGCACTGACCTTCCTGACCTCCGGGGGCTTCCTTCCTGACCTCCGGGGGCTTCCTATTCACGGAAGTCAAAATTTGCTTATATAACATAACATAACAGGTTGAAGGGCAAAGGAGGGTCAAAGCCCCATAAGATGCCCTGAAGTCCAGGAGTGAGCGTGGATGAACACCGGCGAACTTCGCCTTCTCTTTTCGACTAGTGCTCAGAGGTGACGAGGCAGGCGTGTGCTAATCGCTCCGAATCCTGCTCCCGGGACCGCCATTTAACGTACCCGTACCCGTGAGCGTATCCCCAGTCTTTGGCCACTTTCCCAAAGGCTGGAGGGGGTGGAGACTTACCTGCTCAACAGCTGAACTGAGCAAGCGGACAACTTCCTGAGTCGGACAACTTCCTGAGACGGACAACTTCCTGAAACGGACAACCTTTTGTAATTCACCAATTTTTTTTTAACCCCCTCAGCATCGCTGTGAACAGTTATGCTGAACAAGCTAATTTTTAGACCCCGGAAAATTTCCAAGTGGTGCCACCGGGATTTGATCCGGGGACCTTCAGCATACAAGGCAGTACGAGCCATCTCCACCCACATGCTTCATAGGAAAACCTTACCTTTATCTGGTCCTGTACCAGGTCTGCAATGGATGGGACCATACTCTAAATACCTCCTTTAAAGAGGAGAGTGGGTCATGGCGCCTTTTTATTGCTGGTCCTGCTCTGCGGAACAGGAATTCCTTCTCACATAAGGAATTTGAAATCTGTAGCACTTTTCAAAAACGGCTAAGACTTACCTATTTAATCGATTGTATTGTTTTGGCAATATTTTCCTTGTGTTCGTAAGCGCATTGTTTCATATGGAATTTGCGCTGTGTCACTGTGTTTGGCTCGAAATGATTACACGGGAGACGTGTTCCGGGTTTCACCCCTTTATTCGCACTCATGCCGTTGAGGCACGATGAAACTAGAAGAAAACAACCAAAAATTAGAAAAGAAGAGCAGTAATACGTCACATGAATGATATGTACAGGTATTCTTAACAATGCAAATTTTTAGACATAAAACAGGCAAACAGATACAGACAGAAACGAGACAAAGACAGAGGTAACTCGGTTAACATTTCCAGCCGGGTACACACACTCAGGCACACACACACACATACACACTCAAACATACAACTCCTCCAAAAAAAGTTATTTCTGCTTCGACTTACAAAATCGTTACGGGGTTATAGCGTCACCCACAACGAGGCGACTGCGGGTAACTGGGTTGACTGGGGTGACTGGGATAACGGCGGTGACAGGGATAACGGCGTTGACTGGGGCAAACCTGTTACGGAAAATTAATGGATTCCGAGTAACCCTCGAACAAGTACTCTATAAAGTTCATTACATGCAAGACATTTTAAATGAGCACTCACAAAACAGCTGATATAAAGTCAGGAGGAATAAAACATTTTTAACAACCCCTTGAAGCAGAAGATTAAAAACCGGCCTGAACGATTATCATACAGCAACATGGTAAATCAATATAGTTACACACGAGGTCAGACATTTCTTCGCGAAATTTAGTCTAATTAACTTACTGTAATTACTAAAAGATAAGCTAATAAACTTACTCAGAAATAAACGGGCGGTTGCCAGAGGATGCGGGTAAACACAACGAGAAGGAGAACAGAAGTGAACAGCATTGACACGCGAGTCCACGCAACTCAAAGAGAAACACCTGCGTGCATTCCTGACACGCGTACATACTTGGAATCCGGCCAAGTGAATACCAGAGGTTGACCGAGGAACTTATCGGTGACGATAACACGCTGTATAAAAATATTTTTTACGTATGTACGTATGTATGTAATTATAAAAAAAATAGCAACTTGCTAAGTGATGAGAAAATTAGCAAATAAAATGCTCTATAATCATTGAATGAAACGGTCTTGTATCTATCCCGGGGAAACTGTATACAAATCCGATTGAAAAACATGCATAATGTTTTACTCAACTGCTACTCTTGGTAAAAAACCTTCTGATTATATGATTTTACTTCTAACACCTTTTGAAAAAATGTCACATTACGCGATGGGTTTGAATGAATTTTCAGGCAGACTTATGAGAAGACAATTTCACATATATGCAAACCATTAGGCACTACAACTTACCCTTCCGTCTGTCCAATTAATTGGCAATTAAAAACATCCCAGAACTTTTTTCAACCTTCACCCGAATATTTTACCATTTTTGATCAAAGTTTTTACAATACAACAGTATGAAGTGGGCCTAGGAAATTGTTCCCATAAGCTGACCGAATGTTTCGCAAATCTTCCTTATCACTTTTATTTTCCATGAAAATTGTACTTTGAAAATGGCGTCTTTTGTTTTTCGGGCAAAGTTTTTAAAGAGTTCAGATAATCAGCCATTACGGTCATTGCGTTGTTTTTCGCAAGATTTCGCTGAGGGATGATTGTTTATATTAGGTGATAATGGCTTCCAAAATGTGTCGTCATTTTTTGTCTTAATATTTTCATTTTTCGTTTATACGCTATCCTGACCTTGATACTTTTCTATTTCGGGCAGAGGTTTGAAAGAATTTGGATATTCGACTTTTTCGGGCATTGTGTTGCAAAACTACTGTGAAGTAAAGCTCTCGAATAAGTACTCAGTTTTTGCATCGTCTAGAAAATGTTTCGAATTTTTGTTGGATTTTTCATGAAAATTTTACCTCGATTATGGTATTTTTCCCCTTTTCTGGCTTCTCTCTTTTAAGATTTCGGGCGCTCATAGGAGTTTTCTAAGTAGTAAAAACAGTGCCAATTTTTAAAACTCAAATGTCTTCATGAATTTTTCCCAATTCCTGTCCGAATTTTAGAGGCTTGCCAAAATTCTTGGGCAGTCTTCCCTCCCCCTGCCCCCGTCTCGTAGGCCTGTACTTCAAATCCATGTGAGCCTGTAATCGGCGTGTTAAGCATGGAAGGATTTAACATACTGCAAGAAACCACTTGGGGATGCACACCAACTAACTATTTGAGACTTTTCCTACAACTTTTGCTATAGACGAGTCCGGACAGCAAGTGATGGTCTGATTTTCAATCGGCCATAACTGGGGTCTATCACCTTTTAATATTTCAATTTCCTTGCCAACCTGTATCACGGATGGGTGTACACTTAATTGTATATTCTTCAATTTCTTCTATTTCACTGAATATGGGGATTTGAAATTCATGCAGACAATAAAAGGAGACGATTCAGGGCTGATGGACCCCACCAATGGCTGCCTACAGTCACTAAACACAAACGCTGATCTGATTTGTTTATAGTTCACTGCATCCCTTTGTCCTAAAACTGTAATATGTGATCAAACTTTGATTGTGTCCATTGTGAGTATTGCCGCGAAGACTGCCGACATTTAGAAATTGGGAATATTTATCTGACATGCATGAAACCAGCTAAACGTACTCAACAAGGTGTCGTCAAATTATATGTCTAACGAGGAGACCAAGCTGCCTTTCGGAAAACAGCAACTCGAAGCCCATCCAGAAACGCTTTGTCTAAAGAATGCCAAACGAAAAGTTAGGTACACGAAGCTCTTTGAAAAATTTGAGGCACTGTTGAAAAATGAAAAAATACTCAACTCGTGTTTGGGAAAGTAAAAAAGTTTGGGTTTTATGGAAGAACGTTTCCCTTGTCATTCTAGCAATTTCTATTTTCCCCACTTTCCCACTAAAGATGAAAACTGTCTGGACCACGGCTAGAGTCCTTTTGCAGACACAAACCATTTTATATTGCTCATGTCCTGAGCTGGCGTTATACCAAGTCCATTTTATGTATTTAGAACGCTCCCTGTGCATGTTGTATTATGTGAACTACACCACGTTACACCTTTTGGCTTTGATGTCAAAGCCAGAAGTGAGGAACTTGCAAATGTCAGTAAGCCCCTTCCGATATCATGAACTCAATATTGAGACACTAACGTTGCATTCGAAATATAATGTTGTATTTGCGTAATGAATCTTCCATGCACAAAGTAGGCTCCTAGGCCCTATGCCTAACAAAAAGATAACACAAGTTTTTATCAATTCCAAACCTAGTTTCTTTACAATCACGCTTATACGACAGAACAATATCATAATTATGGACCAAAACCTTTATAAAAACCTGTACACCTGAATCTGATGTTAACCTTTAATCAAAGAGTAAGCTCGCCAGAGAAATTTTTGGTACTTCTTTTTTGTACCGTGTACGATCATTGAATGTGTGACTGTTGTGCCCGATCGGGGTATTTTTCTACAGTCCACCCTGGACTAATAATGTACCGATTAAATCGTTATCCGTTATCCTCCGAGTCTTAAACGGGCATGCAAACGAAAACAATGGTGCAGTGTCCCGTAAGTAAGCCAAGGGCCTTCCTTGTTTCAAAGTGTTGCTCCAATGAAAAACCTGCTGCAAGGAGAGCAATTTACCATTTTGACTGTTTCATGTTACTCAAGTGGACGAAGCGTCTCAGCCACTCAGCCCCTTCCATAACTCCCTCATCCTTTACGCCAACGAAGTAGATCAGCGCTTCTCAAACGGTGGCGGTACAATGCATAACTGACATTATGGGACTGTACTTGAGCTTTTGAAAACCAAATTGAATTAAATTCCAGACGGCCAGTGGCGCAGCTACTGGGGGGGGGGAGTTGCCCCCCCCCCGGAAAAAATTTTGGGGAAATTTGATGAATCTTTTTAGTTAGAATAAGAAATTGTGAGACATTTCTCATACATAATTCGTATTTTCATGCAACAAATTAACTCATATTTCGTCAGGGTCGCTGGAACCGGCCCCATTCGCGTTCCACAGAAATGTCCTCGCCGCGTAGCAGATTGAATGTTCTCTTGTGCTTGTATACGCATGGGGGTTATGATCAGTGCATTTCAGTGCACAGGAAGCTGTTATTCAGGTGATATTTGGGAATTCAGTAAAAGGATGTGAAAACTGACAAGTCACTACCGTAGACCCCGAGGTTGTTATATATGTTCTTCTACGAGCTAGCAGTAGCTGTACGATTTTACTCTGTGTACATAACGATGGATGGGGCTGAAACAATCCATGGCCAACGATAAACTTAAAGTTAATCTAGAAATTAGAATTAACGGGATCCGTTTGGCACACTTAGATTTTGTTACTTAGCCTTATCCTTGGAGGCTTACAAGCTAGTTCGGGAAAATAGCTTTCTGCTCACTTTGAGTGTAACAATAAATGGACAATGAGTACCTTGTAGCCTTCTACACTTAACAGACTGCTTTTCTAACAGGATATCCTGATCGAGCCACTATTAGGCCTCCTTAGTGGCGTGCGAAGGGGAGACCATTGGGCCATGAACCCCCCCCCCCCCCTCACAGATGCCATTTTTTCTTTGTTCTTAAAAATACGTAGTCTAACTTTATTAACACAGATTTTACTTCAAAAGATAGCAAATGTGGCACCAGATTGCTTATAAGGACACCCAATTTTTCAGAAATTTTCGAAGGGAAGGATTGTCCCTGCAACTTTCAGTGATGCCAACTTTTTTTTAATTCCTACAAATAGACCTAGGCAAATTCTGTCAAATTCCAATTTTTACTTAAAAAGGTAGACTCTGTTTCCCACTGGTGGCATCGATAAAAAAGACTACATGTTTAGATTCTCTTTACAAGTATAAATACGCCATTTTGACCATCTGAGGGGTCTGATTTTTCGAAATTTTCTTTACACTCCGCGCCAACCAATGGTGGCGCTTCGCTCGGTCTTTTGGGCAAAATTACATTTTTGGGGTAAAATTAGCTCTTAACTCTCTGATCACTTTGCAGTTTACGAACATATTTTGAAGTGACCATTTTATTGCAAACGAAAAAAAGAAGAAAGCGACTGGCTAGATTCTTCGTATTAGGCTGGAAAATGCTATTTCCGGCCATCTAAGGGGTCTGATTTTTCCAAATTTTCTCTACGCTCCGCGCCAACCAATGGTGGCGCTCCGCTTAGATGATCTCTGTGACAAAATAACATTTTGTGGCCAAGAAAAAAAACAAATACCGATCAATGCTCTGTTATTTTGACTCCTAAAAGTGTGCAAATTTAATGACAAGTTTTTCTTCGTAAGGTAGCATAAATGGCATAAGGAAATGCATGTCAAGACACAAAAATTTCAGTTTTATCCTCATGAACCACCACGATTCAACTTTTAACATTTTTCCTGTCAAAGTCGAAAATCTTGCACCATTTTGCATCTAGGCTCCTTGAAAACGTCAAAAAATTTCCGGACACCCCTCCCCTTAGACCATACAGCATGCCCCTCCCCCTTCAGAGAAATCCTGCGTAGGCCACTATGTTAGTACATACAAATAAACCAGATATTGTTTACCAAAATAATATACTTTGTCATTTCCGATTGCTCTATGTTTTACTTCAAGATTAAAATGCAGGTAATATTACAAAATGACATGGTAATGTTGTTCTACTTGTAAGTTTGCATATTTTATATGACATACATACACATTGACTGGGAAAAGTTTTGGGGAAATTCCATACGTTTGCCCCCCTGGAAAAAATCCTAGCTACGCCACTGCAGACGGCCCACAGTTGACAGCCACTCCTGTCACACGATCTGCGGGACTTGGATATTATCGGGCCAGGTCTGTGCATACACTGTAAACAAAAATTAGTCAGTGTCTGGACTGACTAATCACTTGATCACATTAGTCTACAATATTGACTAATATTTGACTCAGTTTAATTTGTTTCTAACAGATACTAAGCCTTCTTGACCGAGTTTTGATTGATATTCTTCAGGTCATTACTACGAAATTAGTCGGATGTTATCACACTTTAGTCAAATATGAGTGACTAACGTGGTTAGTCAATTCAGACACCTCTTTACTAACTTGTGTTTACAGTGTAGAGTGGATAGTTTTTTTTTTTTCTGACGATAACAGGGAATTTTGTTTTAAGTAAGAACATGTTGAAACTGCAAAGCTTTCTGTTACAAGGTTACTACTTTCACGGGATATGATCCCCGTCCGGAAAATATTATTTCGTTTGCACTCAGCACCTTAATTGGCCATTGAGCCAATTAAGCCCGACCCGAACCAAGGGACCCTGAAATTTTATTCGAAGAAAATTTCAAGTTGTCACGTATTGCAGGGAATTAGAAACTATGCATGTAACAGTATAAAAGCCCTTAACACATACGTCTGGAGTACTGTAGTACTAGTCTATTACAGAACTGGGGGGGGGGGGTTCTAAAACCCGTGACAACGTCACGATAATGATGAATGGAATTTACCGTCACGGTTCATCGTCACGTCACGTCCTACGTTAAGTCCTGCTGTACTTTTTGCATGTTGTGTATAGGCCGGACAGGCTGCCTAAGTTACTCCATAGAAGTTCTACCTACGGTTACTCTGCATAGTCATTGGCACGTGCAAATTCAAAACGCTCCAAGCTCGTCTCAGTATAATCAATGTTGGTAAGTCTAACATGTTATCAAAGTTACAGTATGGTATCGTCACGGGTTTGGGCCTCGTCGAGGATTGTATCCTTCGTCACGTAGGTCACGTCACTGAGTCGTCACGGATTTTAGCCGATCCCGAACTAGGAAGGCCCATGGACACTGAGATCAACCAGTTTGGTGGCACGTCACTGTAGGAGTTTCGTCCTGCCGGAGAGGATCTAAGGGGAGTGGTGTCCTAAATGTTGTTAATCTGGGTGAAATTGTATCCTCCATTGTATAACCGTATATATTGGATTTTTGTTTTTGGGCGTGCACCCGGGGCTACGTGCACCCGGGGCTACGTGCACCCGGGGCTACGTGCACCCGGGGCTACGTGCACCCGGGGCTACGTGCACCCGGGGCTACGTGCACCCGGGGCTACGTGCCTGGTAGTAGCCTCACCATAATGACAATACTCGCTCAACATATACGATGCGATTAACATAATAACTGAGGCAGTGTAACATTTGCATAAAAATCCTAAATACTCCTAGCACTCTGCAGTGATTCAGTAACCCCTAAAACGTTTGACTCCATGGAAGCCATCTTGTTGTGTGTCAAAGTTTGGGTCAAAATATCCTAATAGATACGGTATATGTGCGTCATATTCTGCAGGAAACGTGCGACAGTCTATAACATGTTGGGTCAATTGCATGACAGAGGGGTGCGTCAATGAAGAAATATATTTCACTCGTCCCAGCGAACATTGCCCAAGTTTGCCCGAATGCCTGAGGGTCCGGGGGGTCTAACAATTGATAAGTGCATCACGGCTATCAGAAACGAAGTAGACCACAGCAATAGTTTTCATTTTATCACGTTCATAGTGTTAGACCTCGCTGAACTAGGGAGATAGGTAGTACTGGCCACGCAATACTAGAGGGGGGAGGGAGGGGATCTCACTTCAAAATATTAAGCCGCCTCCCTACAGGTTCAAAAGATACTATTCTCTTTATGTACTTTACAATATCTCCCCAATCCCCATCTTTTTTTTTCGCCGTACCCATGAAAACTATTCTACCCCTTTCAGAACATTGCCTGCATGGCCTTTTATCCGAACTTAACTACCCTTCAGGTGACTTAACTTACCAAGTTGACGTGTAACTAAACAGCATAAAATCTTCTGACTTGTATCATTTGCTGGTCGACCATTCTCGGCGAAAACAAGACTACTGGGATATTCTGTTGCGTATGAACCACTGTATCTCCCGACTCATGAACTTGTTCTGGCAAGGCACCTTAAGGGAAGAGAGGGGTGTAAAATGGTGAAGGGGGCGCGAGATAGGAAAATCTTCTGAGATGTACACATAGTACATCAAGAGGCAAGGAAAGCAGCCTAGACCCCAATAGAAGCAGCGCAGCGAAGGTTTGCTTTAGTTCAATGTCTGCTAATCATTGCTTCTAACAGTCTATTGAAATGGCAGTAAATGGGAAAAGCATTACATTGCATACCGCTACATGCCGATAACGTAAGATGTACCTTTGTTTTGGATACGTTGCCGTTGCGGATAAGCGCATAAATATCGCATTTTAGGTTGTTCTTCTCCCCAATGTATTATCGGTTACTAAAAACAATTGGTAACTGAAGAGAATTAAAGCCTTAGCTGTTAAAATATGTGGCTTAAAGGAAATCATTGAGTTGAGTTCGATAACTTAATGAGAGTGTTAAAGGGTCACTACCACAAGCCAATGCTAAAAGTTAACATGATAATCAAGTTTTATATCCAATAGTTATGGAAAGGTTAAAACTGTGAATTTTGTGGTGTACTGACTTGCAACTGTTTGTGAATAATTTGAAAAAGTGTCTGGTCAAGAATTTATGAAAACCAAATTGATCCGCTAGGTGCTCACTCATACTGAAATAGTTATTGGTATGGAAGATATGGGATTGTCTAAGTTTGATCATTTGTCATTAGTAGCTGAAGAAAACTTTACAAATTTGGAAGAATTTGTTGAATTTCATGAACCAAATAAATGAGCCTTTTTAACAAATTGTGTTACTGGCGTGAAATGGCGTGAGAATTTTTTGTAGGACGGAAATGGAAAAATTTGTTTTGAAAAACCAATTTACATTGGTTTCAAACTTAAGAGTTGGAATAAAGGATAGGGCCACCTGGACCTTGGGAATAATTGGCCTATTATTCAATATGAAAGTTTGGGAACCTTTCTCTGCCTCCAAAAAGACAAAAAGAGAATTTGCCCTATGTGAAACGAGACTCCAAACGTTCTCCAATAATTATTTTAAGCTTTAATCAAAAAAATAATGTAACATCAATTTTCTTCAGTCGTCGATTTGCTGATAGGAAGAAGATATACTCCAATAATTCCCCGTCATTTCAAATTTCCTTACAGGAAAACCGGATTCCCCAAGTACAAGCTCCATAATTTAAAATATTTATTTCAAAATTGAAAATTGCGTTTCTATATACAGTATTATGTTCACACTTTAAAAAGATCTGAAAATTTGGATGCTTACACCTGTACCCAAACCTTGGAATCTATCTGACTACAGCCGTGCACTGACTTAAACCAGGCAGGCTTCGTACCTGAGTTGCATATAACTTGGTCAAGTATAAGAGGCCTACTTTTGCCTAAAATAATTACATCCTCTTTTTTATTGCGTTGCAATAAATCGGGCTTTGACTAGACCACCAACGATAAATGTCACACTGTTTTACATGTACAATATCAACTGTCCGTTAGAAGGCTATATACGTGCGACTTTGCAGTTGCAAACAAGATCTGTGCTGAAAGATACGATCAAGTTGTTAACATCATAACGATGGGGACTTCGAAAAAAAAAAAAAAAAAAATGAGATTATTCGTCCAAACATTTTTAAGAATTGATACGTTAATTTTTTCACAACAGTAAAACATTACTCACTATGTTTCTTTTCCACTTATTCCTCTTCTAAGATATGCAAATTAAGGATGTCTAGCGGTCGGCGGATCTTTTCCTTGCATTGAAAATTCTTTGAATATATTATCAAAGTTGAATGTCAATTCATTTCCCTCTCATTAATTTCTGAAGTATCCCCATTATTCCTTTACTTAATGTTATTTTTAATCAATTGCGCTTTTTCACATGCATGTTTGTAATTGCGAAAGCTGCATGTCACTTGACCTAATTACTCATTGTTTTTGCCAAGGTAATTCTTATTCAAAGAAATATAAAAGAACAAAGTCAAAGAAGTCATTATTTATTCATGAAACAAGTTAAAATGCTCAAATAAACTGATTCATTCATTTCAAGTCACGTGATGTGGAAACTTTATTTTCATTGTGTTAACTGGCAGCTTATTGTGACTGGAGTTCTACATATTCTAGCATAGCACGTCTGTCTTTTTGCGAAATAAATCTATTAGGAAGTACAGCCCGTCTTGTATGTCAGGCTGTTCTTCTACTTCAACAAGAACTGGTTCGCAATTCTGTTGCAATCGAAACTTAACCAGGGGATTGCCACGCAGTCTCCCTGGTGTCACACGGTCTAACGGTATCCCACACGGAATGGCAAGCAGTTGTCTGCTCTTATCAGTACATCGGTGAGATTTCTGGCATTTGAATCTCAGAGGAACTTTCTAGAAAATACTTTCGTTGAACTTGAAATATTTAACCCTTAGGAGACATTAGACTTTAACATAAACCTGAAAGAACTACTTTTTCGGATAATTTCCCATGTCTCTATGTTAGAATGGTAAAACAAACTGGGTCGGCCATAATACGAACTTAACCCTAAAAGTTAAATGAACGTTACATAAACACGGAGCAACAACTACGTGTTTTAATTGATTGCATGTGTAAAGAGAGCAGCTAAACTAATTGTATACGATATGCTGCAATCAATCGTTCTACTGTTATTATAAAACGACTAAACAAATTTCATTTTATTTGTCTTTCAAGTATCTTTCGTATTTTTTAGTAAAAACATATATCTAATGTAACTAATATATCTAATATAGTAAATATATCTAATGATAAACCAAGCCGTTAATCCTTGTAAATTTCACATTTCAACGATAAAATATTTCAACACCATTAGCCGTTCATGGAATAGGGCAGTGCGCTACACTTATACTTCAAATTGAGGTGGCTGCATTTCACCAAAGTTTGAGCACAGAGCGGGAAGAGCAGCTCTTCCAGCTCCCTGGTTTGAGTCAGATTGCAGCAGGATTTGACCAGGAGTCCGGGTCACTGCGGTCGAAATTCAAGTGCAGGGGACATACTAAAGTGAGGTCACTAAAATCAAAAGTATAGCTGACATTCAAGGTAAGGTTAAGTCACTTTCCTGGATATATCCCGCGGGGCGAACTGTGTTTGCTCATCGTCTCCCTAGGGCTATTCGGGTTATGACCAAAAAGAAAATACTACGCAGCCTGCTTCGTAGTCAAATATACAAATGACATTATACCACCATTAGCTTCTCCGTTGATTTTTCACACTTTGCCTTTTTTCCGTACCCGTCACAGCCAAAGGTCACACGTCAGACAACCTCACTACCAGTGACGGGGCTAGATGTCCAAATTTGGGGGAGGGGCAAACTTAGGGCAAAAGGTAATGACATGGGGGAAAACATTTTTGAGCGCAGTTCGTAACCAAGCCTAAAGCGCCCGTTCCTGTAAATGGGGGGGGTCCAGTAGTCGAAGCACCGGAAGCTCTGAAATTTTAGCATACCTCTGGACGAAAAATTAAGTCTCTGGAGTTGTTTACTGTTCATATTTCCGGTTAAACCAACTCCTAACTGACCTTTTTTCTGGGGGGGGGGGGCTGTTGTGGGAGGCAAGGACAAAGATGGTTGAAAATGCCCTTCTTTCCTCGTAGCGCCGTAACTGCTCGCTACCACATGATTCCTGGCTTTGAATAAGTTCCAAGGAGATAAATTGCGCATGTTCTTCTAACTAATACGAGTTGGGGGATTACGACGCCTGCATTGTGCCTTACTTTTCAGAACTATCATTGAACTCCAAACGAAATAAGGAAAGAGAATAACGCTGAAACACGTTGTTCAAGCTACACAGGTTTTCACCTCTTGCGATCATGTACGGGATACTTCAAGTAGTCCCGTTGCACATTAATTAAATTATACTTTACCAAATGATGTATCGCTTTTTCCAGCGTATTTATGACAGGTTTTGCTTTTCCCGTCATAAAGTGCCAGTCCTTCACATCCGTTTCCAAATCTTGTTTTACTTTTCTAACGATTCCGAGCAAAGCATTTTTGTCCTCTGAAAAACCTAAGGATACCTATTAGTTATGCAAGACTTATGACGTAAAACAGAAGCACTCGTATAAAATTGCTTTCCGTACGAATTTTAAAATAAGTTGTTTTAGCAAATTTCCCATACTTGTCACTTTGAGGGATGATGAGCTCATCTTTAGAAAACCACGGATTTTTGAAAATGTCCGCCTGAGGTAAATATGCATGACAGACGGCCTTGAATTGAGGTTCAAAAGACGCAATACAGCTGAATATGAAATATCTGTAGAGTCGTTCTTTTATTTCTTCTTACCATTAGTTCAACTTTTTCATTTTTGTTCGTCAATACAGAAGGAATGGGAATTTTCTACTGGACGCGACAAAGTTACACTCGAAAAGGTGTCAGCGAATCGGAGCACTGACTGGGGTCACGCCTGTTTGGGGGCACATTTTGACGTAATGAATTCACCACTATGAAGGTGAGGGCGGGGAACTGAATGCGGTTAGTTGTGGGTAATTGGGGTTACATAGGTAAATAGAAGCAGAAGAGGGGCGGCTTAGATATTCAATATTCAAAGTGGAGGAAGACACCCTTCACCGTCACGACGGCAGTTTGAAAAACCCCGTCTCACATATGTGAATAATCTCTTGTATGGGCGATTCTGTTTCGATTTCATCTTTAGCGATCTTCCATGTAACACCTCCTTCCTCGCCAAGCTTTCAAGTAAACTGTCCCTGTCCAAAGATCATGAAAGGCTATTAATCGAAGTAAAAGTTTCGATTATATAGACTGTGGTTTTACTTTGTGCCTTCCAAATTGACATTGCTACCCTCTATCGCCGAGACATTATTAAACGTTGAGAGAAGTTGCGCCGCTAAATCTCAGGTTATCCCTTATTTAGAAACGGAGTTGTGAACGGAGGCTACAATCCATTTGGATATAGGACAGACGTGACGTCATCCTTTGACACGCCATGCTATCGTTGCCTCACCAATGGGCGGCAAAGTTTGTCATCGCAGTCATATCGTGAACAACAGAAAGTGACTTTTGTATTTCAGTACTCAATGAGGGTGATCTTTAAGCCGCGGTCATATTAAAACGAATTCAGATCGTGTTAAGATCCGATTTTGGGGGTTTCGTAAAAATCTCCATTTCTGATCGGGAAAGTGAGCCAAAAATTTGCCAACATATGTAAATATGATTTGCATCTGTTGTCTGATTTTTTTTCGTGACGTCCCACCAATGCATACATTTTTAATCGGACCAAGGAGTTGCTAGCAACTCCCTGATCGGACAGCGTAGTTCCTTATAATCTGTACATCAATGTGACGTTGCGTAATAATTAGCATAAATTTAATTTTCACAGTCACGAGGTGCAACCCATGTGATTACACAGGTTGGCATATTTTGGTTCATTCTGACCAAAGATGGAGAAGATTTAAAAAAGTTTTACGGCCCAGTTTCCAACCAATTGGTTAAAGTCGAGCCGGCCACGGCCTTTTTCCAGTTGCGGCTCACTGTGATGGAATAAGCGATTGATTGGTAATTAAAAAACATAAATCTCACCATTCGCCTATTACAATATTTTGCCGTCCAGCATGGCGTAGCAACGTTCGCTGTTATGCAGTGATTATGAAGCCTGTGCACTACCTCTATAGAAGCTCATGAAGAAATACCGGTATCCAGTTAAATTTTTGCGTACGTAGCTGCCTGTATATAAGCCATAGGGTCATTGGAAGCGTTAAAGGGGGAAAACAGAGCCCGTTACGCAGGTAGTTTCTATCGAAAGGAGACCATTTCATGAAGGGTCAATGATGGACTGGTAACATATTATTCTGTCTGTTTATTCGGTTGACGTGACCGAGAGGAAACCCGTTCATCTCCTAGCAACACTACATGGGCTTTTAGTGGCCATCAAGTAATGAAATACCTTCGCTCCAGCAGCCAGATATTACAGTCGTTGGCGATTGTATTAACTGATAAATGTAACTTGACGAGAATCTAACTTGGTTCCGGGTCTGGTTTGGGGTTTAACGCCCACATCTCTTAATTTCTTGTTTAATCTAGCGACGTCCAAAGCTTCCCTTTTAGTTTTGAGTCACAATATAACTATCTCACTTTACAAAAAGTAAGAAGCGAAAATAAATGAAACAGAATGATTTTAATGCATGGCGTAGTTTTATTTCAGAGACAAGAAGTTTTTTCACATCATATTTACAAAAACGCCATGTTGAAATAGTTCCGTGTTGTTATTTCAGAATTTGGAATAACACCTCAAAAAATATTGCAATTACATACATTTCCGTCTTGTGAGGGTCCAAAATAACACTACACGGAGATATACAAATATAAAACTTTGTAATTGAACTTTTTTCTTAAAAAAAAAGAAAAAAAAAAACATCAACAGCACAAACCCGAAACAATATTTTCTTTAGTATTTTCGTCACACAACCGTGAACTCTGTACATTTTGAAACAAAAATGCGGACACTGTATAACGACCGAAACGACTGCGAAAAGGTTAACAAACAATGGAAGCTCTTGGCGTTTTTACTTTATTTCTATACTATTGGAAGTTTATGATTAACCTTCCAATAACAATTGACAAGAACTTTGGATAAACGGTTATTGGCTTTCCGATGAAACGACTGGGGTAAAACATCTACAGCTACAGTGCATATAAAGCAAAGATACTTCCATAACCTACAAATAACCCTCAACAAGTACTAACTGAATTGCAAACTTTCAAATTTAAATAAGTTATAATAGCAGTTTATTCGGACTTCACGTATTATGGGACGGTCAATTCATCCCATACCTAGCAATATGGGACGGTCAATTCGTCCCACGCCTAGAAATACTACCGTAATATTATTTCATAGATGGCTGGACTGCAGCTTATACAGAATTGCGCCCACAGCAGTACTGTACATGACAATGTATTACAGCAGGGTTGTCCAACCTTTCGCAGCGGTGGGCCACATGTAATAGTTATGATGGACGAGGGGCCGCATTCTATACTCGTTTTTTTTTTTTAGTTTTTTTCCGACGTCCAAGGCAACAAAATGAAATCATTGCACTGATTCATTTTCGTTTTAGATTGAACAAATAAATAAATTTCAGCAAAAATTGATGATGTTGGGCAGAATATTCGGACAAAGTTTTTTTTTTATATTCCTCTTAAATCATACTCAACCCGCCCCTGTGGACAACACTCCAATGTAGCTACATGTAGCAGAAATTAGAAATAAATTATTTCATTCAAAAGTAAAAAAGTAAGCGTGTCATAGCGGATGGCAAAGCCTAAAGTTGCCATCAATTAATCTGCTTATTGAATAATTTTGCAATATAGATTATATCTGACGGGCCGGACGCAACCTTTTCGCGGGCCGTAGGTTGGACAACCCTGTATTACTGAAAGGATTGAACCGGAAGGAATGGAATACACGAAGTGCTGACACGATTAACCGTCAACTACGGCGTATTTGTTTGTAAGAAAAAGGGGTGTCATTGAGACTCATCGAACTTCTATAACACCTCCCTGGTCGGACACCCAAACTCCTGCCTCTTTGCAAATGCAAGAACACCGTTAGCTGAATCTGACAACAACAATTTCATTTTTATGACATTTTATGATATTTCAGTTCAGTCTGTCTTAAAACTTTTCCTTATAATTTATTAACTTATTTTTCTGATCATGCTTGGATATTAAAGGTACAAAATACTGAAAATTCAACTTTCAAAAATCAGAAAAAATCCTCTTAAAAGAGGTCTACGGCTGTATGGCGTTGGCGCCTGTCTTATACGAAAGTATTTTTGAAGAGTTACTAAAGACGTCATCATCACGTGATACGCCTCAACTGATAACCCTTTGAGACTTTTCTCTAGGAGTTGATTGTTTTCACGACGTTTCTAAAAATACAAGTTTTTAAAGTAATACAAAAAATGGGATCTCTCAAAATAAAATAACACTAAGTGCAAAATTAATCCTTGCTACAAAAGTAAAACATGAAAAAGTAAAGAGTTACGGTTTAACATTAATAATATAAACCTTAACCAATAACTTTTTTCGAAATAGAAATTTTAGAAGATTAATGGTTAGAGCTTTGGTGTATGTTGTCTTTTGGCAACAACATTTTACCGAAGCCGCTGCCAAAAAACGGCGACTATGAAAATCCTATCCCACAATCCTTTGCACTTGGATATTTAATGAGATCTATGGCTGTATGGCGTTGGTATCTGTATACCCTAGAAAAAAATATTATCGAAGGTTGCAGCAGAAATATTGCGCAATTTAATTTTATGTACAATTACTTTTTGTCCCCATTATCATGATTTTTTGTTTGTTTTTTTTTTTCCGGCTGTCAGAGGTAGATGAATGAATATAAAGGGCGTGGATAAAAATAACCACATGAATAAGTCACGTGATTAACAACACCCAGAGCCCGTAACGGGTATTACCTAAAGGTATATATGAAGCTTGATCGTAATGACATTTGGGATTGCCAGTCTTGCAAAGACAAGAGGAATCAAAATCACAGCACTGTATATAAGCGAACACAAGACTAAAAGCTTGAAACAAAGAAAGTTGTGTCTTGCTTTATTTCAAGGAAGCCGGATGACGTCATTAGTGAGCTTTAGATTGCAAGACCCGGACGTCAGCTACAACGTAATGACCTCACATCCTGCATTGTCCCTGCCATTTCAAAACTTGGTGTAACATTATAACCTATTGAGTTTGAAACGGCACAGGCACAAATGACGTCACCCCGTCGTAGATGAGGTCCGCGTCGTGTAATCTAAAGGTCCCTACTATATGGTTACAAGGCAGGTAGTAGTAGTAAGAGATGCCATAGGGTTACTGAGGAGGGAAAAAATCCGGGAAAGGGATCACGTAATTTCCTTCTACAAAGATCGTCGTACACACCAGAGATCACCATAAGTCTGTAAAGTTTTAACTTATATTCGTTCAACAAGAACATATACCACTACGATACCAACCTCAAATATATTACGCAGGGTAGCGCTTGATTAATTTCCTATTTTACTTTGAACAGGGCGTTAGCACCGTTTTCTAGGTTTCCCGGGGGTCAATCATATACCTGTCCGATTTTCTCGACAGGTAACAACACAATGTTGATTGAAAGTCTAACCCTTCACGGCTTCCAAACTTTATTATCGGCAGCAAATTACAAACATTCTCTAACCGTCATTTTAATTTACAACATTTCTTACTCTTTAACACTTCTCAGCTCCTAGTAGAGTAATATCGTTAGTGTCAAGGGACTACACAAGGAGTATTGCTGAATACCGTTTGTTTGAGAGTTTTGTCAACTTAAATATTCATTCGAAAACATAAAATGTCGTTTCTCTAGAAAATGCTTGCCAAATGAAATTTCGTTTCGTGACAGCCGTGATAAAAACCACACATGATTCTCACGATGGCTGCATGTTCATTAAAAACTTTTAAACAAAGCGACTGAACAAAGAAGGCTATTAGTTACGGCGACAGTCCTGACAGTGCAACGGTAATCATAACCTCATTTATGTAATATACACAAACAGAATCAAATTTGTACAGATGATTTAGTTTCCATATTTTTCTATGTCAATGCCCAAAACGCCCGTATAAATGACCAATGGGTTTGCTTGTAAAGTGAGCACATGGGCGTGGCAAATGTAAAACAGATTGTCTGATTTGCTAAGTACTAACACGCTCCGGATTTGACAGACGGACGCCAGGAATAGACTTTTCAATTCAATATTGACGTGATGGTCTTGTATTTTACTTAATTTACATGACAAATGGGCAGACTGGTGATTGGTGAAATAAATGCGTCTGTAAAATACCCAAACACGATTCTTTGTCGCCGGTTACGAATAAACAAACAGCCACGAATTGACGGCCACTTTACTATACCGCTAGCGGCAGTGGCAACATTTGCCTGCAGTTTTGGTGGTAATTAAATCGTCCATTATGTCCAAAATGGGGGAAATAATTCACCAGAATCGCTAATAAAAACCACGAAAGATCTTTCAACAACAGTAAATGGGAAATATTCCTTTTTTGAAAACGAAGTGATTTCTTTCTTTACTTTTTGTACCTCTGAAATCACGATCGTTGATTTTGCGATAAACAAAGTCACCAAGAAATGCACCAAGTGTGTGTGCGTCCAACAGAGCCGTCTAACTGAGATTTTATTTCAGAAGACCAAGCGTATTCTGAACTTCAAACCTTAAACTCAAAGACTAATCCTAACCCCCCCCGTTACATTTTGTTGGTATATATTTGGAGTACTTTTGAAGCTACCATGACTCGCTTGAGCTCTACCGACGAATACCAGTGATCATTACAAAACGAGGGCAACCATCTAATGGAACCGAAAGAAAGTTTCAGCTGGAAGTTTAATTTTTAAATCAGGCAGATTGGTATCCAAACAACACCTATTTCCAATTTTGCTTGTTTTTTTTATTTTTTCTTTTGCTTGCAATAAAACAGCGGTTTTGTCACAAAAAACTGCAAAATTATCCACTTGATAAAGCTATCCCTATCTTATAGATGAACTCCTCTTACTAATGTAGTAATGTTACTTCATCATTTTGAGTATTTGCAACCTACTGTATGGCTTTCTTTCCATACTGACATCTATTCATAAGGTCTTGACAATTTCATAAAACCTGAGTACCACGTGTCCGACATTCTTTTCTCGGAATGTAGTTTTTCTTGCAAGAACAGTTTTAGTAAAAATATAGGTCAGGGTTGAGACACAATGTTGAGTAACATTAGCAAAAGAACTGAATTCATCAGGCTTGTACCTCGAAAAGTTTTGAATTTGAATTTGATGTTTCGATCGACAGTCTGGAATACCGAATATTTTCTGTCATTCTTAGTTTATGTTATCTGGGAAAATAATGTATGTCTTGTCAAAACTATTCCGTGAGGAAAATTCATTATAGTCCGCCAGTCTAAACAATACATTTAAATAATTTTAATTATTCCGGAATAAGGCGACGTTTAAGCGTCAGAAATAATGTTTTGTGAATATTTATAAAATAGTTTCAAATATAAGGATAATTCATTTTTCATCGCATCCTATTTTTTTTTCATTTTCATTTTCATGAGGTAACATCGAGGCCATTCTTCAATCAGCTACTACCGGAGGCGTCTAATACTACCGTCATTGGCAGCTATCCAAACTAAAATCTTATTTAAGCTGCCAGGCAGTCGAATAATGATCGCTTAAAACCACTTCCGCAATGCGTGTTACGATCGGAGGGAAATCAGTAACTTGAGAAACAGAAAATTGAAGTTCCAAAATTATTCTGGAATTTGAATAATTGATTAGCGCCATTTTGAGTATGACGTCACAGACCTCCTTTGAAAAAATACAACTATCGTTTTTAAACCTCAGTTTTTGGAGGAGTTTGAGGAGGGTTTCGGTGAACAGAAGGTTTCCGAAAAGTATTTCACAGAATGAAGCAAAATCTCACGTAAAGTGAAGCAAAACTTATAAATGGTATTTAAATCTGGAATGTTCTGTACTGCTACATTAAAACGCCTTACATTGTAGGTCAAGGTTACTTACTTAAAAGCACAGTATATTCATGATATCGAGAGCTTATAAATAATTATATCTAACTCAATTCTGGTTGAATTAATGAAACAAAGATAAAATGTTTCCCAACAATTGCCTTAATTTTGAAAGGGAATCTTTTGAGCTTAAGAATGAAGGACAACAGCGGTCACCTATATACTTATTTTGAAGCAACACCTAAATCTCAAAAATTTCTTCCTGTTTCTCTTAAGAGTATCTTCCAAAATATTTTTAGGACTTTATAATATTGTAAATCTTCACCGCAAACCACGTAGTTTCTCTTTGTGAATTTCACAACTGAGGAGAAAACATATTGTCACATGATTTTCAAGAGCCAATCATGACACAGGACGGTCTGCTGTACAACTTGAAGTTGGGATGACTACAGTTCTTGTTGAAAGGGAAATTTGTTTCCATAAGTTTTCATAAAAACTTTTGCCTCTACCAAGAAATTTGTGCAAAGCTAGCCTCTATAGGGAAGGTTAGGTTAGATGGAGTCTTACTGCCCAGTTTCCAGTTCAGCCCTGGCAAAAATAGGTGAAGGGAGGATTCACCAGTTTCTGATGATCTATAGTTTTCAATTTTTATGGCAGTCTAAAAAATTTTTCTTCTCCTTAAAATGTGAAATCAACCTCTCTTTTATACACCAAACATGGGAATACCCTGTTAAAGACTTTCATGTTGGTAAATATAACAAGATAATGATATGCTGATAGGACAAGAATTATTGGTAAGAGATAAGAAGTTGGGCAGAATTATTCCTAGACAAAGAACAATCTAGGGACATGTCATCATCCATGGGTCTTGTATCATCAACTGTTCTAATATCATCAGTGAACATAGTATCATCAATTGACCTAGTATCATCTATGAATATAATACCATATAAGGGCCAAATACTATCAATGGACCTAGTATCACCAATCAATCTAATACCATCAATTGACCTAATATCATCACTTGACCTAATATCATCCATGGACCTAATATCATAAATTGACCTAGTATTATCAATGAACATAATAACATATAAGGACCAAATATCATTCATGGACTTAGTATCATCAATGGACCTAGTATCATTACTTGACCTAATATCATCTATGGACCTAATATCATCAACTGACCTTATATCACCCATTCACCTAGTATCGTCAACGTACCTAGTATCATCAATGGCCCTACTATCACCTACGGGGTTAGCATCATCAAAAGGTTAGTATCACCTATGAACCTAATTTCATCATTACACAGTGGAATAAACACTAGTAGCTTCACCAATCAGATATTATATCACATAAAACCTAATCAGAAATACCTGCTGGGCCAATTCAAATACCTGCAAGCTATCACTTAAGCAAGTACAAGCCGAAGACCACAGGGATGGTCATTTTGTCATACTCCCATTGTTATATTTCCTACCATTTTGCTTGGTGCTCAGAACAAGCAATGAACTAGGGAAAACAAGCCAGTGAGCCACAACTGGAAAAAAGGTCGTGGCCAGCTCGACTTCAACCAATTGGTTCAAAACTGGGCTGTAAAACTCCACCTGACCTGACCTAACCTAACCTGACATTTTTTTTGTGAGGACAGGCTAATTTTTCTTGGGTTGGGCCTCAGGTCAATCTTCACATGTACACACTCTTCCCCACCAGCCTGCCCCTTCCCAAACTCCCATGGCCAAAATGTAAAGAGACAAAAACGAAAGCATTGCTGGATGGGTAACGTTAAAGGTATGAGGTTTTAGGGGTAAATGATTTCAGGGGGATAAATGTGAAAAAATTGATTACTTTAAATGGCAACTTAAATTTCTGGGTCGGGGGAGGATTTTCAAGGGGGTGAAAGATATTTCAAAAGGGACATGCCACGTTACCTATGTGGGCCTGTGTACTCCATTGCTAGTACCAACACCACACAGCCAGACCTACCAAAACCAACTCTCAATCAATATCACCCACAACCGTAACATATCATCAATTGTATATTGATGGTACCAACCTACCCACATAGATATCATAACAGCACATACAATTAGTATCTCCAATCGTGGTACTTTAACCTCTTAATGGGGGTATCAATGCGATGTACCATGGTACCAACAGTAATTATGTGGTATCAGCCTCACATTGTGACTGGTATCAATGACACCAATACAAACTGAATGGTCTTTAATACCACCTGCCCCATAAATTCAACATTTCAAAACTATAGACTTCAGCTGCATAAAGTAGGCTGTAAACAGAGGTGTGGCACCACAGTATTTTGATGGGGGGGGGGGGCACGGAATCCGTAAACATGGGTGTGACACCACACTATTTTGATGTGGGGGAAGCATGGATTCTGTAAACATGGGTGTGGCATCACGGTATTTTGATGGGAGGGCGAATCATTGGTTCAGTGCTCATTTTATTCTTTTGTCCCATTTTTCCTTCTCTTTTCACGTTTTCTTGCAAATACAGGGGGTGGTCTATCCCCCCCCCCAGCAGCTGCCACAAACCATACTTTCTTGTTATTCAGTTGTTCTGCTATTGTAATTAGTACATCAAAATAGCATGGCTGCTGCTGCAGCAGCTTGCATGGATGAGGGAGCCAAGATTTGGCTATTTTGGTTCATAAAAAAAACATCTATAGGTGGAATACCTTACCAGCCTCTACTAGTAAATTTCTGCCATACGAAGCAGAATTTCCAATGCCTGCAATTTATGTAAAGTATATAAACAAAAGAGTAAGCAATTCTGCTAAATATTAGAAACCTCAAGGACCAAAAGGGGTAGCTGAGTACAATTATAAAAACATTACTGAACATCAACCACAGACCACAACAAGGTTTTTCATCTTCTAATGAAAAGATGGGAGAAATTGCGTAACAAATAAAAGAACAGAAAGAGTGAACATATATAAGATATTTGAGAGGTACTGTTACCCCTCCCCTACCATTTAATATGCTTACCAGTGACCTCTGATTATGGTAATGTAACCATCACAACAAGAACCCCTACCTTCATGCAAACAGCCTCAAAGTTCAGTGAAATAAGATGAGAATAATTTAATAGATCAAAATGATAAAAAGTTGTTAAAACTTGGGCAATGGGAAACACCAAAGTAAAGACTCTGAATTACAAAAGTTCAAGTCCTGCTCATACACTTAACTAAAAGGTCTTGACATTGAGAAATCGTTCTATTCTTAACATTATATTTACCTTACACTCTAAACAGCTAGTCAACACCAGGGTACTTATGTAGAGGCATACTGCTATTTAGTTGGTCCATACAAAAAATGCAAACAACCTTCTAGAAAAACATCCAAAGCGGACTTCCACGAAATAGTAAGTTAAAAATCCTGGATGATAAATGATAGTGGTTCACTTTCAGTACACAAGATGTTGTGTTTTTTTTTCCTTATTTCTTTTACTGCCAATCCTTACGTCCTAACCTCTCTTATCAAGGATTCATCTTTTGATGCAAGAATGCAATAAGTAAGCCTATATCTATGATAACCTCTCATGCAATATTTCTGCTAAAACCTTTATATCTCCTACAACTTTCTGGGGCTTAATAAACTTGACAACCTTTTGGCCCTATTTTGTAATGAGGAGGATGTGATCTTACAATGAAATATGTCATGAGATTTTCCTCTCCGATTTAAACTCAAATCACTACTTTCTGTGGACCACGGACCTGAGTTTGCACAAAACATAGTTACTGCTGCGTAGTATCAATATTGACATGGTGTGTTGCAACATCATTATGTTGATGTTGTAAATTTAAAGTGTGGTTGGGATATCAACATATTGAGCATAGCTAAAAGACTTGTAGTCAAGTGGCAACTCGAGTAAAACCCTTCAACTCATTCAGACTTCCGAGTTATTTCCCCTATTCAAACAACATAGGGTCAGTCTCTGGCTCTTGACGCGAGTTGCTAAAATAACTGCAGATAGCTGACTTGTTGAGGAAAGAGAGACATGAATACATCTCTGATATCTATACTTTGTATGTTGTGTCGCAACATCAACATATTGATGATACCTATAATTGTAATAAGAATATGTTGATCAAGTTGAGTAACATACCCACACTTTGGGAATATTGTAACACAGAAAGGTCTTTTATATCAATACCTTTCCTACTAACTGTTACAAAAATAAGTAACTGCACAACATTTCACTTTTACAAAAGTTTGGTCAAATTTGTCAGAAATCCCTCAAATAGCTGCCATATCTCCCTAGTGCAAATGCAAGAGGGTGCTTTCCAGACCTCACCCCCCCTGGCCCTTTTCACCAGATCAGCAATAACAAATACACAAAAAACTTGCATATTGTTAACCTAAGACAATATTCATGGAGGCTTTCATTACCCCCCCCCCCCTCACCCTTTTTCAAAATGTTTGGATCTGTGCCTGCCTCATATAACACATCATCTCCTTTGACTGATAAAGCTGCCAAAATTGATTACAATAATATACGTCTCCTCACTTGTTCCTTTCCTACTAAAACTAGTCCCATTCTAGACCTGTCTTTTTTTTTTCACCAACACCTTTGATCATAGGTTAAAAAGTGTTATGTCAAGCTCTCATCAACGGTCACACAATTCACATATATTTATAAAACATCTCCCGGTCTTACTGAAATATCAAGTGTTACACTTTGACACCTTTTGAAAGGTTTTACAAAAATATCTGACCATGATTTCATTTTTGTACAAACTTTTTCACCCTTTCAGGGGAACTTCAGTTTCAAGCTGAATCTTTTCACACTGGTTCGGACAACATTAATGTATTGGTGGTTGGGAAATAAGCTTGGTAAAAACCTCGATACCCCTGAGAGACTCAGACTAATAGAATCATAATCAGATGACTCACAGTTACAGCAGAATTTTCCATCGCTTCTTAACATGTTTGAATGAGTAACGTTTCTTGTTTGCAATTTTACTTTGTAAAAAATTCTTAATTTCAACGATATGGCATCTCATTTAAAGGCAATATAAGCCATTAAAACACTGCTGGATACTACATTGTCACCAAAATACATTAACACCATAGCTAGTAAAAAAACAAAAACAACTCTCATACTATCTTTAGTATCTTGCAAAGGCCCTTCAACATTTTGATTCTTAGATTATGCTTTATGCAACTTTTATGCAATAAGACCTCAAACAAATAAATTTCTTAGGTTCTTTTTAAAAACTGAGGTAGATTTTATTAGACAAATATAATTTTCTTTTCATTTTCCTGTTTTTTTTTTTAATTTTTTTTCTGCAGTAAAGTAAAATATACACTTTATGTTTACAAATGTCAACTGTTTATGCAGTTCTATTTGGTTTATTCTGTTTAGGTATCATATCAAACTTCTTGGCTGCAGCTGCCTCAGCTAGGCTGCAGCTGACTCAGCTAGGCTGCAGCTGCCTCAGCTAGGCTGCAGCTGCCTCAGCTAGGCTGCAGCTGCCTCAGCTTAGCTGCAGCTGCCTCAGCCATGCTTTGTTGCAACACACATTACAATAGCAGGAGAGTAGCTACTTTGTTTTAGTAATCAAGTATGGTTGTAGCTGTGGGAGCTGTAGCTTGGCTATTTTGACATGGTGCTTACCTAACATGTGGTTTGTACAACAAAGTAGAAACTGCCCTGTGGTAAGGTAGTGCAAAGTGACACAGAAGACCATTTTAAACAGTTCAGTTGTACGTTACTGCATCTTGAATTAAAATGAATGAACAGGGTCAGAAAAGTTCAGTATTGTTTAAATTCAAAACTGACAGTAACTTTAATTACAGTACAAAAGACATGATTGTCCATTTGCAATGTCATGTTTGATGTTAAATCCAATAGAGTAAGGATAGGTCTATTAAAAGTGGCTAATTGTAAGGCAACATGTAAGAATAGGCAAGTTGCGGCTCCCTCAGCCAAGTTGTAGCCATGCTTTGTTACAATACACATCACAATATCAGTCCAGCTTTATCCTGTAATTGGTCTTAACAAGAAAGCAAGCATGGTCCAAGGTAAACTGCAGCTTAGCTGAGGCAGCTGCAGCCTAGCTGAGGCAGCTGCAGTCCATGGTTTGCACCTGCTGGGATCCTTAATGGTAAGCATTTTATTAAAGGATAGGATTTAATGCAGTGTTGTAATTGAGTCACTAGATTAGTGGCTCGAGTCACCAGTTTCCAAACTTTTAAGTAACTTGTGTCGAGTCATGGACTCGAGTCACTGTACTTTTTCAATTGGGAAATTACTCCTGAATTCTATCGAGTCACTGTCATTTTGAGAGAAAGTGACTCGAGTCGTGACTTGTTACAACACTGATTTAATGACATGGAGTGTACATGGGCAATGAAAGTTGACTAGACCCTTAAGCCAGTGGTCCATTCATGCAAATTTCAGCATATACCATTTTCACAGGATTGAAGAATATCCATTTTTTTTTTCAAAAGCATTTTCTTTGTGCTATGTGCTTTTCTAAGATACTTTTAAGAAAACCTTCTGTGAAATTCTGAAGACCTCTTTATTTTAGGCAAACCCAACAATATTCTTCTTTCTATCCTCCTGCAAAGACAACAGATCCAACAACAGTTCATAGACACTGCTTCTCTACACATCAAATCAATATTTCTGGTTTTGTAAACTATTATCCAACGATGTGACAAACCCAATCTATTCAACAAGCCCTTTAAAGCATTTGCTGCTCTTTTGCAAGTTGTTTAAAAGCAGGAAAAGCTTTTAATAGAATATTAGATATATCAAAATGCTTGCCTGCTTTCTGAAGAGTTCCTACTCACTACAAAGTGACCATTTTGAGGTAAATTGTGGTAAGATTCCTACTCATAACATAGCTAAAAACTTTTTGTAATTGGGTTTGTCACATGGACTTTCTATACATGGACAGAGCATACTGCACATAAGATTGTCGCTACCGTACGTGTGAGAAAAGACCTAGCAAGATGGCTGTATACTATGGTTTTGTGTGAAAGTTTAGACTTGCTCAAGTAAACCAACAGATTTGGAAAGAAAGTCGAATTATTTTGAGATTATCAAAAGTAACATCAAAATCACTACATGTATTGCAGGAATATGATATTTTTTCTCATTCAAGTTAAAATTCTGTTTAAAATATTGCAAAGCCGTTGTCAAATCATACAAATTATAGTTTCACAGCGGCCGTCTTGGTGCACTCTTTTTTACCCAGTTGGTGGAGACAATTTACGGATAGGAAGTATGCATTACACACTCTCTCCATGTACATAAGAAGTCTGTGGTTTCCTAACATAGTTTGCTTCTAACACACCTCAGTCATGAAACACTTTTTTTTGTCAATAACACAAGTCTGGTCAACTTTCAGGCACATCACCTTCTTTCAGCCTCTTTTCTAAAACTATTGGTTGCATCACCACCAGTGTTTGTCTTATTTTAATTTTGATTAAAAATAAACTTCCTTTGGCCACAAACAATCCTAACATTGGTTCCATAGTTTTATGCTCCATTGTCTAGCAGATGAATTGAGACAGTTTTAGGCTAAACAAAAGTACAGACATGGGCAAAGATTTCAGGGGAGTGCAACCCAAAACATTTTGGATATGACCATAATTCGGCACTGGCATGGATATTTGTGAGTACGTGAATATTTCATTTGATGGCCACAAAAGGGACTTTTCTGCTTGCTTTGCAAGTATGTCATGTGACCGGTCAGATGACATGGTTCCGAAAATGGTGGGCAAAGATAGGCAGGTGTACATAATAAGTACACTCAAAACTGCACACACTGTGTAAACATACATGGTAAACCATACAGTTTCACATGCATCACAACAGACAGTCCATTTTACCCCCTCCCTTCCCCCACATGACCACGACACAATTTTAATTCCTGCCTGTGCAATTTTACTGTTTTTATATCCTTGTATACCATACACACCTATTACTGGATTTTACATCTAGGAAACATATAGGAGTGTCATAACCTAGAATCAGGCAGAGGTAGGAGTTGATATTCAAAGTGGTAGCGAAGAAAAGTTTGTGTAAGCAACAGGGGATGGGATCTGTCATTTACCTGTAATGTTTTGGATGAAATAGGACATTGTTGAGTTGACAACCACAGATGAATGAGATATTTCCACTTTTAAGGAAAAGAGGGCAAAAGTTTTGTTTAATTTTCAGACCATATGAAATTTGCTGGGAATTTATTTGAACATGATGTGTAATCATGAAACTCCCATCTTCAGGCTAAATTTTTTAAAACCTAATTTTAAAAAATCCATTTAAGCCTCTCCCTGAAAAATTAAAGCTGTCAATTACTGGAGGGACTGATTTGAAACCTCAAGCTGCCATAAAAATGCTGACGAAATATAGAGTTTGCTTTATTTTAGGAGTAACAGTATTTACAAAGGCCCACTTCAAGGTAAAATTTAACAAGATACCTTAGAGGTATTCATTAGATGAAACAGCTATGACAGGAAGTTCAATTGTCAACAGCTAGTGACAAACAGCTACACAAAGAGTACAGTACAAAGCATATGCAAAGTGATATGCAACTCTCAGTAACTTTCTACAAAAGCTGTAAATTCTACAACTCAGTATAGGGTATATTAATTAACTTTGCAGCATTTTTAGTACAAGAAACATTGCACTGTCATTTTTGCCCAAAACTATTGCTTTTCTTTAGCCAATTGCTATGCGTCTGTGAATTCAATGAGATACACTAGGGGTGTACAAATCTGCATATGCTTCACTTCTGTTTAAGGAAGAGACTCTGTCATGAAGTCCACATGGGTTAACATCTGGCCAAGCTATATTTATGAAATACATGGTGCTCCCCCATAAAACATACCCAACAGTTTTAGACACATATAAGGGTCATATTCAGGAGTAAACATACCTTTAACAATTTCATAAAAACATTGCATTTTTATAAAATTAAAAGTTGTTTTTTGTGTCATTTGTAAGAATAACCAAATACAGACATTTAAAGTTGTAAAGTTGTAGCCTCTAAAGAAATAACTAAAAGAAAAAACATCCACCTGGATATTAATCATAAAGTTTAAACTTAACACTGAATCATTGAGAATGTTATGCTGCCCCTAACTTTTGTTCAATTCTACCCAAACTGGCTTAACTGCACCTGTCCAGGTTAGTTACAACTAAAATTTGTAACCCAGCAAATGTTGGCTGCAGCCCTGGCAGTTTAGGCAAAGGCCCAAACCAACTTGAAATTTGTGGCCTTTTTTTGCCCTGGGCCCAGCTGGAATTTAAAAGAGCACACCATTGGTCTATTATCAACATGTAAAATCCATAGGTTACAGCTGTCTGCAGCTACCTCATACATGAATACAGCTACACATATTACAACACCATGGTTATGCAGGAATCTGTCATTATGATGTGTATAGTAACAACATATAGCTGCACAGGATGCAGCTTGGCTGAGGGAGCTGCAGCTTGCCTGATTTGACATGTTGCCTTAGCTTAGGCAGTGACAGCCTCATGTTTAGTAGTAGTAGTGCCTTGTTACTTAAAAAGTTGAATTTTCACACATTTTGTTTGCAATTTTTGTTGGATAGTAAATAAGAGTTTAATTCAGTGGATTGTATATGCAATAAACAGTTACCACAAGGACATTCTATGAAACAGTGCCAATTGCACAAGCAGCAGCTCTGAGATACTTTGCTTTGGAAAGGGGAGGGGGTTGGTTTGTGAGGCAAAAACTATATAGGAGCCATGCAGCCTCCAGCGTTCCTAATCTATATGGACAAGTGGGCCCGATAGATGTGACATTCATTGCATGTCATCTTTGATAAATGGAGACCTTTGCTTTCAAGAATTTTTGGATTGGGAAGGGGGATGGAGCAGGCACCACTATGACAAGGTAAGAATTGGAGGTACTTAGACTAAGTGGGTACTGAGTTATAGGAGGAAGTCCAGGTGATGCATATTGATGTAGAGAATACTTTCTTGTGGACCAATATATGAAAAATTAAGATTAGACTCCATCAGAGGAGAATGGGATGTGAATCACACTGACATTTAATTTCTACAGCCACAAGGACACTTTGCAATTTCTCCAAGAAGTACTGTAAGTATTTTACTACATTTTTACACCCACAGAAAAAAATAAATCAAAAAAAAAGAATTGAACTTATATTTGACAATTAAAGTCTTTTAACTTATTTCTTCATCCACACAGGACAAGATACTAATAAATTTTTTGAAACTTAAAAGGAAAATTTATATATTTTCACAATTTTGGCAATATTTTTGAATTTCAGATCTTGATGTTAACAGTTCTCCTTGCTCTTGTTTTTCACTTTGATGTAGTCCTGCTCCTATAATCCACCAGGTTCAACAGCACCATAGTAGGGTTATCCCAAACTCCATGGTTTCTTCCTCTTTTTAAAAAATCTGTTAATATTTTAAACTTCACTTGGAATTGCATTCTTTCAAAGTTATTTCAAGGAACCTCATGATGAGATGAAACCTTCCAGGATGGTATCTGCAGCTCCTTATTTTCTCCAGCAAGTTTTGTTGAATACATTGAGAAAATGGGGGAAAATGGCAATGCTTGGAAAGCTGCCAGAAACAGCTGACATGTGATGTAGAGGTGAAGAAGTGAAGAAAAATAGTTTTAGCAGTAATGGTGACTTCTTCATTTGGGTCAGAGTTCCACAAATGAAAGAATAAACTGAGGGATGTATGACGAGGTTTGACAGGTTTCCACACACATGACCCTACCCCTTGGGGTAGCAACAACATAAAATATGAGAACCACCACTGTGGGGTAATGCATGAGAACCATAACTGCATGGTACTGCATGAGAACCAACCCTGCAGTGTACCACAGAAGAACCACAACTTGGAGGTACCACTGCCAACCAATGATGACGACAATTTCCATGATGACCAGGCCAGCATCTGAAGTATGGTGGCACACCACACACACTGACTAGCTTCCTCAAATGGTACCCTTATGTTTCACATATATGCTCCCTACATGCAGGGCGTATCATAATCTGGTTCCTTTTTTATTGTGTGGTTCATAAGGTGGAACTCCCTTTCAAGTTCAGGGCTCCATGAGCCAATCGGACGGGGTATGCTATTTCCAGCGTTCATATGATTACAAATATGATTATCGTCAGACGGTAACTGATGCCTATATGCTCCACTATGTGAGTTGTGCTTAAATGGCATATTGTATGACATCCCTTGCTTACATGCCATGGTTCCTGAGGAAGTCCCTGGCCTAAAACCCATCCCCATACCAGGATGATGTCTAAAGCCCATATCTGCATGGGGACTATGATCAAAGCCAACTGAATGTGATGCAGAATGGTGACCAAAGGGTAACTCTCCCGAAAAAAACTGAGACATACTACTGTGATGAAGTGCTGGTAGTTTAGAGGATGATGATGACGATGATGATGATGAGGAGGAGGCAGCGGAGGAGGAGGGTGTAGAAGTGGAACTACTACTCTTTTGACAAGATGAAAATTCTTTCATTTCTTCTTTGGCTTTTAAGCATGGCAAGGAAATTGCCGCTTTGCTAGAAGTGTTCTGTTGGAGGTTATTCAGTTCTCCTCCACTGCTATGGTTTGGTATAACCTTGGATGGTAAATCATAAACCTCTTTGTACAACTGTGGCATCGGCAGAGTGTTTGAGTCCCCAACACCAATTTTTAGCTGCATAATAAACTGATTATGGAGGTCATCCACAGTGCGTAAGATGGGCAGCGTTAATAAAACTTTGGCAAACATGAGTGGATCCTTTCGATGATTTTTCATCAGTTGCATCCTAAGAGCATGCAAGTACTTGGTCTGTGTCTTGGCAACAGCCTCATGGTCATTAAGGTTCTCGCGATCTGAAAAAAAACAGAATAAATGAATCAAAGATTACTGTACATCCATAACAGTTTATCTTACTTATCAAAAAGGAAGGTTGCAGCATGCAGCTTCAGCAAGGCTGTAGTTGTCTCAACCTGGGTGAAGAAGGCAGTTTCAACTATGCTGTAGCTGCTGTAGCCAGGCTGCAGCCAAGCTGTAGCATGCAGTTTCAGCTAGTCTGTAGCTGCTGTAGCCAGACTGTGCCATGCAGTTTCAGCTAGGCTGTAGCTGTCTCAGTTAAAACCAACACTGAAGGTTCATCATACTTCGGATTGGTCGTTTTTTTCTCACCCAGCATTCAAGTGGAGGGGAGGATAATGGTAGCTAGCATGAGAGATAGATAAAAGGCAGCATTCCATTTGTTTTGGGCTTTGTTTCATTCCCTTTGGCAGTGACGGTAGGTGGCAACTGCCTCAGCAAGGCTGCAACTACCTCAGCAAGGCTGCAACTACCTCAGCTAGGCTGCAACTACCTCAGCTAGGCTGCAACTACCTCAGCTAGGCTGCAGCTGCCTCTTCTTTGCTTTGTTGCTACAAACATTTCAAAGAAGGAGGAAGGTTCGGTTTGATGGGGTTTTACAGCCCAGTTTGCAACCAACTAGTTCAGGTTGAGCCAGCCCATGGCCTTTTTTCAAGTTGCAGCTCACTTCACTGGCTTGTTTTCCCTTCTCCTAAGAAGGATGAATCTACTTCTGCTATTGCTATGTGAATACAGATGTCATGCATGTAACACCATATGCCTGACATCATACTTTGACATACCCCAATGTGACTGCATCATCAATTGGCTGTATTCTCACAGTGGCCATTTATACCACAGAAAATAATTTTTAAGAATGTCTCTGTTCCCAACGACGATAAGCTTCATGCTGAAATGGTAGTCTTTTTGTTCAAAAAGCTCCAACAATGATAAATCACTTTACACAGACATCATGATGGAATGAAAGATAAGAGCATTATCATTCTACTGTTACAACAGTTTGCCGTCCAGCATGGTATAGCAATGTTTGCAGATATGTGATTTTGATGTCAACAAGCACACCTGCAGATGTTACAGCTTGTGTGAGGGAGCTGCAGCAAATTGAGTTATTTACACAAGATGTCTGAAAGCAAAATGATTATCAACCTGCAAAGCTGTTTTTATCCAACCATTTTTAAAAACACCTACTCCCATTATGGGAAATATTTCACTTGACTGTGTAACACAAATTTTTAGCAATGTAAATTTAAGTAGAATAATTGGAAATTCAAAATAAAATGGAAAAGCAATTTCCTCATGAAGAAGTGAAATCACCAATCAGAGGTACAGATTGCTATGTATTGACTGAAGAATATTCCAGAAGGAAGAGAAAGGGTGTCTGCCGCCCTCAGTTGGTAGGGTTGGTATGGTGTTACTAGTTTTCCAGAGGGTAAGTATGGGTATAAATGGTATACACGGGGTGAGTGGGTAGGTAGGTGGGGAGTGAAATAGACTCACCATTCAGAGGTACAGATTGCTGTGTATTGACTGAAGAATATTCCAGTCAACCACACATCCAAATTTTTCAGAAGATTTGCATCTGCAAGCATTTTCCTGTCATGCATTTTACATTTTGCGTGAAGAAAACATTCCAATGAAGGTTATATTAAAGTTAACCGAATGGGTTAACATCATAAAAGATACTGCCTTGCTGTGCGACAATGATGTAACTTAACTGTAGCAGTTCCCTTTTGATTTTGATTTTTTTGTGTGGGTATTTTTCCTTTGAAAGTTTCTTAAGCTGCAAAAGGACCTCCACAGTCACAAAAACCACAAAACACATGAATTTTTCATGTGGTGAAATTGTAACCTGACTAAAACACATTCCCTGACAAATAGTATTTTATGTTGATCTCATAGCCATAGATATGGCAACAGAACCCCATACAGCTCTAATCTACCCAGAGGGTTAACTTGCATTTTGCTCTAAAGGGAAACTTTGAATATGAGCTGTTTATGCTCAGCAAGAACACTTTATATTGTCTTAACGATGTAGTTTAATTCTTAATTTCCTTATTTTTCACCTAAATTTTGAGTTGAAAAAAAAGAGATTCAAAGAAAGCACTGCAAATTAATTACTCTTTTTACAAAAAACAAGATATTAAACTCAGACATTTTTATTAAATGTTTCCTTTCACTCCAACTTTCTTTTTTTTTTTGTTTAAGGATTTGTTAAAGACCATGTGTCAGGAAGCATTTTACCGTAGATTGATCACCCTCGAGGTCTCTTCCTGTTTGGAGGCAAATATTTGGGAAAATGGGGGCTTAATACTCTAAAACACATTTGCTTAATAAGAGAATTAAATCAGAAAAAGCTGTTTGCTCATTAATACTTTGCTATTTAAAACCTTTTTAAAGTGAAAGATATGGCAAAAATCCTTAACTTGGCCAATAAGAGTGACAGCTATGAAAGGTAACATCATCCATTCTCAAAAAAATAAATTTTGGGAATCTTCAAAAGGAAAAAAATGCTCTGTAATGCTGTGGAAGTTTGATTAGCACCAGATGTGACAAGTGGTAAATTTGAACACTTAAAAGACATGAATTACCAGAGGATGCATTTTAAAATGATACACATGACTGCTCTAACCCTTCTGTGATGAATTTTGAAATTGGAATAACATAAATATGTTCATATATTGATTCCAGGAGTGGTGAAACATAAATATGTAAATATCCTTGAATATATTTACATAAATAAATGTGTTTGTAAGTAGTAATAATAATGCATTAAATACTGTGACAGGGAAATTTCCTTAGCTTGCTATGTTTCCTGGTTATTACAAACATCTGTGGCGACAGGGGTTAACAGGTATGGATGCCAATATGTGGCATAGTTGTTCAACATTTCTAGTGATCCAATGTTTGGATTGCTTCTTAAATCATCATTACTGCCATACTGCCTTGAACGTATAGGCCCTATTAGTATTTGGAACACATTGGTTTAGATGGCAAGCCTGATATTTTGTGCCAATGCAAGATTTAGCAGAAATGGAGGAATTCTGAAATATGAATTCACATGGTAGGAGGGGGGAGTTGCAGGGAAAACAGTCCAATGAATTTGGAAGAATGTAATCACACATTATATATAAACTTACCACTATAAAACAAAACTACAGCTGATAGCAATGCTGCAGCTTAGCTGAGGAGGGTGCAGCTAAGTCATCTTAATCCTATGATACCAATGGAAACTTACCATCAGAAAACAAAACTACAGCTGATAGCAATGCTGCAGCTTAGCTGAGGAGGGTGCAGCTAAGTCATCTTAATCCTATGATACCAGTGGAAACTTACCATCAGAAAACAAAACTACAGCTGACAGCAATGCTGCAGCTTAGCTAAGGGGACTGCAGCTTAGTCATCTTAATCCTAAGATACCAGTGGAAACTTACCATCAGAAAACAAAACTACACCTGATAGCAATGCTGCAGCTTAGCTGAGGGGACTGCGGCTTAGTCATCTTAATCCTATGATACCAATGGAAACTTACCATCAGAAAACAAAACTACAGCTGACAGCAATGCTGCAGCTTAGCTGAGGGGACTGCGGCTTAGTCATCTTAATCCTATGATACCAGCGGAAACTTACCATCAGAAAACAAAACTACAGCTGACAGCAGTGCTAACTCTGTTGAATTTAACCGCAGTCTCCCATGAAGGCGATCAGCGAACTGAAAAAGAGCAAGCTGCAACTCTGGCGGCATAAATTTCTGCATGTCCCCTTTGGTTATCTTAAGTCCCTTGTCTAGCAGAAAGGCGTTGTATAGAATAAGTTCAATTGTATCCTGCACGGTTAGTATTTCAAAGAAACCCGCTTTCACTAGGATCATTTGGTCATGTTGACTGAGAGAAGTGAACCCTACAAGAAAATAAAAATATGAAATATAATCTGTTAAACAAATCCTGAGAAACACAGTCACCCCCCACCAAATGAAAAAGCAGACCTTGTGGCAGTACTTGACTGCATAGTCTATTAACATCACAAATAGTACAGTACTCTCATCAAAACTGACCTCTAGGTCAGGTAACTTCAGGTGGGTGAAGGTTGGGGGGACTAGGGTCTCCTGCTTGGAAAACTTTCCAGTAACTTTAACTATGTACATGAATACAATATATGATTGTCTTTCAATTTGATATCATTACTTCTTTCATATACATCTACTGGTTTGCTTCTAGCTGAATAGAAGCCAACATTTCTCAAATAACCATAACTTTTCAGATATACATTATTATTTCTTGCCCAATTGGTGCCATCACATCACAAATATCCATCACTTCTTCCATGCATCATTGTTTCTTGTCAAATTGATGCCAAAATTTCTAAAAAAAAACATCACTTCTTTCATACATGACATGGCATCATTCCTTTTGGCCTAATTGATGTTTTCATTTCTCACATAAACATCACTTCTTTCATATGACATCACTCACTTCAAACAAATGTTTGGTTTTTAACAAAATTCTCACAAATATGTCATATCCTTGACAAGAACTGGATCATAATGCAAACCATCCCAGCTGGATCATAATGCAAACCATCCCAGCTGGATCATAATGCAAACCATCCCAGCTGGATCATAATGCAAACCATCCCAGCTGGATCATAATGCAAACCATCCCAGCTGGATCATAATGCAAACCATCCCAGCTGGATCATAATGCAAACCATCCCAGCTGGATCATAATGCAAACCATCCCAGCTGGATCATAATGCATACCATCCCAGCTGGATCATAATGCAAACCATCCCAGCTGGATCATAATGTAAACCATCCCAGCTGGATCATAATGCAAACCATCCCAGCTGGATCATAATGCAAACCATCCCAGCTGGATCATAATGCAAACCATCCCAGCTGGATCATAATGCAAACCATCCCAGCTGGATCATAATGCAAACCATCCCAGCTGGATCATAATGCAAACCATCCCAGCTGGATCATAATGCAAACCATCCCAGCTGGATCATAATGCACACCATGCCAGCTGGATCATAATGCAAACCATCCCAGCTGGATCATAATGCAAACCATCCCAGCTGGATTCTTAAATGGATTGTTTTGTTTACTACTTTACTGACATAATGAATTAAAGAATAAAACCCCAAAAATTACCATGGCAACTAAAGACTTAGATTGCTAATACCACTGATCCCAGTAATGTCACCAAGCCATCGTAAAAGAATTGATGACATCACCAGAAGCAAACCAAACCTGTATCATCAATATCAACATAAAAACTCTGTGTCATCCCCTTTCATACTATGGATCCCACATCAAGTAGCAATGACATCATCACAAACAAACAAAACTAGTGTCATAAACCTGAAAACTCCATGGCATCATCCTTCATTCTACTGATCCCACTAATGCCACCAAGTAGCAATGACATCACCACAAACAAACAAAACTAGTGTCATTAAAATGAAAACTCCATAGAATCACCCTTCATTCTATTAATCTCACCAATGTTATGAAGTAGCAATATGACATCAACACAAGCAAACAAAACTAGTGTCATTAACACGAAAACTCCATGGTATCATCCTTCATTCTACTGAACCCACTAATGTCACCAAGTAGCAATGACATCACCACAGACAAACAAAGTTTGTCATTAACATGAAAACACCATTGTATCACCCTTAATTCTATTGATCCCACTAATGTCACTAAGTAGCAATGGCATCACCACAGTCAAACAAAACTTGCTTCATTAGCATGAAAACTCCATGGCATCACCCTTCATTCTATTAATCTCACTAATGTCACCAAGTACCAATGACATCACCACAAGGAAACAAAACTAATGTCATTAAAATGAAAACTCCATGGGATCCCAGTTCATACTGTTGATCTAACTGATGACACAGGTGGACATATTAATGTATTTAACACAAAACATAACTCACACCATCATTAAAACAATCGAGCAAGTCACTTATATAGATCTCACTTATGTCACCCTGCAGTAATATACGACCCTGTCACACAAATCATGACATCATCAACACCAACTTGCATCATGGGCATAGATCTGGTTTGTGAACAAGGGGAGGTCAAAAATTTTCCACAGCTGGTCCAACCCTTGATCCTGTCCTAGACTTGAATCATCTAAAAGCAATGTAACTGTTAGAATGCAAGTGAACACACATACACACATAAACATGCATACATGCCCACATTAACATGCACATACACTCAAATTGACATTCTCTTGAAGCTCTCATATCATCTGTATCCTACAGTGTGGTTTCATTCATTTAGGCTGTTAATTTTTTTAAGGTGGGGGGAGGGGGGGCAAAATGATAACCCAAACCAACAACCCTTAGCCCCTAACCTAATCCTGATGAATTGGGGAACCAATGAGACAGGGGACTTGTCATGCTAGCTTTACCAGTGACCCTGAAAACATAAAGAGAGTAAGGAGGGTGGTTGGTGGAGTGTCGTGGGGTTCCATGGGGGGGGGGAGGGAGTGTGAAGATATGAATACTTACCTGGTATTTGTTTACAGAAGGTAACTATCCTTTTAATGTACATAGCCAATGCTTCTGATACTACATTACTCCACAGTTCTCTACCATTCATACCTGTAACAAAGAAAACAAATCCACATTAGTAAAAGCAGCTATCAATGAATGGTTCTCAGTGAAGTAGGTGACAACTAGGGGGTAAGAAACTGCCATCTTTGAGGGCATACCTGTACCTACAAATAAACATGGCTGAAATACTTCACATGAAACTTGAAAGGCACCTCTGAGGTCATAAATGTGAAAACTATCTATACCTTATTGCACACACTTTTCTCAAATTTCAACATCATTTAAATTTGATGCCATGTTTATGTTCACTCTCAAATTTTTACCCCTTGGATTTCCTTACCCCTATTCAAACAGAATAGCTACTGATAAACAAAGCAAAGCATTCACTTACGAGATTATGAAATTACTTCAAACACCCCTTAAGTTATTAAATTTAACGCATCTGCTTTTATTTATGAGCATTATTTCTCTATGTATTATTTATGTATTTATGTAATTACATCCACTAAAGTTCCTTGCATTTGATGACTGACAATAAAATGACAAGTCTGAGTTACCAGGACGAAGATGTCAAGTTGCACAACGTTCATCCTGTACTGTCAGTAAGCAGTAAGCACCAAAACTATTTTTTGCAATCAATAAAATAATTACTGATCACATTAAAACCAAGTCAGGAAGAGAAATAGATTGTACTGAACAGCATAAGTGCCATACAAATATTCAATTCAGTTCCATGGGGGTTTGGGCAGCATGCAGGTCCATACCAGAATAACTGACTTGGGAAAACATCAATGTAGAAGTACTGTGTCCCTCCCCTCCCTCACCCCTTCCTGCCCCCTTTGGAAATTTTTTCCTCTTTTCAAGGAGTCTTGATGCAAAATGGTGCAGGGGTTTCAACAGGGACAAAATAATTCTTTGAGGCTTAACTGAAGTGGTGCATTTATTTTTTTTTTTTTTTTATCTTTCAGTACAAAATCATTTCATTGAAAATTTTTTTGGGTGTAAATTCCCCCTCCTCCCGTTGACATGTCCCTCATGAATGCATACTGAGGTAAGTAAAAGATAGAAAAAACAATTGAGAAACTTGACCATTTACATCCTGTTTATACCGTTTAGTCTTTGATAATTCCTTTAAAATTAGGGAAGATCTTAGTTAAATTTGATGAAAAACTTGTGTCCTTTGTGGGCTTGATGCATGGAGTTATACTTTGTATAAACAAATTCTCTACTGTAATATAGGTCAGAAGCACCAAATCTTTTCTGCTACGAGCATTTCCCTAGAACAGCAACCCTAACATGAAACATTCGAAAAACTGTCATTTTCAAACCATACCAACATTATGTCAAAACATGCATTGGCTGCACTCATCCCAAACTTATACAATGCTTGATACAGTCTGAGGTGATCTGAATTTACCCTCCTTCAGATATTAGCAGTGAATGCCCTCTGTGACCTATATTGCTATTTCAAATCCATGAAAACCAAACACTTCATTTTATAGGAATTCATGACTAAAGATTCCCCAAATTAGGTCAAGTTCTCATCAGAGCGGTTACAGTTACAAGCGTCAAGTACACTTAATTTTTTCCTTTATCAGATGACCGCAGGAACCTCGCAGGAAAACTTCTGGCAAGAAAACTCCTGACCAGAGCTGAGCTGACCCATGGGATTCTTGATAAGGGTACTTCAGTGGCAAAATGAATTTTCTCCCGCAGTGGCACACTCATTATTTTTCCTGAACCCTGCAAAATATATTTGCAAGTGAAAGAGGATGGCATTCATGTGATAATGTATCTCAATGGGCAACTACAGTTGTGACATCACTTCCTGTTTGGAAGTGTGTTTTTGAAACATCAGTGCATGCATGGGCCACATGGCCATATGTAAAAATATATGACAGGGGCACAAGGGTCGGGTTAAATGCATTAGGCTACTGTAAGCAGTGTCTCAACATTAGAAAGTACCAAGAAAAAAAATGCCTAAAAATGCCTCAAATTCTTCCTACTTTCACAATAAAAGCACTTCCATAAATTCATTAATTCAGTGTTGGGGTTTAAAATAAAGATAAACAAACCAAGATAAAATTACTCTTAAGTCTGTGAGTATGTGAGGAAAGGCAGGGATAGTTAGTTAATAGATGGAATTTTAAAGCCTAGTTTTCAACCAATTGGTTCAAGTCAAGCCAGCCATGTACCTTTTTCCAGCTGTGGCTTTCTGGCATGCTGCCCCAACTCCATTGCTTATGCTGAGCACAAAGCACATAAGCACCTTGGCTGCAGGTTCCATCTTTAAAGTCTTTGGGAGAAGGGGGGGGGGTGTGGGGACAGCCGTGACCTAACTACTATGTACAATAGGATATAAGTTTCTCTATTCCTGAAGGGAAATTGTTCTTTCAATGACAATGACAGTTCAAACTCACTGCAAAAGCCACTACCCAGATAAAGAAGTCACACGTCAGCCCTGAACCAAACCAATATAGTTTGCATCACCCAGAGCTGGCAATTAATATTTTTCTGTTTTGATCCCAGAATATAAGAAACCCATGACTTTACAAAGGATTCATCATTTCTATAAACCAGCAGAATTATTATAGTTTTGGAAGGATAAAACCTCTCTTAAAATACAGCCAACATTAAGACCAACTTTTCATTCTATAATTCCACTTCTATATTTTCATCATAGAAAGCATTCTGTAAAGACCTCTTGGCAAATGTATTTGTATTACAGACATTTGGCGGCAAAATCGATGTTCTTCCACGAAATGTTCCTACATTTCAACTTCAATATGATCTACCCATGTGACGTACTGAGGTTCCATGAGTCTAGTGCACATGGTTACCATAGCAACAGAGATTAATCGCCTGTACTTTATGTCATATTTTTTTCCTTTTTGCTGTTGAAGGCTTGTCATTTAATCTTCCTATTCGTCTTCTGACTGGCCAATTGAATCTGAAGATACAGGTCACTTGGTGGTAGCATTGACAAAAGCGAACAGTAATTTTTGATGAACTTCAGCATGTACGGTATTGAGAGGTGCCGCTTTCTTGTCAAATGTCACTGACCTCCTAAATTGCTTCACATTTCCATTTTCCACGATGATGCTTTTCGATACATTAAACCTCCTTTTAATACATTAAACCAGCCGTGGGTAGGACCATGTGATATTCTTGCCTTCAAAAATTAACTATCACTATGGTGCAAGAAGACATGTACGAATTTAATGTTGCAAATGGATTCCATGGCTTTTGGTAATCATAAGAGTGACCTAAAAAAACTTGTCCTCTTCTTTCTTTCAATGCACCATGGGTAGGATTGGTTTACCCACGATGTATTTTAATTGTAATACAAGCGTGTGTTACAGATCCCATGTTACAAATACAATCAATTAATTGGGTCTCAGGTGTGTACTGCAGTAGGTAAACCAACCCTCAGAGGGCATTCTGAAGCCAGTCTAGATAGAATAAAATGTGTATCTTTTGAGAGAGTTACAGTTTTTTGAGAATGTTTGCTAGAGTATGTAGTCCCCAAAAAATAAACAATATGAGGCAATTTATGACTGGAGCAATAAATATGAACTACTGTATGTAACAGGAACACCAAAAGGTATCAATATCAGCACTGATAAAGAATTAAATTAAAGGTAAAAATTTTCTTACCACAAATGGTACCAATTCTCCTAACCTACTTACTTTTAAAGCCCCTCCCACAACTGTCAAAAACTCATCACTATCCTGACACAATCTCAGTTTATTGCCTCAAAGTGAGTGTACAGTGTGATGCATAATCAAAACACTATCAGCACAGTTTATGCTGTGTAAAATAAGCTATAGTACCCTGCTTTTTCTGAATTTTCTATCAGTTAAAGAGCTGTGCCTATTGAGACTTAATTATTGGAAATTCTGGTAGTTCACTGTAAATCAAGATTCTAAAATTTACATCATGAAACATTTCTACAGCCCAAGTTGCATGCATTATTTATAGCCAAACAATAACATTATTCTCATCTAAATACCAATAAGAACATTTTTTGCCCCCCTCCCCCCCTCCTCCTCCCACCAAGAACAGCATAATACCATAAAGCTGAGACATCCAAAATTAACAATTCCCTGCCCCAAAAATTTACCATTGCCAGTTCCATCTAAAAACATTACAGATGAGCTTTCTAATGGTCATTCATGATCCTAAATGCAACATATAACAATAACTACTTTCATTGACAACAATACAGAGTGCATGTAACTTTTCAATGAAACGCTGATGGCGTCATCTCAGTGTTGTGGCAATGCAAACCAGTAACATCCCAGGCTTTTAAAAGGAAATTGTGTGAGAATGAGAGTGGCTTAAAATACAGCCATGGTCTAGACTTCTTCAATCCATGGTCTAACATGCATTGGCCTAAATACATACAATATCAGAAACCCGAGATGTTTCCATGCAAGGATACACCGTACTGTGAATAAAAGCGTAAGATGGGCGCAATTGACATGAAGTGTCCGTATCTCGATCGATCACAAAGATAAAGCTGTGAAAGGTTTGGGAGTACATTTGCACATTTATAAAGTCTGGCTTAATGCTTAATGTAACACGTTTATCAACTGTTGTTGTTTTCCACCAATTTTTTTTTCATCTCACTATTTTTAAAAAGTGAGTTTTCTGAGATGATCAGGCACTGACAAAGAAAATGTGGGGACAGGGGATAAGGGGGAAGGGAAAGCAAGCCATCGGAATAATTGCACTTTTTTCCGTATGTATAAAATGAATACAGTCTGTTGATAACATCATTACTACCTCTCAATGTTTTCTTCCTTTTGAACATGTTTGCTTCTTCCTAAATGGCAAGGACAGACAGACACAAAAAAATGTCAGATTCGATCAACCCCATCTACTCACTCGTTTAAATACCTGCAGCCCCCAGGCGACACTTGGACAAATTGATCCTCAACAGAGTAAACAGTATTTGCCATGTTAAGAAGGACAAAAAGCGATTTTACCCCATTGCAATATTTATTCGCATTTGTGATTCTTTCATAGAACTCAAAAATCTTATCCATGATGTATGTTTTTATCTTGGCAGAGCTCTTGACGGCATTTTGAGTGATACAATAATCCACCCAGATACCTTGTATTGTAAACTAACACCTTTCAGTATAATGCTCACAATATGTTGAATGTAGGCAACCAAAGGACAAGAATCTTTGTGAATAACTTTCCATTTATTAATAGAGATGTCACTTCTCAGCCGGAATTTTGAACGACAGCAATATACACAGCTTTTGAAGAGAATCATCAATGCCATAGCCCCAGGACCGACGGGCATATTCTTTTCCTTCGAATGCGACAACAAATCAGAGAGTCCGTTGGGGAGAGCATCTTCAAGCTGATGCAAGGGGGTATCTCATAGGTATGACTTGCTGTCAATCTGTGGACGGCACTTCTGAATGAGTGGGATATGATTGCACCTGGGGGCATCCCGTTTGTGTCAATAATGTAAGAACAAGTTTGAAACCAACACGCGCAAAAATTCATGATTGGCCAAAATAGCAGCCCAGATGCCGTGACATTATATTGTCTCTCATATCCAATGCTATCTGACACATTTTACGTGACATTCAAAATCAACACACAATTTTTTCGGTTAGAATGTATACAGTGGATGATGTATGCTTCTGTATACTAGCATACAATAACCATTCTCCAATTGTTTTATGTAAACTTTTGTTGCTGTTTTCAATGATGAAACAAACTGCACAGTTAAGTGGTTACGGTATGGCACTTGTGGCAGGGAGCTCTGTAGTTTGACAGTAAAAATATTTACACACCTTATAACTTAGTTAACCCTTTCATTACGGAAGGGAGTCCATCCCGCCATCCTGGCTATGTATTACTTACTGGAGATGTCTTCAAAGTATCACCGACCATGGATGATAATTTATCTGGGCCTTACTGGAGGTGTCTTCAAAGCATCATTAGCTATGGATAATGTCCTCCCCCCCCCCCCCTCGAGTTATCCCAACATTCCATTAAATGAGATGCTGTCACTACCTCTGGTTAGTACCATGCAGTCTCTAACCCCCCTCCGAGTATCCTAATAATGCTCCTAAAATTACAACAATGACATCAGAACAGCAGTATTGACTCCATGAATTGTCAGTAATATCTAAAACTATCTTAATTAAACCAATAGTTGCTGTTTCAACTTAATCAACCCTTTTGGGGGATGGGATTGGAGGACCTGAAGGCTGTTTGCCTGCAGCTGCAAAGGGGGATTTCACACTGTATTTGTGAATATTTATGATATGGAAACTATATCACAGGGTTGCTACTAGGGTACAGACAAATTCTGGGACTGAATTGTTCCAAACCTACCATGCCCCTAGCCCCCTGTTGGCTGGGGGTTATAGAATATGCTCAAGGTATTGCTCACCTGTCATTAGAGGTGACCAAAGGGAAATTATAAACTTGCAATTGAAACTAAATTTAAACTTTGACCTTTTTACTGAGTTGACTGACACTGTAACACATTTGTGTTGCTGTGTCCTTAGTGTTAGTAAGATAGTGAGATGATATTTAACGACACACCAACACAAATGTGTTATATAGTTGTCAACTTGATAAAAGGTTAAGTTAAATTTATTTTCAAGTATGGCCCAAGTGCAAGTTTGTTTTCCCTTTAGTTGCCTCTTATGACAGGCTGGAAATACCGTGGGCATATTCTGAAACCCCAGCCCACAGGAGGCTGGTGTGTCGTTAAATCTCATTTTAACTAACTACAAACTAATTACCTACATACCATGGCCCTAAATATGTGATATAGAGCATTGTGCATGGGCAGGAGTGCCATAGCTAATACAGGCATGTTTATATCTAATGTAGTTCAAACGAGAATACTTTTGGCACAGAATTTCCGTTGATTGATCTTGGGGATCAGCATCAGGGTATCAAGTGGGAACTTTCTATAGTAGTCTATATACAAATTCTCAATTGGAACCACTCTATGACTGACAGCGAATTCAAAAATGCAGAGTTATGTAGCTCATATTACAAGGTATATATGCACTGTACTGAGAGTGTTTTGATTACACATATGGGGTCTGTACACTCACAAGGAAGAAGAAAACGGAGACTATGTGGGTTGATGATAATGAGTTATCGACAGTTGTGGGAGGGGCTTAATGAAGTAGGTATTGAATTGGATTTGTTTGGGGTGAGAGGGTAAGCACTCACTCCACACTTTCATCTTTAGAGTTATATCATCTCTGATTAAAATTTGCTCAAGTCACTGCACTGCCACAATGAACATAAAATTTAATTAAAACTCAGCCACCAGAAATTATTCATCTTCCCAGGCAAGAATTAATTAAGACAACTGACTTGCATTAATGCATGTTCCAATATGAAAATTAACTCCAAAGCAAGGTACATTGTACAGCCACAAAAATATGTTGTAATATATCACCACATTAGTTTGTATCTGAATCTTTTTATTATGGATCAAATTACAAATATATGGAAGTAAGACTTCCCTTCAATTATTCTGAAACTAAAGATTCCCCCATGCAAAAGCTACTGTTTCAAACCTCAAGTACACAGCAATTCCTTTGTAACTTTCTGCAAAATTCTAACTTAACTACTTAGCACACCAAAGCCCTTGGCATTGAAAGAACGATGCATGACGTCAATGAATATAGCCGAAACACTTACAAACGTTAGTTCAAGGATGAATTTACGATGTTGAACAGCCTAATGTCAGTGCACATGACATCCTACGATGAATACGTAAGATTTCTTTCCGCTCCAAGGTAATGCTACGTTTAATTAAGCATAAAGCTCTCTTCTTTCCTATTTTATTTTACAACTTGAAACCTTTTGCAATTCTGGCATAAATCTAAAAAGGAGACATACAAACATGGCATGCTCCTATAAAAACTAGACATTGGGATGAGTCTAGATATCATCTAGTAAGACTTGAACATTATCACCCAAGGTTACACTTCAAGTATTTGTGAAGAACACTTCCCTCTACTCAAAGTGAAGCCCTGCTCTTCTTTAGTATCTCTAAATGCTTTACCATTTCATTAGTTTTTAGCCTTGGTGTTGCTTGTGATATTTTTTATTTATGAATGATCTGGACCGGAAGAAACAACGCACCACTATTGCACGTAAACTATTTGAAGGATAAAAAGGATGGGCTGTTCAATCAAAATGCCAAGTTGCGCACGAGACTCTATCAGTATTGACAAATATGCTCTAGCTCCTGTTGCTATACATGTGCTTGTGAAAAGGAAGTAGTAATTGGAAAGATGTAAATATTTAGGATATTAAAACTGGATTTTATGGGGAAGTTACCTGCTAAAAATTACCTTGCAACACTGGTATTTCCGAGATATATGAAGGTACACGGCACATGGCTTATTATTTCTAATTTAAACTTTTGACAGAGAAATGTAAATCACTAATGAAGTGGTTACTTATCTTACCAAAGGGGTGGTGGGGATATGTAGCAGTTTTTCTGATATTTTTTTTTTTTGTAGTAGCACATTTATCACAGATCTTATCACAAGCTGTAACGTGTGTTTGGTCTAACGGTAGAGCATCAGCCTCTCACACAGAAGGCCTACATTCGCTTCCCAGGTCAAGTCATACCAAAGACTCTAAAAAAGGAACCTAACGGCATTGTGCGTTATGCTCCACGTGAGCAATGGAGTAGGGAAAACAAGCCAGGGAGCCACAACTGGAAAAAAGGCTGTGGCCAGCTTGACTTGAACCAACAGGTTGGAAACTGGGCCATAAAACTCCATCTAACTAACTAACTCACTTATCAGCAACTATATTTATCTGTGACAAATATCATCCTTTTATGCCCTTACCCCCAGGCACTTTTCATGGGAGTTTTTCTTAGGCAACTTTTCGGAAGGGGCCTATGAGAAGGGGAATGTACCCCCCCACACTTACAAGATTTTTTTGTTCCTTTTTTCTTGAGGTCTCAAGATGAAATATGGTGCAGTATTAATTTGTGCCTCAAACATATTTCTTTTTTTTTTTGGCAACATTTTACCACTTTGTTTTGCAAACTTTGGTCAAGATGGGGAGGGGGGAAGGTTTCAATTTCTTCTTTGACTTCACTCCGCTAATTCGTCCATTGATGGTTGTATTATTACTGTGTAATCCTGTTAATAGAAAAGACTGTTTTAAAGGACAGATGATTGATGGGTGGGGGAGATATTTCTTTATTTGTTGAAATGAATTAAGGCAACAGAAATTTTTGTTCTCAAATTTTTCTTCAGGATAAAATTTTTGGAAGCAGTCTCCACCTTCACCTACCTCCACCCCCTTTTTGACTTTGGACCTCATACTGCCCTATTGTAATAAACCAAAGATGATTTCAGCCTTCCTTTACATGAAATTAATGTAAAATGGTAAATTATCTCCACATTTACATTTTTGTCCTTTTTTTTTTTTTTTCCTTTCGGCTGCTTTGGTCATTTTAAAAATGGCTGTGATTGTAATCTTTTGCTATAAGCTTGAGGTTCATAGAAAGGAAGGATACTGACAGACAGGAGAAGAAAAAACTGATAAATAGATTCCTTTTAAAAATGAGATTTCCTTCACTGACTATTCCTCTTTCTGCAATGTCCCCTTTTCTCTCAATCACACCCTTCCCCCCTCTCTCCAGCTCCATCTAACTCTTATCAGTTCTTTTTATCTTATTCCATTCGAGCAAACTATAAAACAATATTTTTATACACCTGTGGCCAATATATTCATATTTCCTTCCATTTCATTGTCTGTGTTCTGTCAATTATGCACACACTTCCAAGTCACATGTCAAATTTCCTGAATGATGTAATTTATCTAACTTGACGAGCTATTTGTACCCATTTGGCTAAAATGATTTTATTAAATCTGCATTATACACACAAAAAATAACACACACTGTCAAAGGAATGACTGCTATAATAGTTTGCTGAGACCTTCTCTTGGTTCCATTATATTGTAGGTTTTTGTTACAAACCATCGCTTCCAAAGTACGACTAACCTTTGCATTACTAGCAAATGACCTTCGGCAAAGAAAATTGAGGCATAAAACTGAAGGATGGACAAACTATGAAATTTATTTCAAATAAAAAATTTATGATTTGAAAGAGAGGATTAAGCAATTTCATGGCCTTTATTGCCAGTAAAAATGTTTGATATTCTGACATTGAGAAAAAATTTGTGCCTAGCTAATCTGCAAAACGTAACAACAAAGGTCATATGTTGCAGTGTAGTTGTTGAAGCTAAAATAAAACATATGCACATAATGCAATACTGAAATTGGTACTATGAACCTATAGTAACAGGCTATCAGGTTAGGTTAGACAGAGTTTACATCCCACTTTTCAATCTTCTGGTGTAATTTAGCAATCTGCTTTCCAGTAATATTTCTACTCAATTGATGGGGTATCAGATATTTTTCACATAGATCTCTTACAAGATGACAAATTTTGGGTTCTCACCAAAGAATAAATTTGAGGTATTTTTCTCTCTCCCTTTTTTTTTTTTTTGGAGCACTGTGTGTAAGGGTATTGGCAGAAAGGCAGATTTAAATCTATTCTTTTTTATATTTCAATTTTTGGGGCCAACACTGTGACATTAATAAGAGTTAATTATTAGTTTTCTTGATTTTCTTAATTCTTTCCAAGATGACCAGTAACTTGTTCACTAAATGACAAAAACATGCAGCACTTGTAATGGGACATACAACAGTGGCGGGGGGGGGGGGGCGCTAGAGAGACTAACTTCAATCAGGCCCCACAAAAAACTCGTAAGGTTATGTGTTAAGAAGGAACGTGTTTTTTGGAGGGGTGGTCCCCTTAGAATGTGCCATGTCCTCTCACGGTTATGAATTTCTAACTACCCAACTGACATACAGTACTATGGAGCATACGCAAATGGAGAATAACATTGCCGGGAGGGAAATAAATTTGCCTGAATTTGAAATTCTAGATAGCGTTATCTGAATTTTCATACTATAAGAAACAAAAACCATGGCTTGCAAAATGGATATTTTTTCTTTCTTGACTGTCACATTTGGCTAAATGGATTACTATTTTGGACCACACAGAAAGGGCACCTAGCTTTCCTTACTGCCCCTATCTCTGTATTAAGGTGATAAGAGGGGGAAAGGCTCCACCATTTAATAGTCAAGGGCCTCAACGTTGGATAGGAGATATTAATGATGTAGGTACTAATATACACATGGCAGTACAGGTCTCTCTCTCTCTTAAGTAGGCAGTAATTTGTACCCCCAGGTTCAGTCTTTGCCTGACTGGGGCAGTGAAGCATGCCCTATTCGAGAATTCACAATTCTCGATCCATGAGTGCAGGGGTAGAGGTAGTGTTCAAATAATAAATACAGAAAACAATCTTTAAAGCTGTTGGAAAATAGTTCAAGTTGAAGCTTATTTCTACTTTCCATACATAAAAAAAAATTTGTTACATTGACAATCTCAATGTGAGTTTTAAAAGCCAGGATTAAGCCTCCAGTATACATCAGCTTTATAGTGTTCTGAATGTATGTCCTGCTCTCCCTTCCTCTAACTACCCATCTTTTGCCATCCCTCCCATTTACTAATAAATACTACCACACACACCTTTGCTGCAGCATTCAATTCAAAAGGTGCTTCCAAAATACAAAAAGGCACACACTTGGGTCACAAGTGAACTAAAGCAACATTTTCTGGTCAAATTTTAACCCAATATAGGTCAATTGCACCTTATTTGGATCATATCTTTTGACAGAAATATTTTAATCCATTCCTTCCTGATCCATTTTGGGTCAAACTGACCCAACTGTTTTTTCAGAGCGGCCTTCCCCTTCCTGTTTGACAGTTCCGTATTTTGTTTCCTCCTGGTCTTGTAATTCTGCAGTTGTTTTCCAAAAGTTCTAATTTGCATCTTAACATACAAACAAGACGTAGGGACTGCTAGCTTGGGGCATGGGTTAATTATACAGGTATAGTCACCTTATTACTAAAGGCATTATTTAAATAATGTTGTACAAGAAACAAAAGACTAGATACAATCTGTTGTGTTTCTACTCTGCATTTTCCCTCTTAAGCAATGAACAGGGCAAAAGCAATCTCACCATTAATAGCAGCCTCTATTTCAGAGATGGGACTATCCTCAAAATCTCGTCGTTTCCTCTTTCCACTGAGAAAATCTGATAGCTCGGGCTGTGAGTGAAGAAGAATAAGACAAGTTGAAACAGAGTGAATGGTGGTAAACTAACAGCGGGCAAAGAAGAGAGTGCATGTATAAGAATAATGGAGGTTGACGATTAAACCACACACAAATAGCATTGAAATAGAGAGGTTTCACCGATGTTACAATAATGACGTCATACCGGAAGGGCAGCCGTATTGGAGAAATAAACAAACACTGGTCAAGTAAGATGAACCATTGAAAGTTTCTTCCCCTAAAATCTTTAGTTTCTGTCCTTAAAGTGTACCTCACGTCAAAACTATATTAAACAGCATCAAAAATGAATTTTAACATCCCAATTTTCCAACTCACATTTTCATAGGACATTCTTCCCTTACAAAAAAGGTGGCCCAATTCCTTGGGTTCACCCAAGGCATTTCCAGGGTATTCTTGGGCAAATCTTGCCCAAGAAATAGACCATGTCAGTGACACCCACATCACTGGCATGCCTTGTCCTACCAAGAATCACCCATGTCTGACATGTACTGTGACATGGGTATTCATACCAGTGGTTTGGCTTGTATTTTCTTGGGTTTACCCATGTCCACAGTTAGAAATACTAAGTCAGCTATTGTTTGAGATTTAATCCCATGTCTGACATGGTTTATTAGGTTATAAAAGACAATAGCAACACTCATTTGACTTGGGTTCAACCCATGTCACTCTTCTTGCATTGACTTGGTCTACACTCTTGTGTTTTCTCTCCCTGCCATTGTTCTGACATGGGTTAAGAATACATCATTACACCAGGCATGGTTTAATCCAAGAACCACCCATGTCAGGCATGGGTTGACACTGTCTTGGGTTTTCATGGTCATGTCTTGGGTTAATCCTATGATGACAAGTTTTTTGGCTAAAAGACAAAAGAATGACATGGTCTGACCCATGTCACAGGGTTGAAAACCATGCCTTAACCAAGACCACCCATGGCGACATGGGCGTATTTCGAACATCTTTTTTGTAAGGGTTGAGTCAAGGTATAAAATGCTGAAGCTTATTCACTCAATTAAAATGGTGCATTGCACAATAATCTGTGATATCATTGTTGTACTACTCAAATTGCAATCTTTGTATTTCTTTGTTTTTCTGAAAATTACTGCACCTTGTACCAATTAGGTGTGATAGCACTTTTACACTTATGGGGTGGTGTAATTAATGAAACCCTCTCAAGGCTTGGTCTCACGTACCCCGTGACACTCGGTGTTACCTCCTGTTTACAATCAGGCAAAACCGCAGGTTAACCCTGCGTTTCCCAGTCTACGTTCTCACAAAGCCTGTGTTTCTTTAATTGGGTAGTGTTACCATAGTAACAAGGTCAAATATTTTGCATACCGTTTACTGTAAAATGTAAGAAAATAACTGTCATCAGTGTCATAAACACCTGTGACCTTGCTTGATTAAAACAAACACGGTGTTTAAAACTGCTTTACCCTGCGATTTGAGGTGGATAGAAATTTAAACACTGACTTCGCGTTAACCCACATTCCCACATTACTGGAGTGCGAGGTAACTTTACACGGTGTTTCCTCGAGCGCAAGGTATGTGAGCTAGACCACAGAATCAGTGCAACATGCCATATGCAAGCAAACAGGAAGTGTGCAAGGTCATAGAACACTTAAATATATATTTTTGAATTTTTTGACTTGAGGTACACTTTAAAGTATGTCATATGTGTTGATATTTTGAGAAATAAGCTACCCTATATGTCCAATTTGTATGAAACTTTCATCAAATTGTGTAGATTAAGTTTCCGTATATTCACATAATTTTTACAAAAATCAAACTTTTGCTTGGAGTTACCCTTTTAAAGCTACTATATAAGGCTGCCAAGCTTGGAGAGAAGCAGATATGAGCAACTCTTGTCATAGACTCATAGCTGTCTGCCCTCTTCCACTAATACCAGGGAGTTTTAAGGGTAATTTGGGATCACACTATTGTATAAGAGAGGGGATATAAGGGGCAGCTGAGGGGCACAATTATTAAACAGATGAATATGTTGACAGCATACTAATAGATTTTATTCAGAGTTTTGTGGTCATTAAACATACATCTTTTTAATTGTGCCCCTTACTTGCCCTCCTTTATACACCTGTAAAATCCCAAATTACCCTTAAAAACTCCCTGGTATTAGTGGAAGAGGGCAGCCTATGACAGGGGTGGTGCTCATATCTGGTTCTCTCCAAGCTTTGCATCCATTTTACCCTATACACAGAAGCTGGAAAACTGTTTCTGACAGACAACTATGTCACAACTGTTACAGGATTTCAGTTTTTCAGAATTGCCAAATCTTACCCAAAATCTTTGGTGTAGCCCGGAGGGTGGGGGGGTTAGGGGTCATTGTCATTTAAAAAAAAGGAGTATTTTGAAATGGAACAAAAAATTGACATAAAAATGCTGCTAAATATTGCACCAAATATTCAAGTACTAGTCAAGGAGGAGGGGACAGTGATCAGGCCCTCTAGTAGATGGCCAGTGCCAATTCTCCCTTGAAAATGCCAAATTCCATCAAAAGGAGGTTCCTATCCATGCACTGAAATTTAGTTCAATTTCTTGAAGGCATAAAACTGGTGGGATGTCAAGAAACTATGGCAGCAAGCCACATGGAAATCACAAGTTTATTTCTGCATTTTTATCATTTACAAGCCAATGGCAAACTCTCCCACATACTTGATTTTTCCACTGGCGGTATTAAGATGTTTATTTTAAACAAGCAATAATGATCACTTGGTTTGACTTGCTTAAAGTAATTCACTGAGGCAATATATACCTCAGTCTAAGCCTCACCTTGATTCCATTACATTTAGTTTTTCGATGAGACCTTTAAGTGGTGACTAACACATTCTATAAATCTAAGTAACAAACTCAGTTCTAAATCACAAAACTATACAGTACCAGATTGTCTGTCTTTCCATTAATTACTTCGAATGCTTCCTGTTCAAACACATTATTTGAGAAACAACGTCTCCATTTGTCGTCTTTAAACATTCACTTGGACCCATCCCATCATGCTTAATGAGTTCTCTTGTAAGGATCAAATCGAGCGTACTGCTCTGCAATCGTGCCCCCCAATTGTAAGATGCATGGCCTAAAGGTGATGTTTCGGACACCAGATTGACAGAAATAGGTCTGACGAAGACTCTAGAATTGCAAACCTGGGATAGCCACGATTTTTGAGCCATTTTAATTGTGATTCTCAGGAAAGGGACAGCCATGCACCTAAGTTTCTGCTCACCCTTGAAGTTTCATCGGACTCCAAAGACGGGTAATGCTTTTAACGTATGCTTTGACAAAATACGATACATGTGAGCGCATTTCCAAATACAAAATTACCCCTGCCTGGCCTCAACCAAGACAAGTTGGTAGCTATCATATGTCTTAGCTACCTGAGAGTTCTGATGGAGATTGCCACATGTAGCACATGGTAATAGCAGTATAGACAGCTATCACTCCGAAATGACAAACCTAATCTTAAAAGACAGATTCATCTCAAAGATTATCGAAGGTTACAATGCACCAATGATAATAAATGAGAATAGTTTCAGGGCGTTTTCATGGTACCCTTCTGGGAGGAATTAAGTCAGGCGTGAAACATATTTATCAAAGATCTAGAATATCCAACATTGATTCATTATCATATCTGTGAAACACATCTTGAATAAAAAAATTAGACTTTCTAAAAAACGAGCCAACTGTAGAATGTATCGTATGTAATATTTCAGTCATAGAACAGATTGGGAAGGAATCGGTTGGTTGGCTGAAATCGGCATATTGTCATACCCAGCTTCCAACCAATTGGTTCCAAGTCGAGCTACAGGGGGTCCACTGAAGAAGTAAAATTCTTACTGGATAGAAGAGAAGAATGGTTGCTTGTAAGATTTATTGTCACAACCAACCAATCATAACACCCAGGGCTTGAAAAATTTTCGAATGGCTTGTCGCCATATCTGGCAACCCTTTTTTTTTTTAAATTAGTAGTTTTTGGTTGCCCAACATAGCTTTATTATTGCCCAAATAAAGAAAATATCAAAAGGTAAAGAAAATTAGGAAATCATGGTAATGCTTTGTTATTTAATAACTTCCTTGGCACAAGGCAGTACAGTATTTATCACTGTAGCAAGCATTAAGAAATACAGTACATTGAGAAGAAGTGTAAATATTACAATAATTATGGGACTTCCAACACAGTGATGATCTGTCTGCACAAGTGCACAGTGACTTGAGGTGCACAGTCAGGCATGTTCTGCCATGCAATTCATTTATTTTTGTTGCCCAAGCCACTAGACAAGATGCCCTCGGGCACTCAGGCACCCTATTTTTCGAGCCCTGACACCTCTGTCCTGCTAAAAAACCTCACTGATTGTCAACAATTTAGATTAGATATGGAAACTTTGAAGGGCCAAACCTCTCACCCCAAATAACAGTTTTGGTACCCGGGTACTGAAATTCTCAATTGGCTCAGCTCTTTGATTGACAGCTAATTCACACAATGCAGAGTGCCAAAGCTTATATTACACAGCATGTACGGTACTGAGAGTGTTTTGATTAGTACATAGAGTTTTTCTATACTCACCCTGAAGCAATTAACTGAGATTGTGCCTGGACAAGGATGAATTTCAGACAACTGTGGGAGGGGCTTCGTTACGAGAATTGGTACTGTTTGGGGTGAGAGAACAGGGCCTTTAAGTTATGAAAGGCCTTGCCAAAAAGCTACTAAGTCATGCTGCTAGAATTGAATAGGACGTTTTAGCCAATGCTACCCTAGACAAAGGCGTTTTCTCGGGCGAAGTTTGTCTCTGTAATTGCCGCAATTAACCTTGTTTAAACCAAACTTGTTGCTTTATTGAGCAAACAGTCTTTGAAGGGGGCAGATAAACTTTATTGATCTCAAGATACCTGAACAGGAAGTTCTCTGATATATTTTGGATTATTATACTTGCCAGCTTGAGATGGCTAAAACTTGCTGTTTGCTTCTAGCGCCATGTTACTGTGACAGTTAGACACAGGGGCAGCAACAGAGAGGGGAAGAGGAAGGGGAAATTTTTCCCCTTTATTCCCAAGAGAGTGTGAAAAAAAGGAATGAGAAGAAGACAAGGAGCACTATATAAACTCCTGCTTTGCCCCCTTCTTCCAAGTAATCTGGTGCTGTCCTGGTTTGCCTTATCTCCTTCTTCCAAATAATCTGGTGCTGCCCTGGTTTGCTTTGCTCCCTCCTTCCAAATAATCTGGCCCTTCCCAGGGTTGCTTTACCGCCTTCTTCCAAACAGTCTGGCCCTGCCCAGGGTTGCTTTGCCCCCTTCTTCCAAATAATATGGCACTGCCCTGGGTTGCTTTGCCCCTTTCTTCCAAATAATCTGGTGCTGCCCTGGTTTGCTTTGCTCCCTCCTTCCAAATAATCTGGCCCTTCCCACGGTTGCTTTACCCCCTTCTTCCAAATAGTCTGGCCCTGCCCAGGGTTGCTTTGCCCACTTCTTCCAAATAATATGGCACTGCCCTGGGTTGCTTTGCTCCTTTCTTCCAAATAATCTGGCCCTTCCCAGGGTTGCTTTACCCCCTTCTTCCAAATAATCTGGCCCTTCCTAGGGTTGCTTTACCCCCTTCTTCCAAATAGTCTGGCCCTTCCTAGGGTTGCTTTACCCCCTTCTTCCAAATAATATGGCGCTGCCCTGGGTTGCTTTGCCCCTTTCTTCCAAATAATATGGCGCTGCCCTGGGTTGCTTTGCCCCTTTCTTCCAAATAATATGGCACTGTCCAGGGTTGCCTTGCCCCCTTCTTCCAAATAATATGGCACTGCCCTGGGTTGCTTTGCCCCTTTCTTCCAAATAATCTGGCCCTGCCCAGGGTTGCTTTACCCCCTTCTTTCAAATAGTCTGGCCCTGCCCAGGGCTGCTTTGCTCCCTTCTTCCAAATAATATGGCACTGCCCAGGGTTGCTTTGCCCCTTTCTTCCAAATAATCTGGTACTGCCCAGGGTTACTTTGCCCCCTTCTTCCAAATAATATGGCACTGCCCTGGGTTGCTTTTCTCCCTTCTTCCAAATAATCTGGCGCTGCCCTGGGTTGCTTTGCCCCCTTCTTCCAAATAATATGGCATTGCCCTGGGTTGCTTTGCTCCCTTCTTCCAAATAATCTGGCGCTGCCCTGGGTAGCTTTTCCCCCTTCTTCCAAATAATATGGCACTGCCCAGGGTTGCTTTGCTCCCTTCTTCCAAATTATCTGGCACTGCCCTGGGTTGCTTTGCCCCTTTCTTCCAAATAATCTGATCCTGCCCTGGGTTGCTTTGCTTCCTTCTTCCAAATAATCTGGCCCTTCCCAGGGTTGCTTTACCCCCTTCTTCCAAATAGTCTGGCCCTGCCCAGGGTGGCTTTTCCCCCTTCTTCCAAATAATATGGCACTGCCCAGGGTTGCTTTGCCCCTTTCTTCCAAATAATATGGCACTGCCCAGGGTTGCTTTTCCCCCTTCTTCCAAATAATATGGCACTGCCCTGGGTTGCTTTGTTCCCTTCTTCCAAATAATCTGGCCCTGCCCAGGGTTGCTTTACCCCCTTCTTTCAAATAGTCTGGCCCTGCCCAGGGCTGCTTTGCTCCCTTCTTCCAAATAATATGGTACTGCCCAGGGTTGCTTTGCCCCTTTCTTCCAAATAATCTGGTACTGCCCAGGGTTACTTTGCCCCATTCTTCCAAATAATATGGCACTGCCCAGGGTTGCTTTGCTCCCTTCTTCCAAATAATATGGCACTGCCCTGGGTTGCTTTGCCCCTTTCTTCCAAATAATCTGATCCTGCCCTGGGTTGCTTTGCTTCCTTCTTCCAAATAATCTGGCCCTTCCCAGGGTTGCTTTACCCCCTTCTTCCAAATAGTCTGGCCCTGCCCAGGGTGGCTTTTCCCCCTTCTTCCAAATAATATGGCACTGCCCAGGGTTGCTTTGCCCCTTTCTTCCAAATAATATGGCACTGCCCAGGGTTGCTTTGCCCCCTTCTTCCAAATAATATTGCACTGCCCTGGGTTGCTTTGTTCCCTTCTTCCAAATAATCTGGCCCTGCCCAGGGTTGCTTTACCCCCTTCTTTCAAATAGTCTGGCCCTGCCCAGGGCTGCTTTGCTCCCTTCTTCCAAATAATATGGTACTGCCCAGGGTTGCTTTGCCCCTTTCTTCCAAATAATCTGGTACTGCCCAGGGTTACTTTGCCCCATTCTTCCAAATAATATGGCACTGTTCTGGGTTGCTTTGCTCCCTTCTTCCAAATAATATGGCACTGCCCAGGGTTGCTTTGCTCCCTTCTTCCAAATTATCTGGCACTGCCCTGGGTTGCTTTGCCCCTTTCTTCCAAATAATCTGATCCTGCCCTGGGTTGCTTTGCTTCCTTCTTCCAAATAATCTGGCCCATCCCAGGGTTGCTTTACCCCCTTCTTCCAAATAGTCTGGCCTTGCCCAGGGTTGCTTTGCCCACTTCTTCCAAATAATATGGCATTGCCCTGGGTTGCTTTGCTCCCTTCTTCCAAAAAATCTGGCGCTGCCCTGGGTTGCTTTGCCCCCTTCTTCCAAAAAATCTGGCGCTGCCCTGGGTTGCTTTGCCCCCTTTCTTCCAAAAAATCTGGCTCTGCCCTGGGTTGCTTTGCCCCCTTCTTCCAAATAATATGGCACTGTCCAGGGTTGCTTTGCTCCCTTCTTCCAAATAATCTGGGGCTGCCCTGGGTTGCTTTACCCCCTTCTTCCAAATAATATGGCACTGCCCTGGTTTGACAGATGATCCTGATAAGGATCAGAAATAATAAAAAAAAGTACTCAAGATGGCAATAATTTTAGGCTCATAATTGTAGTCATGGTAAGGTCAAGATGGCTCAAGCTTAAAGGGCTGAACCTCTCATCCCAAACAACAATTTTTGTAGTAGTCCACAGAAATTTTGAAGTGGCTCAGCTCTTTGACTGACAGCTTGTTCAAAGAATGTAGAATACCAAAGGTCATATTACACAGCATGTACTGCACTGAGAATATTTTGAATTACGCACTGGGGTCTTGTGTTCTCACCCTGAAGCAATTGTGTTTTGATGAGAATGAATTTTAGACAGTTTTGGGAGGGGAATACGGAAGTACAGGTTAAGAGAATTGAAACTGTTTGGGGTGCGAGAAACAGGCCTTTAAAGGCCCAGTTCTCTCACCCCAAACAGTACCAATTCTCCTAACCTTACTTAAGTCCCTCCCACAATTGTCTGAAATTCATCCTCATCCAGATGCAATTTCAGTTTATTGCTTCAAGGTGAATATAGAAAAACTCCGTTTATATAATCAAAACACTCTCAGTGTCGTAACACAAGCTTTGGTGTCTTGCATTGTTTGAATTAGCTGTCAATCAAACAGCTGAGCCAATTGAGAATTTCGGTACCCCCATACCAAAACTGTAGTTTGGGGTGAGAGGTTTGGCCCTTTAAGTCAATGAACATTAACAGTTGGAAGAATCCGTTTACCATTACAATCATAATTCAATGGATTCTAAAGAATTAAATACACTGTTTCTCATTTAAGACATGTTTCTTTTAGGATTCCATTTTTATTTTTCAAAGTGCAAACAGGCAGCAACAGCACACACAAATGATTAGAGTGGCATTATCATTGCTATCATTTTCACATGTTGCTACAGGTTGATTGTCAAAGCCCAATGCATTGATAAGTCACACCCACAAAAAGACATAAAGCCCCATGCCTCATCTCTCTCACTTCAAATATTTCCTGTTCACAACATTCCCTATCATTATTAGCCTAAAAGATTGCTACTACACATAACCAACAACACATTAGAATTCTAGAAATAGTTTTTTTTTTTTTTGTTCTCTTGTGATGTTTTTTGTTTTTGGAAAGGCATATGCTAACACAATACATAAGTATAGACCAGTATGTCGAAGCAATTGAGAACCTTCCAATTTCTGTTATTCCAGACATAATTTCTATCCAATGACAAAATATCAGTGAATGCCACCATACATTTAAATAATTCTCCCCAGCTTGAAGTCTTCAATCACATCATTATTTTAAATGATCAAAGCTAGATGCCTTGAATAAAACCAATACAGCTTCAATTCAGCCCTAAATTACTGCTTTATAACGTGTAGGGATGAAAAACGTCCAAAATTATGCATGGTCAACTGAATAATCTAACTTAGTAAAGGTTGCTAAGGCCTTCTGAATGATATGGTTGCAACGAAAACAATTTGTGCCAAATTGGATAATGATTGGAGCTGTATTGCTATACCATTATCCTTGAAAGCCCCCTTTGTCCCCACGGAGAGTAAGTTCCATTTTTATCCACTTAATGACCTACTTCCGATTTATATTTGTCATGCCACTGCTTCCCTTCATTCCCTTGGAACTTCCTATATTGCTAAGGCACAATTTCACTTCATTAATGTCCCACCTGCATGCACAGACAAAATAAACTCCTACATGTCGACTCGGTAAATTCCTCTGACGCTAACGGCAGCGACTTTTGGATTAAGACTGTGGTGAGAGATTTAATTGTCCATAATGTGTACGTTCGTGGTGTCGAATACCATCCAAACATACATGTACATCAAAATCAGCCAGCCTGTCTCACTGGTCGCTAAGCTGTCCAAGGTATGCATTCCTCGCTTTTTGTCACAAAGAGACGGTTTGATAAATGCCAAAAGTTCATTTGATAGAAAGAAGGAACATGATTGGTCAACATCTATTTTGGTTTTGTTTTTTACAGAGAACATTTGCTTTCTCTGAAAGCTTGTGAAATTTTAATTAAAGGGCAAGAGCAGTTGTCCCACCTTTAAGTAGTGTAGTAGACTGTGCCATTTCATGATTGGCTGTTGAGGGTCATGTGACAATATTTTCCACCTCAAATGTGAAATTTACAAGGAATTTCTCTTGGTTTACCTAGAACATGCAATATTGAGGTCCTAAAATATGAAGAAAGAAACTTTGAAGAGAAATAAAAAGAAATTAGTAAGATTAAAGGCCCAGTTCTCTCACCCCAAACAGTACCAATTCTCCCAACCTTTTTACTTAAGCCCCTCCCACAATTGTCTGAAATTCATCCTTATCCAGACACAATCTCAATTTATTGCTTCAGGGTGAGTAAAAAAAACTCAATTTATGTAATAAAAACACTCGCAGTACCATTCATGCTGTGTCGTATAAGCTTTGGCACTCTGCATTGTTTGAATTAGCTGTCAATCAAAGAGCTGAGTCAATTGAGAATTTCAGCACCCGGGTTCCAAAATTGAAGTTTGGGGTGAGAGGTTTGGCCCTTTAAGCTAAATGCTTCAAAATAAGTTTGGGGGGACTGCTCTTTACCTTTAAAGGCCCAATTCTCTCACCCCAAACAGTAACCAATTATCCTAACCTTCTTACTTACAGTAAGCCCCTCCCACAATTGTCTGAAAATCATCCTCATCCAGACATTCATGATCGCAGTTTATTGCCTCAGGGTGAGTACAGAGCTCCAGGTGTATATCAAAACACTTTCAGTACAGTTCATGCTGTGATATAAGCTTTGGTACTTTGGTATTCTGCATTGTTTGAATTTAGCTGTCGATCAAACAGCTGAGCCAATTGAAAATTTCTGTCACCCCCTTCAAGAATTGTAGTTTGGGATGAGGTGATTGTCTTTTTAAGGTGAAATACTAAAGATATGCTCCGTATACACCAGCTTTCGGTAAAGGTGCAATTAATACACTTAAGGGTTAATACAATTGTTTATGGGAGGGAATTGTGACTTAAAAGATAAATATACTGGCATCAAATATGAAGTATTAAAGCATGTCATAGATCTAAAAGCATACAGCAATATGTTATCATACATTTCATTTTTTGTAAAGGCCTATTTTGTGATGCATATATCCCAGAAGTGAAGTTTTATATATATGCCTAGGCTGTTGTAGAATCTGTCCCAGTAAAATGTAGTTAACAAGTAAGCAATCAGTGACTTAGTGGATGCTGCTGGCTTGCTTTAACAGGTATGGTTCTGAAGGCAAAAATGTGTACATACTAGCAACTATATAAAAAAGCCTATGCGTGATGACTGAACAGAGTGTAGCAATTTTGGTATGATGCTATAGTGAGGGGGGAGGGGGTAGTATAGAAATAACCACCACACAAGCTTGCTTAAGGATTATTTGTAAATTACTTTGTCCAGAAAACTTCTGTCGGGCCACTGTACTTTGATAGCTGAATGGGGAGGGGGGCATTTGGGGAAGGAGAACAGGTTCTGATTGAGGAAAATGTCCCCCATGTCCCCTGGTGCCACCACTGCCAGGTTCTAATAATGGAGGTGCTGTTTACTGCCATAACTGTCTATGAATTTTTTCTGTTTACATTTACCCCCCCCCCACCACCCCTCAAAATGAATGTCACTTAAAAACGCGTTTTCCACTTAATTATTTTGTTTTTTGCAAATTGCACATGGGCAATGGGCTGACTGCAATCCTTCAATTCATGCAGTACATAGTACCAACAAGTGGAGTATCAATAAGCTGTGATAGCAATGAGGTACCTAGTTCACTAATTAATGGGGTGAAGTACTCATCAGTAAAGCATCAATAAGCAGTAGTATCAAATGCATCCCACCAATGGGTGCATACTACTAGAAGGTCTGTGAGGAAGTTCCATTTGAGATGGGGAGGGGGAAGGGGAAGGGGAGGGGAAAAATCTTACTTTAAGTCCTTCATAAGGTGCAATCTGAACAATTTAATTAAAAGGATACTGATTTTAGTAAGTGTGAATATTGCTACCATGGTGTCATCTTCAGAAGTTAAATCAGAATCCAAAATACTGATATTTTAGTTTTCTTATGAAAATGAAATTGGGGAGAGGGGGAGAAGGGGGATTTGAATCCTCCTTCTGGAAAGGGGACACAAGTCCCCCTTACCACCTTAATAGAAACCCTTACTGTTACTCATTGGACCCAAATTTACCTATAAATGATATCAGAATGAACTGTAATTTAATGTTATTGACGGTGAACAAAATTTCTTTGAAATGAAGCATCTCAGAAATTGTGCCAAGTGTAACAATTTTGTTGCACTCTTACATTAAGTAACTGGTGAGTTACACAGTTGAGTAAAGTATAAATCAAAGAGATAACAAGAAATCAAAAATTGAACACCCTTAAAATAGCGAAATCAATGTAAAACTCCCCTCAAAGATGAAAGTTGTAAAGGTACTAATCACAAAATGGCAAGCCATATATGTCTTTAAATATCAATAGGACACAAGCATCTTTCTGTTTACATAATATACAACATCTACTTTCATGAGCTGCCAGCAAGACAACATTGTGGCATAGAAGTAGCATACTTTAACCCCCTTGTGGACCCCTCCTGGACCTCCTTTATGTCCCCCTACTTTCCCCTACCATATCCCAATCTTCTACTGGCCTTCCTCATTACACCATTTACTTGCTTTTAGTTCGACTTAATATTTGTTCTGCTATGGCTTTTAAGTTGTCTTACAAAACCAAACTTCGATTAAACAGAACTCCTGTTTGTTGGCCTAACATTGCTTAGCAACTTCTGGAGTCCCTACAAGCTTTGAATAGAGTGAAATTGTTCAGTTTAACCTTCAGGAAGGCAGTTACGTGTAATGTTTAACGACAAGCATACATCCCTAGGCTGACGTGAACTGTCCTACTTTCTCTGACAGCTAGTCACTGAATGCTCTCTTATGAATATAAAACATCTTCCTTATGTATCTCCCAGGAACAGTCTCCTTTTCATAATAACCATCTTAAATACAAACTTTCTAGAGAGGAAACACATCTATGTAAATTCTGAGTGATTTTAAGCAACAACATGGTGCATGATGGACACTCGAAAATTTCCACAGGTAACAGGTGTATATTTCAAGGAGCGACTGTTGATGCTAAATTATGATAGAAAAATACAGGAGACAGGGAATGCATACATAATTTAACAAAACTTAAATACTTCCAGCATCTGACACCAAGTGGAAGCATTTGATGTTATGCAATGGCCCGTAAATTTCAGGTTTAATCGGGCAAAGGATGTCTGAGGGTTTCTGGGCCTATTACAAATATACATCAATGTTTTGAGCACAATTTATGCTTGTTTTCATTTTGCTTTCAGATTTATCTGTAAATTTGGCTTTAATTTATGCATGTGGGTTTGATATACATGGGCAGAGTAAAACAGGTGGAAAAAATGTCCTGGGGCTTTGTAGCGAGGCACTTTGTCTTCAAAACAAAGGGACAAAATGAAGCAACAGAGGGCAAATACATAACAGATTTTCTTTTTCAGGTTTCTGCTACTGTTGGTACAAAGGAGTTCACTTTTTAATTTCAACATAGCTATATAGTAATGAATACACTCATATTGTAAATCCTATCTAAGATCTTATCCATGGGAAGGGGCAAATCAGAGGGGAGGGGGGAGGAGAAGGGGAGGAGAAGGGGAGTTAGGGGAAGGGAGGGGTGGACATAGTGGGTACATTACTGCAGTTGTTAAGTAATTTGCTCCTGTAAAAAAGCTGCCAGCCATTTAGGGTCAGAGAGGCAAACTTGAGTGATAGAATGTGGGAGACGCAGGGATGAAGAGAGGTAGGGATTGGCAGAGGGAGGAGGCAAGAGGCAGAAGGTAAGCTTTTTTACGAGAATTAATTTGACAATGCGGTGTCTTTAGCTTGGTCAATGTTTTCTACCAACACTGTAATCTCTTTCTTCCTCCAAGAATTTTTTTTACAACAAACAGAATTTCATGAGTTTTTGATTTCTACTCAAATACACTTTTACAGAGGCAGAGATGTCTAAGTGACTGACAGCATGCCATTGGAGCTCAAAACATTCATATGGCCTGAGACAGGGGACTACTGGCACATAATAATTAAACAGCCTTGACGAATGACACTGGGGACCAATAATACAAATAAAGCTGACTGGGGATCGATGTGACAGAGATCAATGGCACAGTTGGGAACCTATTAGACAGGGAACCAATAAGATACTGTACGCAACAAATGAAATACTTTATGGAACCAATTAGACAGAGAACCAATGAGATACTGTAGGGAACCAATAAGACAGGGAACCAATGAGATACTGTAGGGAACCAATAAGACAGGGAACCAATGAGATACTATAGGGAACCAATAAGACAGGGAACCAATGAGATACTGTAGGGAACCAATGAGACAGGGAACCAATGAGAAACTGTAGGGAACCAATTAGACAGGGAACAAATGAGATACTGTAGGGAACCAATTAGACAGGGAACCAATGAGATACTGTAGGGAACCAATTAGACAGGGAACCAATGAAATACTGTAGGGAACCAATTAGACAGGTAACCAATGAGAAACTGTAGGAAACCAATTAGACAGGTAACCAATGAGAAACTGTAGGGAACCAATTAGACAGGGAACCAATGAAATACTGTAGGGAACCAATTAGACAGGGAACCAATGAGAAACTGTAGGGAACCAATTAGACAGGGAACCAATGAGATACTGTAGGGAACCAATTAAACAGGGAACCAATGAAATACTGTAGGGAACCAATTAGACAGGGAACCAATGAAATACTGTAGGGAACCAATTAGACAGGGAACCAATGAGACACTGAGGGGATCCAATTAGACAGGGAACCAATGAAATACTGTAGGGAACCAATTAGACAGGGAACCAATAAGACACTGTAGGGATCCAATTAGACAGGGAACCAATGAAATACTGTAGGGAACCAATTAGACAGGGAACCAATGAGAAACTGTAGGGAACCAATTAGACAGGGAACCAATGACATACTGTAGGGAACCAATTAGACAGGGAACCAATGAGAAACTGTAGGGAACCAATTAGACAGAGAACCAATGAGATACTGTAGGGAACCAATTAGACAGGGAACCAATGAAATACTGTAGGGAACCAATTAGACAGGGAACCAATGAGAAACTGTAGGGAAACAATTAGACAGGGAACCAATGAGATACTGTAGGGAACCAATTAGACAGGGAACCAATGAGATACTGTAGGGGACCAATTAGACAGGGAACCAATGAGAGACTGTAGGGAACCAATTATACAGAGAACGAATGAGATGCTGTAGGGAACCAATTAAATTTAGAACCAATGAGATACTGTAGGGAACCAGTTACACAGAGAACGAATGAGATGCTGTAGGGAACCAATTAAATTTAGAACCAATGAGATACTGTAGGGAACCAATTACATAGGGAACCAATAAGACAGTGTAGGGAACCAATTACACAGGGAACCAATGAGACACTGTAGGGAACCAATTAGACAGAGAACCAATGAGATACTGTAGGGAACCAATTAGACAGGGAACCAATGTGATGCTGTAGGGGACCAATTAGACAGGGAACCAATGAGATACTGTAGGGAAACAATTAGACAGGGAACCAATGAGATACTGTAGGGAACCAATAAGACAGGGAACCAATGAGATACTGTAGGGAACCAATTAGACAGGGAACCAATGAGATACTGTAGGGGACCAATTAGACAGGGAACCAATGAGAGACTGTAGGGAACCAATTATACAGAGAACGAATGAGATGCTGTAGGGAACCAATTACACAGGGAACCAATAAGACAGTGTAGGGAACCAATTAGACAGGGAACCAATGAGAAACTGTAGGGATACAATTAGACAGGAACCAATGAAATACTGTAGGGAACCAATAAGACAGGGAACCAATGAGATACTGTAGGGAACCAATTATACAGAGAACGAATGAGATGCTGTAGGGAACCAATTAAATATAGAACCAATGAGATACTGTAGGGAACCAATTAGACAGGGAACCAATAAGACACTGTAGGGAACCAATTACACAGGGAACCAATGAGATACTGTATGGAACCGATAAGACAGGGAACCAATGAAATACTGTATGGAACCAATTAAATTTAGAACCAATTAGATACTGTAGGGAACCAATAAGACAGGGAACTAATGAGATACTGTAGGGAACCAATAAGACAGGGAACCACTGAGATGCTATAGGGAACCAATTAAACATAGAACCAATGAGATACTGTAGGGAACCAATTAGACAGGGAACCAGTGAGATACTGTAGGGAACCACTTAGACAGGGAACCAATGAGATACTGTAGGGAACCAATTAGACAGGAAACCAATGAGATACTGTAGGGGACCAATTAGACGGGGAACCAATGAGATTGGCCTACAAGGCAGACCTTATGGACTCCACAAGATTTCTTTATGAAAGACACCTGATGAAATTACCTCTAAAATAATCAAATAAACCATTACAAAGTGGTTTAACAGAAAATAAAAATACAAAAAATAAAAAAATAGGCCCAAATTTTTACCCAATTGATATTCTATATTCCAATTCAAATGTGGTAAACTATTAACTATTTCTTATCATTCATGTGTAGGACTTTTTAAAGACACATATTCATTATTCTTATTGCTTATCTTCTTTGGGGGTATATAAATTTTCAATTGGTGACTGTGGTTTAGTTTACAACAAATGGAAAAGATGCAAAGTAGCTGACATTACACAGTATGCACAGAGAGCAACATTAAATCTTATTTTACATTCGGGGCTTGTATGCTCATCAGGACGTGCACAACTGAACAATAAACTATGTTTGTGACTACAGCTCTGATGAAAGGAAGACAGATGTGGGAGGGGCTTATTTCAAATGATGGAATGGTCTGGGACAGGAAGATGAGCCATCAAAGGAAAGCATAGATCATCGAAATTGTTAATAAAAAAAATGTCATCAGTATGCCGTGTAACATGATCTACTGTAACATGATCATTAATTTGTGTTTATGTGAAATCTAAGATCTGCAAAGGTTTAAAGGTGACAAAACTATAAAATGTCTGGTCATATTTGCATTCAATGTTCATGAAAACTTATAAAAATTATGTGAAAGCAACATAAACAAGCAAGCAATAAAAATATGTCAGTCTTCTGTCAACTCCAAATATACGCTGTAACATTTCGGTTTTTTGAAATGTCCCTTCATTAAATCTTAAGAGCAGAGAGGCATTTTGACAGCTTGTTTTGATTTGTTTGTTATCTTTGCCACTGTATAAATAATTTCAAAACATACTCATCTAGGTAGCAGTACTGGTGGCTAAACAACATCATTGGTAGATTTACAGGTGGGCAAGAATTTAAAATTAATTGAAAAAGACATCAAATACAGCAAAATATCAATGTGATCATCCTTTCATGTCTTTTGTTGGATGGGTTTAGAAGTTTCCTTCAAACGCCTGAGAGTTTGTTGCACAATTTTTATTCTGCAATATGAATGAATAACTTGGTAGTATGTATGTGTGCTCACAGTCAACCTAGTTTATGCATACTGCCCTCTTTTTCCATTTTGCCTGTTCACAAAAGTTAAAGTGAAACCATTGTAGTTAGAAAACCAGTGTCAAACAATGAAGGCATAGCAAGGCAATTCTGGTAAACACAATAACAGCATTTCTCAGGAAAGGTGGATGACTGTTTCTTTCAAAACCAAGACTTTTACTTCTGGACACATGTAATATTCTAGAAAATAGAAATGAAGGAAAGGGACACTAAGGGTGATATAAATTTAAGAGAGATCTTTGAGAATATTATTACTCCGTCCACTTTATTTTCAAATATTGGTTAAATTTAACACCTTCTTTTTCTCACATACATGTAGCTTTCACTGTATTTGTGAAAACAGATATATTAAATGCAAATCAAGGAGTTGTTTGTTATTTGAGTTAACCAAATAACAATAACTTAACACATAATTGTGGCTGCCAATCCTGAATTAGTATACCAGGGTATATAAATTTAAAGTGGAATGAGCACATTACTGCACCTGCAACCCCCATAAAACTTCCATCAGCATAGCTCAGGCTCATAGCCAAGCATACTTTGAATACCAGGAGAGAGCTTGAAGTTTGCCAATTGAATTATTATAAATTTTACCCTCTTGGTCCTTCTGAAAATTCCCCCTCCCCCCCCAGCCCCTGGAAAATTTTTGACCCCTCTAGAGTCTTTCAGTGGCTATAGGACTGGGCAAAGATTTTCAACAAACGTAGAACAACCTTTCTAAGACACAGTTTATAACCTCCCCCTTGTCACTATCCGTAGATAAAAACACCGGCCCCTTACAGAAGTTACCTTCCTTAGCCTCAACATGAATACATACAGAACACTTTTTATCTGAGTTCAACTCTTTGGCCATTAATTTCCAAGTAACATACATGCCTCAAAACATGATTCATAAACAGCAAAGCTAAGCATGTCAGAACAGAAATATACTTCATCAGCATCTAGCAAACGACAACTGTCTTTAAACAAAAAATGAAGAAGAATATAGAAAATTGTCTCTAAACCCCAAGTTGATTTAAGGACACAAATGCAAATAGCGAAACAGGGAAGGAAAAATTAAGACGAGAGAGGAGGAATTATGAGAGCTGCTAAAAAGTTTTACAACTTTTTAGCGTCCTGTTTTGCATGAATATTCCCTTTAAGTCATTTATTTGCGTATCTTCTGGATATAGCGAGCTCATGCTGCCAACAGAATGCTGCTTTTTATCTGACAATAAAATTCAAATCATCCAATTTCATGGGGCCACCCTGACTCTTTGTAGCCATGCTCAAGGTTGCAATCATGTAAATTGACACAGCACGTTTGCAATAGCAAGGTACGACGAGAAGTTACCACGCTTCTCGTCAAAGGCAACATTTTTGTTTGTTGTACAATACTTTCATGTTCGCAAAATGTTATGTCACACAAAAATAGACATTTATCTGCACACAATAGACCACTAAATCCGTTTTGTCTGGAACTGTTTTATGGCTGGGTCTTACCCTGCCTTGTCCATTTAAATTTCTAAAGTATGACAGTGCTGACATTAATGGAGAAATATTTCTTTTAAAATTATGTCACAATAAAAGAAATTCCTTCATGAATGGCATGATAAAAGGCTAATATTTTAAGGTAGCCTACATTCCATGAAACTGTAAAAAATTACAGAATGAGACAGGTGCAGTATCCATGGTGATCAAACAAATTTTTAAAATTCTATGCCACAGTAATTTGGAACAAAGTGAAATTTAGAACAAAATGTTACTGTAGGTTGTCTGAACATTTAAAAGATCTATCATGAGAGGAAACTCCCCTTAGCTCATTTGAAACATTTGAAGCACTCAAGCAGAAAAAAAATTAATCATGAGAGTCATCACTGCTTTTGTGTTCAGTGTCACAGAAGAATACCATCACAATGCCTCTGTTGGGCTGGTCACTGGACATTTTCTGAGCAGACTCATGGATCAATGCACATACACAACACTCCATTGAAATTGATTTAATCCATCTTTCCTGCCATGTGCCTGCTATGGTGGGTACCAAATTTGAAAAGTAGCTAAGGGGCTTTTCCCAGCATGATGTTTTACTTACTTCAATACTAGATAAGAATGTAAAGTACTTTCAAAAAGGTTGGGATATTTCAACTTTTTTCGAGCCAAATTCTGCAGAAGATGGACCGTCCAATAGCAGTTATAGGGTGAGTAAAGTAGGATTGTCATGGGTATATCCATTAGTAGAATGGGCAAGCACAGACATGTTTTAAAAATCTCTCATGTTAAAGGTAACATTTCTCATACCATCTTTTGCCCTCCTCCATACCATTTGGGGATGAACCTTTGCCAAAGATGTGGAAGGAGAGGGACAGGAGATGCCAACACAAAGGTTACTTCGTTACATGGAGTTTTACTGCCCAGTTTCAAACCAACTGATTCAAGTTGGCAACATCAGTTGTGGCTCACTAGCTAATTCTTCTCCCTACTCCATTGCCATTGCCAGGAATTGCACTCCTAACTTCTCGACTGCAAATTGGATGCTCTAACCACTTAAGTCGCACATGGGGAGCGGCGGTACCATGGTCCCCATAAAGAAAGCCTGATTTCTCACCTCATTAGGATAATTTCCCAAGGTTATCAAGGAGGCATGAGGTATGTAATACTGGCTGACAACAGTTGGTTTACCCTTAAAATCTGGCCAATTGAAAATTGCTTTTGGAAAAGTGCACTTTTTAATAAAACTTCAACTTTTCTCAAAATTTGGGCTCATACAAACCCACAATCTTCAAATTTTTGTAGACAGAAGCCAGAAAGTTTAAACCTTCAATTTTCTACTCACCATCTTTTCATCAACCTAGAAAGTTTGTTGCAGTATCTCGTTACTTCCGTCATCCACACTTGGGTGCAGAGAGGTAGGGTGTGGGACATGGGAAAAAGCCACGTTCTGCTTCAACCCTTTGAACACTGTAGTTTTTATAGGACTTGTGAACCTCACCCTGCACTATTTCAACCAACTGCTCAACTGCTCAACTGCTCAACAGCTCAACTGTACTAGACTGCAAAATTTGCATCTCTCACTACTATCAAATACTAAGTCATTATCAAGGATATATTGGTGAAACCATCAAATCAACCATATTAACTACCATCAAATACTAAGTCATTATCAAGGATATAGTGCTGAAAACCATCAAATCAACCATATTCAGGACCATCACATACCAAGGTAAAGTTACTCATTTTCACTTACTTTACACAAAAACATCCCTAAAAATGTCTTTCTGCCATGCCTGGTGCTTATCATTGAGAACAACATGGATATACCACTACAAGTCATGTGATATGGCCACTGTTTGGGTCCGGAAATCGGGTCTTCCAGATTAGTAAATGTTTTACATATGGCTGGTTTTCTGGCCTTTTAGGTTTTTTAAGGGTTACAAACTTGGACATGAAACTATACAAGTAAACTGATGAAAGAGTAATCTGATTAATGTGTGTCACATGCTTTAACTGATATGACATCTTCTGCCCAATACAACTGAACTTAACATATTCTGAATGTAAAATCAGTCACTGATAAAATATTTCTTAGTTACTATCTTAATGAATAATGAAAAAAAAATGCCTGAAGAAGCCTTAAAGCCGTATCCCAACTCTGCTTTTCAATAATCTCTTGAAGTTAAAACATACTGTACATTAAAATGCAAACTACTTGAAAAAAAGTTATCCAGAATTTAAAACAATCTTCCCACTACCTTCAATTTTTACCTACCTAAAGCAAAAATCCTTCACAAAATTGCTCTCTCCTCATTTATTAACAATGATATCATCAAGTCAAGGACTTTTTAGTCTCGTCTGACTTGTAAAATTACCCTAAGAAGAAATAAAACGCTATTCTCGTTTTACTAATTCCATATATACTTTTTTCTTTCTGCTGCAAGTCTTGGGAGTATTAAGTAAAATTGCAAACCCCATTTTCCAAAAACTATATCACAACACAGTATTAGCTTATGGCTCCCCTGGGAATTTTACATCTTGATGTAAAGTATATGTGAAGCAACGTTGTATGCGCAGGACTTTTCTTTCATTTTTCTGAGAATTTGGACACAGAGATTAAAGAGGGAAATTTACAAGTGGGTTTCTGGCATCAGAGGTGTAACAATCGTATTTTCGTTGGGGTGGGAAGCTAAATTACATTGTAGTACAAAATGTAACAATGTAAATTTAATTTTGAGAAAAAAGATGAAAAGTGAATGTGATTTTTACCCAAACATTTTATAAAAGTGTTGGTTTAGATTACTCCAGTTATAAAATTTTTGAAGAATAAGGCGTCCTTCATTGCAACCCCAACCCCCATAGCCCAGGGATAGTCAGGCTTTATGCCAGGATTTGGCTAGGGACATCACAGTAATTTTGTCCCCACACCCCTGGGACTTGCGCCAAGATTTCACACAATCTGGAGGGCAGGGGAAATCGGACCGGGCATTTACTTGTGCCAAGATTTCACAAAATCTGGAGGGCAAGGGAAATCGGACCGGGCATTTACTTGTGCCAAGATTTCACAAAATCTGGAGGGCAGGGGAAATCGGACGGGGCATTTACTTGTAGAACGCACAGTTACTGACAGTCAGGTGAGGGGACTTGGCAGGGAATTTACCCTAAATCAATGCCTCACCCTTTATGGACATGGTCGGGCTCGGCCTGGGGATTTACACATTTCACAAATGAAGTTCCCGGCCAAGACCTGACCATCCTTGGGTCTGAGGGGGTCAGGGTTGCAATAAATAAGGGCATTATAATGCAGATCACTACCACAAGGCAAAGGTTGCCAGTCTTTAAGATTATAAACCAAAATACAGGAAGAATTAAGAGTTTAGCTCTAAAGTGTGGCTATCACCTGGTAACCTCTGCTATGTACTACAGCTAGCAAAGGTTGACAGTCTTTCTAGCATGCACTCAGAAATCAAGGTGCAGTGGTACCTAACTAATGGCAGAAGTTTGGTCAAAATGAAGAAGTTTGAAGTGAAAACCACCGGCCACTTGGAGATACTTTCACGCATATTTTTCATTGTATTAAACTGCTGGCACACCTCATATATAAACACTTAATATTCGCTTTACAGCAGAATTGAGGCAGAAAATTGCTGCATACTTGTAGACCAGATGGGAAAAATCTAGCACTTTCCTTTGCTGGGAAATTTTTGAAGTTTGAGAGAAATTTGTTTTCTTTTTTTTTTTTGCATAAATTATGGCAATTAAAATTTGGTTATTATTGGTTGCACAGAAATAGTTATAAGGTCACATGATTACAAAATTGAACAATCAAAAGTTTGCATTACTCTCATTGCCTAGTTTCCAAAAACTGTGAGTAGTGAGAACAGTACTACAAATCATTCTCACAAGTACCTGTACAGACATATGTGTGAATCTGTCAGTATGATAAATTCTCACCACAAGACTATGAAAATATTATTAATCTCTAACAGAGTTTAAGATAAAAATACCAACATAATGAAAACAGAGTTTAAGATAAAAATACCAACATAATGAAAACAAAATAACCTGTTCAATTTAAAAGGATTCCAATCAAAGAGTCTCAAAAATATATCAAAATTAGATTTTTGGTGTCTACTTTAAATGTTCCCACGACAACAACCCTAGCTTCTACAGAAACAGCAATGAATACCTGAATTCCTATTGTGATTAACAGAAGGGATGTCAAACAACGCCCTCAAATTTGAATCTTTCATGACCCTGATAGAGGGCATGTACTTCTCAAGGTACTTACACTTGGGAATTTAACACTCACTAGGCCAGTTCAAGTTCAACAGCATGTAGCTTAATTCGTGTTTGTTTCGCTGGCCTTGGCTCTAATCCGATTTGCACCATCCATATTCAGCTCTGATCTGTTTTTCTTTCGGCCTGAGTGACCGGGCAAGTAGGTTGTAATTATTCATCGTTGTGCTTCATGATTTTGTATCAAGTTACAGCAAAAGATATAAGTATACCCCCACCGCTGCGACCAAATCGTCTTCTGCAGTGCTCCAGGCCAAGTTTTTACAGCTGTGCTTCCACAGGCTGACTGAACACACAATGGTCAACTTGTTGTTAGTAATTACCACAAATAAAAATTCCACGATCTTCCTAGGTTGTTGGGGTTCACTTCACACATCTGCCATAATCAGGAGCTTGCCAAGAATCCCTGCAGGGGTATATACACACCAACTAGAACTCCCAACAATAGACTGAGTTCAAATTTGACTCAAAAGGGTTAATCGGAATGAAAAGAGAAACACAACCATGTATATAAACAAAAGATCATCACAAGGCATCCCCCAAATAAAAGCTAATATTTGGTCGTGAGAAAGGATTGAAGACGTCAAAACTAAATACAAGTAAGTAGAACACAAGTTACCGGAATGTATAACAGTGCTGAGTGAAAATATGATGGTAAAATATCTGGAGAACACTGCACAGAAAAGCTTACTATTCATAGCAATAGTATGAATTCCACTAAAGAGAGCTATCTCAGCTTACATGAATCAAGTCTTTGTTCCAATTATAAGTTCTTATTTTCTGAATCTCAATAATTTGAAGCTACAACAAAGAGGACGGCTTCCCAAAAAGAGGCTAAGCACTAACGCCAAGTGCTCAAACATCTTTTTGGATCCTATTTACATATATTCGTGTCTTGTAAAAATCTGGATTTGAACAAGGTAAATTTGAAAAAATTGTGTATCTGTAGGACTGACTGATGAAATAAATTTGATCAGTTCCTGGATAAAATTGGAAAAACTTCCCTGATGGGGACCACCAGCTTCCCCCACCCCCCAATGGAAGGACATGGCTATCCCTGCTATGATTCTGACCTCTTACTATAATGAATCTGTTTCAGTAGAAACTGCAAAAAAAGTATTTAGAAAAGGGGATGAAATATTTAGACAACTGATGTTTTTTAATCATTTCCTGGTTTGACAGTCTTTGAGCACCAACAACATTTCTCATTTAACACATGCATACAATTTCATGCCTGTTAGTAATCATCCAGAAAAACTAATTGCACTGCATGGGGCTATCCCTACCAAATTGAGGGTACCATGGGCTACCACTACCAACAGAGTGCCCATATATTCCTCCATGTGTGAATGAATTTATATCAGAGTATATCGTACAACAGTCTTTACCGGGGTTGGAAATTGGCAAATGGAGCATTGGGTCAATGGGCAACATGATTCTGGGAGATATGGCAGCAAGAATTTTTGTAAAATTGTGATTTTGGTAAAAGTTTTCCTGTGAGGAACAACTCATGTCACATTGCACATTGCTGCAATGAATTTTTGTGTTGCTGTGACAAATCATCTCCTACACAACCCCCACCCCATTTTGTTCCCTACTTACCCCCCTCCCCCCCTCGCCCCCGTCTCAAACTTTCTGCATAATTTTTATTATCAGATCTGCCTACGCATGCATAAGCAGGTTGAGGTAATAATTTAAACAAAAAAGTAAACATAAACATCGACATGATCTGTACTAATCTATCACCTTCAAACAAGGTCATCAAAGTTTAATAAGAACATCAGCCTAATGATGCAACTCATGGGTACTGGCTGTACAGTTGTTTCCATCCTGACTCTGTGATACCAACCATGAACCGAAAAGATCAACTTGGAATTATCTCCCTACCTCTCTGAATCAACATCGGCCATGTTGGTATGTGTGTTACAAGTTAAAAATATTTGCTTGCCTCTGGGTATATCACAAAACTAGGTCAAGGCACTGGCTGGGACTAATGAGGCATGATAAATTAGGTCATTAGAACCTGGATAAAATGTCTTGTCTGTTAGTTTTAAATCCTGGGTATTGATAAAAGCATTGATGTGGGATCCAGGGGACGTTTTGGTAAGGCCAATGACAAGTGGGAGGCATGCAGCAAACAACTCTATCCTACATCTGGTCTATGTCCGCATTTAAAATTGGGACATGGAACATCAATGGTGGAGATTTAGAGGAGTAAATAACTAGATCCTTTTAGCTAAGAGGGTGTTGACTTTTGTCAAGTGCTGGGATATCATTTCTACAGACCAGGAGGAACATTAAGAGCTACCAAAATGTGACTGGACTGTCTTCTGACTGCAATTTGATTGAGAATAGTATTTGAGACTAATCTTAGATATATTTAGGTTAGTATTAGTTAGACAGAGTTTTGCAGCTCAGTTTCCAACCAAATTAATGGTTCAAGTCAAGCCAACCACGGCCTTTTTTCCAGTTGTGGCTCACTAGATTGTTTTCCCTCTATTGCTTATGCTGAACATCATGCACAATAGCAGTAGTTTTAGTTTAGGACTATCTTTAAAGCCCAAAAATCCTCTCATGCCAAACTTAAATTTTGGTAGTCCACCAAATTTTGGTAGAAATTCTTGAATGGCACAGCTCTTTGATTGACAGCAAGGTAAAATATTGCTGAGTGCTGCAGCTCATATAACACAGCACGTACTGTATAGACAGTGTTTTGATTACACATTGTAGTCAGATGTATACTTACCCTAAAGCAATAAACTGAGATTGGATGAGTAATAGACAGAACTTGTGAATGGGGTTTTAGCAAGTAGGTTAGGAGAGTTGGAACTTTTTGTGGTCAGGATTATAGGCCTAAAGACATATATTCCCCAAAACTTGCTGGTTTGAGATCTACCAGCCCCGATACTTGCCTCCTATAAATGTAACCCTACTTACCTGTGGTAATCTTTGGCAAGATGACATCGTGACAGGATGGCTATCTAGGAACCCAAAGGGTGCCACCTCATTTTACTTGCCACCATGCTTTTTTGATGTCGCCATGAGGAGGGGCGACATAGATAAGACTAATTAAATGCATAGTTTATATGGACTGCCTATAACTCTGACTTAATTGAAAGGAATTGCAACCTTCAAGGTCAGTCCCAACCTGGCTCTCAAGCTGGGTTTACCAAATGTCAATTGCAACTTGTGTTCAAATATAAAATTTACATTTTTCAACCCTGTCTTATTCCGGCTAATCCCAAAAAGAAAAGGTGGAGTTACTCAGCATTAAGCCCAGGTCACACTGCAGGGATATCGGATCGGATAACTGTCCGATATTTGTGACTTTTACTTAACCCTTTACCATTGTTTGGGTCCTTTTGGACCCATGCAGACAGCTCAACTGTCACCCATCTTTACTGTTTCATGCGGAGCTTGAAACTGCGAGTAGCTTCCCGAAAATTCGGCCACAACAACGAGAGAGACAATAGTTCAAGGTCACACGGTCAATGGCCTACGGAAGCCGATGCGGGGCGGGCTACGTCCGCTTTTCCACCCACTCCCGAGGTGCGCAAATATGCCCCGATCGGAGCCAAACGGTAAAGGGTTAATCTAAAATATCTACACCACTCAGCTAAAGGGTTACGTGCACACACGCAGAGACAGTGGCATCAGCTTTGCAGTAAACAAACTCCACAGGCTTATTTTTACCCTTTACCTTTGTTTGGGTCCTTTTGGACCCATGCGGAGAGCTCGGCTGTCACCCATCTTTACTGTTTCACGCGGAGCTTGAAACTGCGAGTAGCTACCCGAAAATTCGGCCACAACAACGAGAGAGACAATAGTTTAAGGTCACAGGGTCAATGGCCTATGGAAGCCGATGGGGGGCGGACTACGTCTGCTTTTCCACCCACTCCCGAGGCGTGCAAATATGCCCCGATCGGAGCACAACGGTAAAGGGTTAAAATCTCCTCCATCCATTGTCAGAGAGAACCAACAATTTTCCATCTAGTGTAAATATATGACCGGTATGAGAGGACTATGGAAATAAAATATAAACTACTTATTTTGTGACGTCACATTGAAAATAGTTTTTATCAGACTACATGTATCTGATAAAAGCTGTCTGCGGATGTGATGTCACAATATATCGTAGAATTTCGTAGTCCTGCGATACAATTTACATATCTTCACATGTTGGCAAATTTTTGTTTCTTTTCGACCACAGATGGAGGAGATATTAATTAAAATTCACAAAAATCAGAGTGAAATCGGATCCGATATCGCTGTAGTGTGACCTGGCCTTTAGCTGGAGTTAGAGGCTGAGCTGGTATGAACTGCACATGTAAGACATGCTTCTAACTCCAAGGGTTCAAATATTTGTAGATACCTGTGACAGGCAAGCAGGAAGGAGGACCTCTCTCAGTGACCTCTGGCAGAGAATTGGAGCCACTGTGCTATTTAAGCTTGCAAGGGACTTACTGCTGGTAAGTGGGGATTAAAAAGTGTAAATAGGAGGTAAGGAGGGGCAAGTTAGATGCAGGAATCCAACTACAACAAAACCTTGTAGAGCACCCTCAAGAGAAGGGGCAGTTTTTACATGAAAAGGACATGAATGGACCAAAGTACCCCCAAAACACTGAACTGATGAGGATGAAAATTCTGCACAGTGCATGGTAGAATACAATCAAATATTTGGGCAAGCACAGTACAGTGATACCTTCTAGCATAGGGTCACCTTCAAGATCACAGATAGTCCTTAACTGGGTATCTAGTCCAATTTTCACCATGTTGTACACCTGCCTTGCATGTTTACATGATCTGTGGGTTATACAGTAGCTATTTTTGGCCATAAGCAATAATAAACCGTACATCAATGTTTTTTCCCAGTAAAGTAGCTTCTAAAAACTGATTATTTTCACAAATTCACTATTCCTCACAAAGACCTATTTCCAAATAGCAATTACAAAGTATTGTGGGATAGAGTTTTGGTTGCACGTCAATTTTAACCGCAGTAAAATGCCATTGACAAAAATGACAAACACCAAAACTCTATCCCACAATCCTTTGTAATTGTTATTTGGAAATAGCTCTATTGTCACATTGCAGCCATATATGTGAACTGCCTTTCTGTTTGCCTATTACATAACAAATGTGCAGATGGCAATCTGAATCTAGTTGCTAATGTTTATATTCGCATATCATTAAATAAACTCCTATTGTTCAATGATGATGGTGCATTTACAGATGATATGTAAAATATTGGCACAATAAAAAAGGATTGTAATTCCAGAAATAGTCACAATTTCTCCATCAAATAATAACCTCTTTACAGGTAATTTTTACTTCATACTTGTGTCATGACTAAACATGAGCTAAATATGCAAATTTGTGATGTCAAAAAACCGTATATGGCAAATGCTATTCTTTGTCTATTTAACCTTGATCCTTGGACACTTGAAACATTCATGCCCTCTGAGGGATTAAGTATGGAAGGCAAATTTGTTTGCTAAAAAAACGTAAATATTATGTCAATTTATTGAATTTATAATTTGTAAAGGGATGAACCATGTAGCAAATGCTAATTATGGAGCACTCCAAACCATTTATTATGTGCATGCAAATGAGTTATTCAAGCAACCATTATATAGATTCATGGATTCATATTGAACAATGAAAAATTTTGAATAATTTCACAGGATCATCGGAGAATTTCATTTCTGCATGCCGTGACGTCTCTTCTTGAGAAAGCAACATAGACACCCCAGTATATCAAGGGCGGTGTGGGGTGTAACTGATATCTGAGTTTGTCACATGATCTGTGCCCTAAAATGAGCTTAGCTTTCATTGTATTCACACTGCATAAAAAGCAATTAACACATGCTTGATTGTTATGTAACTTTTTGTGTATTTTAATATATCTGTTACTGTCAATCAATTAATCAGACGTGAAATGTAACTATATCAAGTGTGGGTGTAGTGAGCTTCATTTCCTCCCTGAGGCGATAAGAGGTAATCGGGCAGAGAAGAAAAATGTAACAAAAAGTAAGAAGGATCGTTTCATCATGAACTTTCAAGAAAATAAGTTACCTGTGAAGGCACGTCACCACAACATCATAGCTAGGGGCAATATTGAGTTGATAAGTGAAATAACGTAAAGGGGCTGCTGCTGGAGGGTACTACCACATGACAATGCTTACTAACATATACTTAGTCCAGTTTACCAAATGCTAAACAGAAAGTTAAAAGTTTTAAAGGTTTTGTGACGTAAAAATTACATTCTGCCTTGTAATGGTTCTGTGTGTGATTTGAAAAAGTGTTTGGTCACAAATTTAAAAAAAACTGAATTGAATTGTTACTTGCTCACTCGTGAGACATACATTTGTATGGGAGAGTATGGGGATCATCTACATTTGGCCATTTGTCACACTATGGTATGTGACAAAAGGGGAGAATATTTTTGGTCACAAACTGACTCAATCCGTAGAGCTTTAGCTAATGCAAAAAAAAGGAAAAGGTCACCAATACAGTGACAGTGGCGTACAGCCACGGGGGTGGTTTAAGGGGTTGAACCCCCCATGACCCAACCTTGCAATACCAAACACACCTAAAATAGAGGGGTTTTCCTCTCTCCTTAGACTATTCCTTCATGTTGTGCCCCCCCCCATGGCACAATCCTGGCTACATGTGCACCAGGGGCGTAGCCAGGATTTTCTTGTGGGGGGGCAAAGTCGACTTATTGTCCCCAATCTTGCTATCGCAAGGAACCAAAAGAAGCAAAAAAAAAACAAAACTCAATCTATTAAAAATGTTAGTATATGTTTCTAAGCGAAGCTCCACCATTGATTGGCGCAGGGCGTATAAGAAAAGTTTTGGCTTTACAAACCCCTCAGATGGCTGGAAATGGCACTTCCCCAGTGTTCTAAGCAAGAATATGTTCAGCTCAACTTCGAAATTCTCCCTGCTTCTTATTCTTAATTGGAGCACTTGACAAATATTGAGGGGCTGAGCATACCTTCAGCCCCCACTTTTTCATTTTTCATCGCCGTCTCTGGGGTGCGGCATTTTCTTGATGTAGCGAAGCCCCCAAGCGAGGAGCCGAGCGACCGAATGGGGAGAGGGTGTGGTTTCCCCCTCTTACCCCAAGGAGATTTTGCAATTTTACATCAAAATTGAGTGATCTGGTGAACACCTTAGCCGGAATTTTTGGACATTTGCAATCTTATATCAATGTTTTCCCTTTTCCCTCGAGAGTTAGTGTGTGGCTGTAAGAGGGTTACTGGACGAATCAATGGGGCCCTAGGGAATTGTGTTGCACTGAAACAAAACAGCTACTCATAAGGCTTACGTTGGCTAAACCAGCAGAATTGACATTTTACCCCCAAAAAACTCCATTTAAATAAAAAAAATAAAAAAATTTAGGTCTGGACGGGAGTAAGTGTGAACCCCCTGAACCCCCTGGCTACAGGCCTGTCTCCCTGGGTGTGCCCCTCCCCATTTGGAATTTTTTGCTGTCTCCAATAGCTTAGATGCAATATGGTGCTATATTTTGTTCTTTTGATAACATTTTGGGTTTCATCGCAGAAATAACTCTTTTGAAAGCCAAAATAACTAAACCGACCATGGGAAGGCGACAGATTATTCCCAACAGGCGGCGGGACATGCCAGCGACCACAAGTTCCGACAGTAATTATGTCGAAGGGGTGGTGAGAAGGGCATATGAAGGAGCCTAATTGCCCCATGTCATTGCAGCCTTGGGCACATTTTGCACAATATCACTTAATATTTTAAGAGCCGAGTTGTGCCCTGATAGTGTTCTTTTGAGTCTCATTCGCTCGCGAAAACATTTGGTACGCTTACAAAAATAACATAGCCTATGTAGAACAAAAAGAAAAAAAATAAAAACTGTAGGGGTTGTAGACCGTATCCGGGATAACATACATTGTGTCGAAACCACCTGGAATACCCGATAAAATAGCCAAACTATGCTCTGTGAGTCGCTCACCAACTGACATAGCGCATAACACACAAAAGAGGACAGCAACTAGACTTTTTGATATGGGATGAAATTTACAACCTCTACATAACCTGTGTGCTCTGCCTACCTGTTACTTGGTAGGGTTGACAGGACTTACAAACTCTAGATATGGGGAATGGAAGTATTGAAAAAACTGGAGTGAATCTATAGTGCGCGTAGCGCGTCAAAAATTTGGGGTTCTTATTAGGGAAATTGTCTCTTGAGAGCAAAAACAGGTAAACCATCGGGGAGACTAGTCGCCATAGGGGACTGCTTACTTTATCGTGACGACTAAGAGCCCCCCAAAAAAAACTTTAAAAATGCCCGATTCATTTTTTTGCTCTCCTTCATTTTTTCAACATCGCCCATCGCGTCCCCAAAATTTCTGTGGGGGGCACTCTGCCCCCCTGCTGGCTACGCTAGTGGTGTGCACACTGGTACAAAAGGGTTCAATATTTATTTTGCTTCACAAACCAACTGTGCAGCTTTAGCTAATACAAAAAAAAAAAAAAAAGTTCACTAATACCCAAGGTAATGTGGATATCTTGAGTTGTCAAGAAGCTATTTTGAATCGTTAAAAATCGTTAAATTTTTTTCAAGACTAATTATCTGTTTGTTTTGTTCAAATATTCTTAAGGGATTGTTTCCTTGTGTTCTAAGATTTATTATTTCTTCTCAAATTTAATATTCTCATCTAATGAACCAGTCCTTAAACAACATGCCCCACACAACCCTTATCCCTCTCCCATCCCCACTAACTGCCCCTTCCCTCTAAATGCTCTAGCTTTTATAAGTAATATTTTGGTTTCAACAACCACTCATTTCACAGTTTACATGAAACTTCCTCCCACAAAGCAGCTTACATGTCCCACATTTCTGCAAGATCATCAACCACTATTTTACTTTTTCTTGGTAGTACGTGTATGATATTAGTGGGGTCCACAAAGGGTTGGCTGAGGGAACAAGTAGCCACAAAAAATCCAAACTTTAAAATGATTTAGCTTCTGACAGGCAGATGGCATTTTCAGCCCGAAACCAGACACATCAATATCAACTATATTAACAGTGGACTGGGAATTTGTGATATGATTTTAGGAAAGATGAACTCCAAAGGTCAACTGAGGTCATTCAGATACAAAACCTAACTCAGTCATTGACAGACATGCTCATCAAACTCAGTTGTCATGGCAACGAAAGAACATGCGCCATCAACCAAAATAAGGTCATTTCTTTCCAAACAACTACATGCCAACAAAGCTCAACAGTGCATGCTTACAGGACTGGAGACAACACAAAAACAAAGTTTGGCATTTGATGTAAAAAGCATTGGAAACCCTGAAAAAAGGCTACTATTCCCATCAAAAAAAAAAGTGACCATTGTACAGGATAATTTCTGATTTGCACTTAATCATGCACTTACATTAGCTAAATATTCAAATCTTGTGATGTCAAGAGAGGGACATGCCACATCCGGATAATGGTATCCTTTGTTTTTACAACCTTCATTTCAAATTGTAACATAGGCGAAACATACTTCATTGGAGTGATATTTTGAAAGTTTAAATTGTGTCCTTGAAAACCTTCAGTATCATTTAAAAACCTTAACCCTTTCACCATGGAAGGGGGTCAATCTCGCCATACTGAACTATGTACAAGAGTACGAAAGTACCAGTTCCGCAAAATATACTACGTTTTTGTAAGGATGCCACCATATTTGTGCTCGCTCTGCCCCAAGAGGATGTGTTTGTGTTGAATGTCTCCTCTTCAAGTCTATTACATGTCCAAAATATGATTACACACCATAGATTTATAATTAGCTATGACAGAATGCAGCTGAGTGCTATGGTTTTGAAGTGAAACCATGGGCATATAGTCCACGCGTAAAGTCATGGTAAATTATGGTTTCTCGGTGAAATCATACTTAGCAAAGGGGTTAATTAACTATGAGAAATGATAAAATACTTAGTGCAGGATTAACAAAAGAAATGTTAACACTGTGTAACACTCCACTTCATCATTTTTGCATGGTCAACAAGTTGCTGAAGAAACATTCAAATTATGAGGAAGTTTATCTCGAGAACAGTACTAAGGCTTATTAGATACTGAATTCTAACAGGTTTTTACTTTGGGGAAGTTTTTACTCATTATATGCCAAGCCACAGAACTTTGCTAGCTGGTATGGAGCAGTCAAGCCATCCCCTAAGAGAATAAAGCATACTTTTTGGGGTCTACCCAATGTTCCCACAGTTCAATGTTTCCAAGGTTCCACGTTCCTGTTTTTGTACTATCTCAATGACTTGAAGATGATCGGAAGGTTTGCTATACCCAGGGTTCAATATTCCCAGAAGTGTGGGTGTTCCCGAGAGCAGGAACATTGAACCTCGAGAACAGTGAACCCTGGGAACATTGACATAGCCCCAATTTTTTTTTTTATTGTTGCTGTTTGTTTGAAAAATCAGAGGAATCATACTGTATAGTGCATGACCAGCTTTCCATATCCCTTTAATTATCAAACTTTCACAACATTTCTGCAAAATTTTGTTCGTATTTTAAATTTCTTACATATGGGGATAAACTTATTAAAGAAGCAAGAAAATTTGCCCTTTAAACACTTCTTTTCTATATCCTGTCAGGGTATATAGCAGGGTGTCATCAAAATTGTCAAAGATTGCTAAGAGGTCATGGCAAAACTCTCATTTCAAGCTAGGGAGGTTTAAATTAAATTACCCGTTCATGGAATGCATGATTGGTGTTTGATATGATGGTCATTAGTATAAAGTAACATCTGCAAAGGGCATTCCTCTCTCGGATGGGCAATGAAGATTACACCAAAATGCACAGATGAATGGGGCATTGTGGGATACCTGTTTTATTGTTTGGATGATATAAAGAGTTGAGAATTATCCCTAGTTGGTACTGTACATCGATACAGAACCGGAGCAAAATACATAGATGTATACTGAAGCACCATGCTGTTCAAAACAGCTCTAAACCTTTATTGCTATTGTGATGTGTATGGCAACAAAATGTGACTAAGGCAGGTCCATAGCTAGAGAAAAAATCTGAGGGGAGGGGGATTTCAATGAAGAAACCCCCTCGGCTAAGTATGAATCTGGTGTAAAAAAGGTGACACCTATATCTAGACATGGTTTCTTCTCACACTGCTTTAAAAAGATCTATATTGGAGGCAGGATCATAATAATTTTCCCATAAACACCTTCATTCAAATTGAAATCTAACCACTGGCAGTTATTTCTCATGTCACAATTAATTTTTGGACAAAATGTTCCAGAAAATATTGAAAAGATACACTTACATAAAATTTGGCAGTGTTTTTATGTGCATCTCCAGCTGTGAGGATCAGTTTTTCTGTATCTTCATCAATGACTACATCTTTCAAAATGTCTGGTTCATCTAATTCTTTGATATCTTCAACAACATATGGTTCTATATCAACAAATTCAGTCTCTTTTTGTTTGTTTGGGATACGACCTATTCTTACAGCTGAAAAAGAAAAGAAACATTAAAATAAGTTGATACTAAAAGGGCAAAGGCACTGTAGTCTCCCCAAAATTATTTGCAAGCAACAGCTAAATCTCAGTTTTCTCAGTTCTCTTCAAAGTATCTTTCATAATATTTTAGGACTTCAATATTGCATATGCTAGGTAAACCAAGCAGTTACTCCTAGTGAATTTCACATTTGAGGAGAAAAAATGATGTCACATGACTCTCAAGAGCCAATCTCCATACACTATTGGTTAAGAAAATGTAATAGAAGGTAAATACAGGGGTGAATTTGATTGTATCCCCAACCCCCTCTAGAGATAAATCCTGGTCATGTCATTGACCAGGGCTCAATATTTGTGGTTGTCCAATTGTCCAGAACAACTATTCCATGCCGACAACTAAAAGTTAAAGGGGAAGTTAAAGCAAAAAATTAACTTTTGCATCTGAAAAAAGAACTAAATCTACTCAGTGTGGTTAAATTTCCATTCAAACAGGACATGTATTTCTTGATATATCACCAAATGAAGTTCCTAGGATTGTGTTCCCAAAGTGAGATTGAAGGCAGCAGAGATTCACTTCTTCACAGTGACAAGGAGTGCTTTGTTTCCCTTTGTTTTTCAGACTGTTGTGTTGACATTGAGCTTAATAGGAATAGTAACTCCCCATGAGGATTCCAAGTTTGAAAAGTTTTCATGCCACTTATGCGAAATCACATTTTGATAATATGGGATTGTTGAGAAGAAAATAGGCTGTAAAGTTTAAAGAAAAACAAAGACTGTCCATTAATGCAGGGATACGATATCATATGCTTGCTTCAAGTTCACTGTTTGTTGAAAATGTGAAAACTTTACTTGCTCATATCTTGAAAACCACACATCAGATTTCAATTAAAATTTCACCGAAATTCTTAGAATAAGTACCCCTCTAACGTATCAAAACTTGATATGACCCTTCCTTCAAAGGTTGGTCGTCTGAATGACAACCATTTTTCTCTGTGATTGAATATACTGCTGACTGATCAACTCTTTCAACTTTTTCTATCATACAATATTCCAGACTTTAAGTGTGTTTGTCTCTCAAACACCACATCTTTATAATCTTCAAGAGCATCAATACTGTACATGAAAACAGTTATTTGTAATTGAGTGAAAAATGTTCTGGACCACTAAATTTACATGTAGACAACACAAATTAGTGAAATGGTTACCCGAAAGACCACCACAAATTTTCTTAAAATTGAGGCATGCACTGACTACTGATGAACAAAGTAATCGGTTAAATATATGTCCAGACATTTCACTAATTCTATCTATACATTTGCTGACATCATACACACCTTCTTTAGACATTCCTAATTCTATACATTTCTTATATCGACAGGACGGACATCTGTTTCTCTGGTGTCTACTTATTTCACATTTTCCTCCTTTTGGACAGATGTATTCTTTTTTTCTTCGTAGACATCTTCTGAAAAAGCCCTGCAAAACAAAAGCAGACAAAAGTAAATAAACAACTCTTTATGCCAAGTACAAATCATATTAATCTATATTCCATGCTATGACATGTCTCTAATAATTTGCATATGGTTTGGGCAACCCTCCTTCCCAGTCTAAGGGGTCTACCTAATGTTCCCACCGTTCAATGTTCCCAAGGTTCGGTGTTCCCTATTTTCGTATTATCTTGGTGGTCTGGCGATGATTCCAAGGTTTGTTATTCCCGGGGTTCAATGTTCCCAGAAGTGTGGATGTTGGCAAGATTTGGGAACATATTGGGTGCAGCAAACCTTGGGAACATTGACATAGCCCTGTGAAAAGAAAAGTGGGCTGAAACCTCCCTCAAACAACTTTTTTTCTTTTATATTTATATACTCACTGCTTTGTTTGAGAGAAAACTTCAGTTCATACTGCCCTTCTGCCCCCCCCCCCTAGATCAATGCCCCTGATACTTCATGATAATATTGGCATGGCTAGAGGGGAGGGGAAAGGAAAGTCCCTCAATCGAAGTCTTGGAAAGAAATTATTTGTAATGGAATGAAATATTAATTTCACATGATATTAAATGTTGCCCAGATTGCATTCTGAGGCTACTTAAATATTCAAAGGCTACTTAAATATTCAAAGGCTACTTAAATGGTGGGATGGCTTTTTCCCCCTCCCCCCCTTAGATCCCCCCTCAGACTCCTCTCCCAGGCACTGCTGTTGGCCACCCAAAACAAAAAATCCTGCCATACACTAAGTGTCTGATACAATGAAAGTATTTCATCAAATCAGAACATCTCAATACATGAAGGCAGTGAACACAATGCCACCACGGTGTGACCTCTGTATACACTTTTAATTGGACAACATTTTTCCCATGAGACATGCACAGTACATTGATCTTACATCATTTAATATCAAATAACTGTACATGTGAGCATGTGGCACATCATTTTAGAAAAGTATTATTCAGAATTCATGAAAACATTAAAATAATCTTCCCATTGAGGAAGGCAAACTGATGTTGACATCATTGACCCTAAATATATCCGAAAGAAAACGTGATCTTTTGCAGGTTTTTTTGCAGCAGCTGGTATATGGTAATAGATTTCACAGTCTTAAGTACTTCTTGTTCGATATACAGAAAGTAAGAGGAACACTTTTATTGACAGACAGGACACTTCAAAAGAAGGAATTGACAACGGAATAAAGTTTTTGTATTCAAGCTGCAAAGAAAGATATCACTTAGTATTAGGGTATCTCAAAGTATTACCAGATGTAAAAAGTTTTGTTGCAGCAAAATGCTCACAGAATGGAAACAAAAAATTCTTTAAGAACTTTCCACTTTTTCAAATTTTATCCTCCTATTCCCCTCCCCACCCCCCTTGAACCCAAACACTTATCACAATACAACAGTTTTGTCTTTAACTTTTGTTCTGGCTTGTGAAAGATCTAGGTATAGAGCCTTAAACACCAGTGGGGGAGGGGGGAGCACATCACTGTCAGAAGTATTCCATTTCAAAAACCCTATAAAAACAATGGTTGGAGATGCTCCACTGCAATTAAAATAAGTCATCATAGTTCATTCAGGACAATATTTTTTGGGGCTTTCAGTCCGTGAATATTCTTCCAGTTAATAAAATTTTGGGAACACACTCATAGGCAAATATCAGCATGAAAGTATTAAGTACTGAATGTAGGAAAGAAATCCTTTCCTCTCTCCCAATCTCCTAAAAATGAAAATTTTTTACGTCATCAAATTCTCAAATTGAAGTCCTCTTTTTGGAAGTGTGTGTCTAGCTAATAATTTCCTGTACTTTTTACAAGTAAAAAAATTGGTACGGTTCAGGTTTTAGGAATTTTAATTATAGGAACTGAGGGGAGTCAGGGGCATTGCTCTGGTTTGTGTACTGACACAGGGAGGGGGGATTTACCAACAGCTGAAACCATGGATCAGGCCTACCAGACCAACCTTGTCTATAAGCAACCCACCCACAAGAATGCAAGTGCATGCACATGGTACACACAAAAACAAATATTCATGCACATATTGACCAAGGCCATAGCCAGGGGGCTGCCTGGGGGAGGGGTCACACCCGCTCCCCTTTGGAAAAGTTTTGCCTATCTGAGAAGGCTAAGATGCAAAATGGTGGACTTTCTCACATATATTCACTGTTACAGATGACACGTGCAGATGAGATACTATATGTACCCATAAATTGATCAAGTTGTTTGTGTGTGTGTTCCATTTTTCCACAGAAATAAAATTTCAACCCATACTTTGAATTTTTTTTTTTGGAGGGGGGGAGGGGGGCATTCATCATCATTACTTCAAGAGGCTCAAATTGACATTCTCTCAAAGCTCAAAAGTCATCTGTATATCATAATATGTTTATTTTGCTTGTTTGCCAGTTTTTCTTTTTAATCTACCTAATTTATCAGGGGGAAATGACTTGTTTCCCAAAAATTTTTTCCCTGCCTCCAGGATCTATACACCATTGAAGGAAATACAAAGTACTGATTTCCACATTATCTCATAGACTGACTAACACACTAATTTTTAGGGTGCTTTTACACTTGAGACTTGATCAGGATCTGATCGCCTGCCCGGGGTCTGATCCACTGCGGAAGATCAAATTTGTAGTGTAAATGCAGATAAGATCCAGATCTGATCACCTGATTTTGATGCTAGGCGAGAGGATCAGACCCTGTGCAGGCGATCAAATCTATAGCGCAAGTGCTCGCTGGATCAACGGTGAGGTAAGGTACAGTGTGCATGGTACATGTAAAGGGTCTATTTTTTGTTTGGGGTGCGCAAGCGTGTGCCTGTATTTTGTAATTCATTTGGAGCAGCTTCCGCTTAAGCACAGAGGAGGATCAGAGTACAAGACAAGTGTAAATGCACCAGGATCAAGCTATACCGGTAATTCGATATGCTGATAATATCGGGCGATCAGATCCAGATCAAGTGTAAAAGCACCCTTAAAGTCACATTTTTCTCAGGGGCATCTGCGCTGTCCTACATATTATGTGCAGTAATAAAGCTTGTAAAGTAAATTAACAATGAAAAATATTGACACAAAAAGTTTCCTTTTCCTTTTCAAAAAAATAAATTATAGTCTAGCTGGCAGCTTTCCATGCCCTACATATCGTCAAATAGTCTGTGGGACAATACTTTTGCTTTACTATTGGCAACATGTTGTGTATAAACCATATGGCTGTTGGAAAGTAAACAAAATTTGAAACCATAAAAATATTTCAAAATTGCTGCATTTTCAAGCTATGTTACTGCTATTAATGTAAAAGCTGGTAGCTATTGTTTCCATTGTTAAGAGCATATCATGATACATTTGACATAGTTGTAGGCAAAGTACAATGACTCCAATTTCAACTTCAAAGTCCAGACACATGAATATGAGAAATTTGGATGTTTGATGTAAAAAGTATTGGAAACCATCGCCAAATTGTCCATTAAAATCCATCAAACATTGGCCATTGTATGCTGAAGCTTACGATTTGCACTTGATATACATGTACGGGTGTCAGATTTCATCGTTCTTTTAAGCTACGTAGAAAGAATGCGTTTCTTACCTGCGATATGTACCGTTAACGTTCAAGCTTAGTAACTTTTAGGAATGTATTGTGCATATTTGACGGTGCTAAGCTAGAAAGAATGCATTTCCTATTGTACGCATTGGGTGCAGCTGATTTGCACAATAATTATGCATAAAGATGAGCTAATATATGCAAATTTAATGATTTCAAAAGAGGGACAGGCCATATGTAATGTTATCCATTGTTTTTGCAACCTTCATTTCAAGAACATTATCCCTGATAGTTTTCCCAAAACCCTCTGGTCACTGGGAGCCATGACTGCAGCGCTATTAAAAGCTTTCCATGGGCTTACTGCTGGTAAGTTAATTGGGATTATAAAGTGTAAATAGGAGGTAGGAGGGGTGAAGCAGATTTACAAATTTTAGAAATAAATGGTGTCCTTGAAATCATCAGTATCACTTGCCAAAAGGTAAACTATATGAAGAATAGTTAAGAGATAGGATTAACAAAGAAAATATATCAACACTGTACAACACTCCATATCACTACTTTTGAATGGCCAACAAATTATTTATCACAGAAACCTTCAAACTTTGAGGTATATTTCCAGACAGTTAAAGGCATTGACATCAAATTCCAATTGATTTTTCATGTAAGTTCTTAATCTGTATAAATTTGTAAAGTATAGTCACTGCTTGCTAGCTGCCAGAATGTTACACAACCTTTAGAGGGCAAAAGCAGTCACCCCAACTTGAATAAGTGAAGTAGACTATATGCTGTTTCATGATTGGCTGTTTAGAGTCATGTGACAACAATTTCTCTCTTAAAATCTGAAATTTACTGCTTGGTTCACCTTGGATATGCAATATTGAAGTTTATAAAATACCATGAAAGATACTTTGAAGAGAAATAAGCAGAAAACTGTGTTATTTACTATTTTAGCTGTTGTTTCAAAATAAGTTTCTTTTTTTTTGGGGGGGGGGGCTGCTCTTGACCTTTAAAACAGGTGAGGCCCTCTCACATGATATATCTAAATACTGCCTATGTGATCCATGGAAAAGAAAAACCAAGTAAAGTACAGTGATGGTACAGTATTTTCAAAACCCTGATTAATGTTTTGTTATGGGACAAGACAACTGGGGGTGGGGGAAGGGGAAGGTGTGGACTTTTATATCTAAATTAAGAGAGATGAAAAAAATTAAAACAACTTTGCCACACCATCTGTCCCAAAATTCCTAGATATTGTTTACATTATTCTTTGTTGATCGTGAGTAATGATTCAAAAAGAGCACACTCATAAAATAGAATGTTCACCAAACTGCAGCCTGCCAATCTTTCATACATTATAATACCCCTCCCGAACCCAACACAACCCACTCAACCCAACTCATCCAATGAAGCCTACAGTGGAAGCTACACAGATGATTTATTTGTGTTTAACCTCATTCTAACTATCAACACCACTTGAAAGATTGTATCCTTTGCACACTCCTATCATCCAACCACCCACCTTTATCCGCTAATGTCTTCACTCTCCCTCTCATCAAAATTATAAGAATAGTAATGACTTTTGACAAATCAAGGGTAACATTTTAGTTGTTACCTCGGAGGACTGTCGTGAACAGATTTCCTCTGCATCCCGATTTAAGAGGGATGACTGAGAAGAGTATTAGTAGTGAGATGTTCCTAGATATTCATAAATAACAATTGACAATCTTTGTAAGAGTCACTGGTGACTCATAAAGACTAATACTGGGATCATTTATGAATAGTTAATTAGACATATGTGGTACGCAAATCCATCGAGACTTATCCACTGTGAGTTGTCTAGACTAATGGTCACCTAATAAACTCATAACCAAACCTATACTTAAGTTTCACATCAAAGTTTTGATGCTTCTGCAGTAACTTGCAATGAAAATAAAAAAGGGCAATAAATCTAGTCATTTTTAATTACTATCTACTTTCAGAAAACAACAGCTTAAAAAAAGACTTCACTATGGTCCATCAAATTAAGTCATTTACACTTTTTGTTCATTTGTTTGGCAACTTACTACAACTTGTGTCTTTTCACTCACATTAAGTGTGTCATCTTGTATGTAACCTTTCTGTGTTAAAAGAAACTTTCTACTAACAATACAAAAGGTTAACAAGAGCCCAAGGGCACTATGGTTCCTTGCATTAAAGATGGTATTGTATTAAGGTAGTCCCAAGGTAAGGCATAATTTGCACCTTTAACCCCAATGACTTTTGGCCATCACCCAAAAACATAGGGGCACATTAAATTTCAAAATCATACAAGCACTTGCCGTTTGAGAGAAATGGAACACTAAACTTTTCAAATTATCACGCTGCACACTGCCCACTTCCATGCGACAAATACATTCATCACCTTTCACTAAAATGTCATTTACTTGAGTTTGGGGTAGTATAGGAGGTTAGTTAATTGCCTTTTTGGTCAATCTCAACAATTCAAATCCAGACCTTAAAAAGAAGTCACAAAGGTCAAATACAGTCAAAGTAGATCAAAACTGATTTTAAATAAACACAGTCTCTTCTGCACCAAAGAAATTTAACAGTCATCTGGTCATTCCTGACCACCAAAATTTATGATGGATGACTAGAAATTATGTCATGGTTGTCCTTTAGACTACCCAATGTGTTTGCCTGAAAAGCAAAAATAAGGAAAAGCCCACAATTCTGCTACTAAAGGCAGCCCGATAGTGATTTATTACCACCAATTTCTTCACAATTTGGCTAGAAGACCAAGAAACAAACATAGCTCTGTAGAATCTAATAAATGACTTTCAACTTGACCTTTTAACCTAAAGAGGGTGTTATAAACAGCATTGTAGTCCCTAGGGTAAAAGCAGAGGTAAAGAAGAGAAACTGCTTTCATATTTTACTATTGAAATTGGAATCTTAGCTTGCACTGTGAATAACTTTATTCAATACTGTATGTGAGGAAAAGGTTGTTTTTAATAATAATTGCATTACTGTCCTGATTGTTAACTAAACTGCTTTTAGACTGAGAGGGGGTTTTAATTCTTCTTTTCTTTTATACATTGCATTTGTCTAAAGGCATTAAACTTCAGCTGGACTTTTAAACCAATTGAACAAAGACCCAAAGAGTCTTCACGTGCACTTTACTTAGACGAACACAACTTTCCATTATTTCCACTATGTTACTTGGTTATTGAGTAATTGCACCGCATACCTGGCATTGCAATAGGCCTACATATGACCTACATGTACACACTAGCCTGTCATTTAAATGTCAGTAACTCAAGTAACGAACATTGTAGGAGGGTAGTGTAATAGCCTATTTGGTTCGTCTGATCAAGACAAATCTTGACGTCACAAAAAAGTCACAAAGGTCAAAAGGTCAAATGAGGTCAAGTGAGGTCAAGGGGGGTCATCACGTGCATTTCACTTAGACGAACACAAATCTCCATTACACCACCCCTCTAAAATGTTTCAGTGGCAAGATATCAATAAAACATTACTTTTTGACCTTTTGACCCTTTCCAATTATTTTGGTTAATGTACCAACATTTTCACCTCCTACCAATCTAACTTATCCTAAAATGATGCCACTGCTTGAACAACGGATACTGAGTTACAGCTACTAACAGAAATTCAGTTTTTGGCCTCTGGTGATCACCAGTGACCTTTGACCTCCACCAAAAACGATAGGGCACATCTACTCCACAGCATCTACATACATACCAAGTTTGAAAAAAATTGATCACTCGGTTATTGAGTTATCGCACCACATACCTCGCATTCCAATCCGTCACATACACACACACACACATACACACACACACACACACATACATACGCCAAGGTGACTGCATAGGTTCCTTTGTTACACAAGGAACCAAAAAACACACTCCCCCTGTTGTCTGGGGGAGGGGGGAGGTTAATTGTAGAATATGCCTACTGTGTTCAGCTACAGTACTTGGCTAAAGAAGTGTCTCATCAGGAAAATTTGATCCAGTTTTGGGAGTGAATTTTAAACTGAACTTGAATCTTATTTGATATAGTAATTGAACTTTTTATTTATATATCTGACACTGTAACACATGCATGTTTATATTACATCTTAACGACAATAACATGCATGCAAGGTAGCAGTGTTGGCACTGAGTATCAGTGTTTGGGGGGGGGGGGCAATTTCTCCCATTCAAAAGATATTGGAAGATTTTGTGGGAAGGTGCTCCAAATCTGATGCAGGTGCACTATGAAAAGTCAATTATCCCACTCCTACTTAGTATGAAAACACTGTGTGCTGTGTGCAAGATACACACTGGGCTGCTGGGCTGTAGCTGGCTCAGCTAGGCCGCAGCTGGCTCGGCTAGGCCACAGCTGGCTCAGCTAGGCCGCAGCTGGCCTAGCTAGGCCGCAGCTGGCTCAGCTAGGCCACAGCTGGCTCAGCTAGGCCATAGCTGGCTCAGCTAGGCTGCAAATGGCTCAGCTAGGCTTCAACTGGCTCAGCTAGTTTGCAGCTGCATGTCTCAGAAATGCTAAATTCCAAAATGGCAGCTAGTTTAATCCTTTACCGTTGTGCTCCAATCGGGGCACATTTGCGCTCCTCGGGAGTGGGCAGAAAAGCGGACATAGCACGCCCTGCATCAGCTTCCTTAGGTTATTGACCCCGTGACCTTAAACTATTGTCCCTCTCGTTGTTGTGGCCGAATTTTTGGGTAGCTACTCGCAGTTTCGAGCTCCGCGTGAAACAGTAAAGATGGGTGACAGCTGTGCTCTCCGCATGGGTCCAAAAGGACCCAAACAACGGTAAATGGTTAAACTGGTTTGCTACTGTGTGTATACATAGTTACAAAGCATGGCTGCAACTGCTGCAGCTTAGCTGAGATAGCCGCAACAGACTTTCCGGAATCACCACTCTTCCCCTTCCAGAATAAGAACAAACTGGGAGCATATTTACTCCTAAATCCTAGTAGGCAACAGGATGCCATCCTTGTTAACAAAGAGTACCCCTCCTGGAATGCAACAGATACCAATCTTTAAATTTTAAATCAAGATGATAATGACCTTAGCTTATAAGGTTATTATCACTGTGTTCTCTACATATCATTTGTATTGTGATAGATTAATAGCCAAATTAAAACACTGAAGTGTTTTAGGTTGCAGAACTGCCCTCTCTCAACCATGTAAGTCCATGACAACTCCAAAAACTATTTTCAGGGATCTGAGTGCCCCCGTGCCCTTAGCTTGGCCAACTCATTTTGTTAAACCATAAACCTCTTCTAAGTTGGTGAGATTATGCACGTGCACCTTTGTACCTGCAGATGTTAAGTGTAACTCAACCTTAATGAGTCCCTTCCTCTCTGAATCAAGGCTTCAAAATGATCTTTGGTTTCAAATGTTCATATCTATTACTTAAAATAAATAGTAGACGCAGCATAGTTTTGATGAACTGAAAATGTACAAATGCGAGGTTTGTAGCATCATAAACTTAATACCCAGTCCTCCCTATTACTTGACGGAATGGCTTATGCATCCTGAGGTCACTGGGTCGTACACACATGCAAAATATCTGTTCTCAGTTTCTCTTTTGTTATGTGTTTACCAATATTCCTTGCAAAATAAATGATCTGTAACATTCATATTTACGACTGGAGGCCTTATAAAAAACAGCCAAACTCTATGAAACCACATAAAAAAAAAGACTGAATACAAATAGTGACTTGTAACCATGGAAACATAACTAAAAGGAAAATTTTCTCCAAGGTCAGACATTTTGAACTGGGCAGCTTAATTATTGTCTACTCAATGTGCAATTTTAAATTATGAGAAGCAATTGAAACAACTTACACTGATCATGTTTTTCATATTAATCCATCACATAAAATAATGTAAGTAAATGAAACATAGGTTTAGGGTTACACAGTTGTTAGATAGAGTTTTACTGTCCAGTTTCCAACCCATTGGTTTAAGTCAAGCCGGCCATGGCCTTTTTTCCAGTTGTGGCTCACTGGCTTGTTTTCCCTACCCCATTGCTTATGCAGAGTTCCAAGCAGAATGGCAGTTGGATTCTGATTTTTAAGTCTTCAGTATGACCGGGACTCGAACTCCCAGCTTCCTGACTCCCAACCTCCTGACTCCCAACCTCCTGACTCCCAACCTCCTGATTCCCAACCTCCTGACTGCAAGTGTGATGCTCTAACCACTGGACCCTGCAGTTGGTCTCATAGGGTAAGGGAAGGATAACTATATGTACACACAGTAGACCCCACTTTAACCAATTGGTTAGAAACTGTAAGTCAGGATGATTGGAGGGAGTAGGGACACTAACACACAAAAACTTGTAAAACTAAAATGTTCTCCGCAGTGGTCTGGTATAAGGAACCAATTACTACTAGTGTTTAAAGAGGAAACACAGGTTAGTTAGATAGAGTTCAAGTCGAGCCGGCCATGGACTTTTTTTCAGTTGTGGCTTACTGGCTTGTTTTTCCTACTCCATTGCTTATGCTGAACACCTAGCATAACAGCAGTAGGTTCCATTTTTAAAATCTTTGGTATGACCGAGCCAGAACTCAAACTCCCAACCTCCCACCTGCAAGTCTGATGCTCTATTAAACCACTGGACCATGCGGTCAGTCTCATAGGTTTAGGAAATGATAAATATATGTATACAGTAGAGTGCTTGACCATCCGTTGTTTTTCCATGTTGGTTCCCAGCTCATCGCAGTCTCAAGTTGCATGGCACATACCCATCTGCTTTGGTAATATTTTACCAAAATGTTTAAGCAATGTAGTTAGGGAAAATAAAACAGAGAGCCACAACTAGAAAAAAAAAATCTGGTTGACCCCACTTTAACCAATTGGTTAGAGACTGAGTCAGGATGATGGAGGGGAGGGGGGACACTGGGGGACACTAACGCCCAACACTTGTAAAACTAAACTGTTCTCTATAGTGGTCTCATTAGGGAACCGATTTCTACTAGTGTTTAAGAGGGTACATAGGATCCAAAAGGAAGGGGGTAACTATGGGGTTAAAACAGGGTAAAGAGGGGGAGATCCATCATCTGCTGCTATACTACAGCATCCTGTGCTTTAGTTTAGAGGAAAACACTGGGCAGTTCAGAGTATGATCAAATTTTGCTTATATTTTGCAAATTTATCTGATATGGTATCAAATGATCAAGAGGTTTGCCTTCAAATATCCTAAATGAGTAAAGAAAAACTTGAAACTATTATATTTTTTATTGCTCTGATGAGGTTAACTGTAAGGCCTGATTGTTCGCTTGGAGGGGGGGGGGGGATCTGAGGGAAGGGTCTGAGGGAGAGATCTGAAGGAGAGAATTGAAGGTGTTTGAGGGAATGGTCTGAGGAAAGGGTCTGAAAGAGGGGTCTGAGGGAAGGGACTGAGGTAGGAGATTCCCTGAATATCTGGATATTGAGATATCTGAGATATAAGCTGATGCAACATTTATTACCATTTGAATCAATTTTTTTTCATACATTTCACAATTCAATTGATGAACAAATAAATGATCTCTACTACTTTGGCTATGTAGTATATCGGATAAGAAAGTCCCATTTTTGAGTAAATATGGCAGTTCTGCAGTAAACAGACACACTGTCAAATTTGATTGACAGTCAAATAAGGGAGTGTTTAATCCATTTGGTGCCACAAGTATGTGTTGTTCTCCCAAATGATAGGTAACCAATATCGCCAGGAACATCAGTATCTGAGGTCTATAAAGAAAAGAAACTCCTTGTAATGAGGTGTTCCTAGCTGTTTGCCAGAAGCGAGGCAAAAGTTTGAATCTAACTTGAATTAAAATTTTATTCCAGAGAGTTTCTACCTAGACAAGAGAAGCAATGACTTACTCCCCGATGGGCAAAGCTGCTGCAGATATCCTCACGGTATTGAGTGATTGCCTTCTACATGATATAGGCCACCGAAATTGGAAACTTGGACAGAGTGAAAAGTAGGCCGATGACAGGTCTAGAAGAACTGTAAGTGATGATAAACCAATGCTAGCCATCCTTAGCTCCTAGGCTCTGATCAAATTCACAGATTTAAATAGCTTGTCCCAGATTTAATGAAGATATTTAGTTTCTGTCATATAAAGTTAAGTAATAGTTTCCAGTCTGACCAATCACAGGACACCCTGCCTTTTATATTGAATACTTTACACAGATCAAGAGTTTTTTCTAAGTTTGCTGCAATTATTTTAGTCTCTGAATCTTAGAGAACATCACAGTCAGGGATGTACCTGCACATCAGTGGCCAGTCCATACTGAGTCAAAAGAGTTTTTCTCTCTCTTGTCTCTTCAATATTTTTTTGGCCAAAATTTTAAACAGTCAAATGCAGGTCCCTAGCTGGCAAGAAATCATTACACTCAATATACTGTAGCTACATAGAGTGCTATACAAAAATTTAGAAAGTGAATGGCAGGATCCCACAAATCCCCTTCCTCACAATTCCCCCATCCTGCTGGCAGCTGTCTCCCTTCCTGACATCCTTCTTACTGACTAGTCCCCCCTCCTGACTGTGGCCTCTCCTGACATCCTTCTTAGTTCTGATTAGTCCCCCATATTGACATCCCCCCCCCCCCAACCACATATTTCTTCTCCTGACATGCTGAAATGAACTGCTGAATCTTGAAGCTGCCTGCTGAGCAAGCATGCACCCTCAGTGCGGTCTTACTCTTCCCCATGAAGGAACTCAAAGGCATACTACAAGTAGACAGTTAAAAGATATTCATGCAGGCAAGAGACTGAGAGGATACCTGGCCTGATGGACTGTTAAGTAGTGGAAAAAGTGTTTGCTAAATCAGCCTGTCACATGACATTAACATTAAAAGAGGGTGAGGTTGAGGGTGAGGTTGAGGGTGAGGCAAGTGCTTGTAAAGAAGGAAAGGCTCTGAAAGACTAAATGTAGTTGGCTCTAGACACTAAAATGCCAATGCATGTGGGTAAACAAAATGAAATAAGCCTTTTTTTAAGAAGATCTCTTATCTAATAAATATTTTTACATGTAACAGAATTTACTGTGAGATTTAGTGGTGCAGTCTGTTATAACATTGAAGATGTATGCTAATGTCCCCCACACTGGGGACAAGCACTATTTTTGAAAAATGCAATAGCATACAGGGGTCAAAAGATTCTTGTTACCAGATAAAAAGTTCTTAAAGACATACAGCAAGCTAGATAATCTACAAGGTGGTTGAAGAGGACTTGAGACAAGCACACAGAAGCTACAGAAGCTACAAATCCATTTAATATTCAATTCTGCAAGTACTATGACCTTTCTTTTTGGCCGAGAGGGTAACTTAATCTGTAGACCACTCAAGGCCTGGAGTACTTCTCAAGTGGCTGAAGAGCAGAGCTAATTAAACTAATCCTGTCAGTCGAGGTAATAAATCACCAATGAGAACAAAGAATATAACTGGATGGACAGAGAGGGTACTATCCTCTTAAATGCAAAGAATTTTGGACAGTAAAAGTACAGGTACACGATCGGGAAATTCTTTCCCTAGCCGTCACATTTTAACTTCACATTGACGTTAATGAGTTGGACAGCCATACCCTAAAGGTACTTTTCGCAACGAAGGGTTGTCTCAGTAACCACCAGTCGATAATAAGTGACGCAAATGTTTCATTTTGCCACATGTTGGAAATCTGGGGATACCTAAGTTTTATTTTCAATTTAAAGCCTGGAATTTCATATCCTGCATATGATAGGACAGGTGGTGTATTGAACAGCTCCACATGAAACCTGATTAGAAAGTCCCATCAGCAATTCGGGAGAGAATAAATCTGCTAATCCTATTTCCCCATTATTTTGAATGTTCCAAATGTGCCTTTGTTATGGAGGCCAGCAATTGCTGCACAAGACTATAACTGTAGCCCAATTAATTGCCCAATGAAAACCACCTACAACTTACTTATTGTAGATTTGGTGACACAAACATAAATCTATTGCCATGTGTTCTCCTGAAGCAGTCCGGTTTTGGTCAGTTTGTAGCTTAATTTGCTGGAAACTGCATACCAACAAATTTTTTTAGGTCTGGGGACAGGACCTCAATTCTGACAAATGAAAACTGGAGCAACCCCGGAAAGAATATTGTAAAATTCTTCCTCTTTTTTCTTTCTTGAATTGGGAGAAGAGAGGAAGGAGAGGGGTGACACCCCCCCCCCCAATGATTGTCCCTGGATATGTATCTGGTGAGGCTAATTTATATACTTTGTGTCCCATTTATATCAGAAAAGGTGACAGGACTACGGGAATTTCAAATGCATATACAGACTTCACTACGCCATTTAAAGCACAACAATTCCATGAAATTATAGAATTGTAATTCAATTGCATTATATGTAATGACTAATAATGGAATATAAATAACTCTCATTTAAAAAATGTCAATTTCAGGTCCAAATTGCTGTAAAATTGTCTTTTGCTTATTTAATAACTTCAAACCTTATTTTCAGCTTTTCACTTGGCTAAATTTTATCCCAAAAGTTTTCTAAATGTTGCAACAAAGAGACTTGATCTTGTTGTGAATATTTGTTAAAATTTTTGGCATTTACAGGTTTCAATACATCTCTGCGATAGCTCCAAAGAAGATGACCATCCACATTCTTACAACAAGTCTACAGGAGACATCAACCTCTTAATAACATCTTCTCTCCTCCCTCTATTGCCAAGACCTACAAGGCATTAGATTCTCATAATTCCCCTCGTTCGCACAAATCTGGATTCCCTCCGAACCCACACCACAAATTATCCAAACTGGGACAACGCTCTTTGAGTTGATATTAAATTGTGTCAGACAACGGCACAATTGGCCAATGAACCTTCCAATGATATTACATAAAAAGGAGGAAGCTAACATTGCGTAGGAGTTGACACAATTATTTGTATTCACACTCAACCTTGAACCAGTTTCATATTCTTTCCTGATTTCCTGTATATATACATGTTCTTTAAGAAATCGTTCAAAATTTATTCTTAAAATGTAAAGCAGTGATATGCGAGACATTTTTATAATGCAATAGCCGATACTATTGCAAAGCATGTGATGTTATTCGAAGGCCGTTTTTTAAAAGTTTTTTAATTTACTAAGTCAGCTTGAGTTTGATGCCTAATACACATTATCCAATGAAAATTAGCAAAAAAATCACAATCAGCTCTAATTACCAAATTAGTTACTTTGACTATTTTTAGGCTTGGAGGACTCCAACTTTTCTAAACTGCAGGCCATCCTGCAATAATAGCTGGGAACCTGGGAGAGAATGTAGTCATGACCATATGGTATGACATAATGGCTTAAATGCAGAAACATGACATGTGACCTCACCAGATATGTCCCCCTTCTAGTCTATCCATTCCCATACCATACATCAGGTGTACACTATTCTCTTTAGCGTCCAAGCTTGCCAAGCCACCAGTGCAGGGCAGAGAATTGTAGGGGTCCTTTGAGTTTATTTCACTTTTATGAAGGCCTTTATATTTGATCCTTCTACCCTCGATCCCACCCCCAGCATTGACCACAATCTTCTTACCTCCAGGTTTGCCATTAACTGGAAGACAACTAGAACCGCAATAGAAAAAGTTCTACCAAACATGACACAATTGTAAACAACAAAGATTCCGCATCATTTATACTGGTGCCAGCATAAAATATCAGTAATATACAGCCATATCAAATAGCACATCCAATTATTTTTATGAGATGACATGTGAGTGTACATTGCGTCTGCTGCTCCTTTCACTTAAAAACAGTTTCTTTCCATCAACCTTTTTAGACCCTCCCCCTCCTGGTACTGTTAGGGTGGGGCTCTTCTGGATCTGGCCTCCTCTTTTTGTTCAACATCTTAGATGGTTCCAAAGCTGCTATATAACATGCATTTCTTTAATTGCCATATGTCAGACAATTAAGTTTTGTAGTCTAAACATCAAGTTTTATCCTAAAGGAATACATAGGAATGAATTATTCCAACAGATATGTTTCATGTTCACAGACCTGAGCAAACATTGGAATTAGCCCCCTACCCTTTTATAAAGTCATAGAATCCCATAAGTTCTTCTTTTTCTGATTTTCTACTGACCTTCTTCTACTGCAAAAATTAACATTTCAGTGAAGAGTCATTTATCTAACTGGCAGTAATTGCCAAGTATTTCCCTGTGCCCAACTGCTCAGTTAGATAATGACTCCCGCCTTAAACAACATTCATTTCTTTTCCATATTTTTATGTTACCTTTGTTCTTCAGAATATAAATATTGACACCCTGGTTTACCTAAAGGTTTTACAGATTCATATTAATAATTTACACAGCTGGTGCCTGACGATCAGTCTGATACTATGTTGCAAAATTTCAAAAAAATTTGGTAAAATGAGTATTGCAACCTGTTACATGTCTGATATCAGCCTCGATCGAGCACTCTAAATTTGAGGTTTCAAAGCAAATTTTTGTATAAATTTGGGTTAATTTAACCTGTTATTAATGAAATATACAGATGCAGGAGTCACATTTTGTAACTTACAATCATGTATAGTGTATTAAGTCTGGCTTTAGTGACACCCACACTGTCTGGTCTGTGATACCTCCATATCTGTGTGAACTTGGAATAAAAAGGAGGTCTTGAATCAAAGCACAAATATATTACTTTTCTGTCCAGATAGAACTTTGAACTAGTTCTTTATGTTTAAAGAGGTAGACTTATTAGGAAGCATTGCAGCATTGCTGGTAAAAGAAAACATACTGTACATGAATTGTCAGTAAAACTGTGCACTTGCAAGATATTATACCTTAATTGGAGGGGTGGGAGCTGAATTGGGGTGGGCCGGGAAGGCCAGGTATGTGCACATGAGCTACATAACTTAAAAGAAGATTGCCTCCCTCTGTGCAGCTTTGTCCTACTGAAAAATAGCTGGGGGATAGGTACTTGTCCTCCCCCCTAAAATGAGGGGGAGGGGGAAGAAATACAGCCAAACAATTAAAAGCATCCATGGGTCCAATGAGGCCTAACCCCCCCCCCTTGATTTTTCTTATTCCCCAAGAAATTTTGAGCTTTACCATTGACTTTATACATTTTTACACAAAGCCCCCCTTCCACAATCAAAAACTTCAAACCATGCTCAACACCTTGTTTGACTTAAAAGTGTTCATTGAGTTGATATTGAAAAAGCATTTAAGGGTACTACGTACCACATGAAAATGTTTTTAATAAGCGTGATTAGTAAATTAAGTTTTATATCCAATATTTATGGGAAAAAGTTAAATTTTGGATTCTGTGGTATCCTGACTTGTAACAGCTTTGTGCGTAATTTGGAAAAGTGTCTGGTCACAAATTTTTGAAGACTGAAATGAGTCATTAAGTGCTCACTCATAACCCAGTTACTTTTATGCAGGATGTCTCAGTTTGACTATCTGACATTGGTATTTGAAGAAAACTTAACAGCTTAGGAAAAAATTTGTTGAATATCATGAACCAACTCAATAAGCCACTTTGAGGATCTGCCTTTCAGACAGATGTCCTCACTTGTACAATTCCCCCCCCCCCCCCCCAAGGTTCCTCTCTCCTAAATCCCTGAACGGCACTATTTCTTCTCCATTTCTGGGACCTATTTCACCAACAATAATTTTAGCCATCATTGCTAAGTAATTGTTTGCTCACTAGAAATTATCGCTAGTAGTGATAGCGATGTATTTTGTATTTCATTAAACCCATGGCAAACAACACAACTTAGCCATGAAAAATTGATCACTAAAAGTATAGTGAAGTCATTTTGAAAAATTGGTTGCTAAATTGCGACTGATTTCAGATTTAGAGGTAGATTTCAGCATTAGCTATGATTGCTAAACATTAGCGCTTAACATTAGTGAAATCAGCCCCAGTTTGCATCTATTTGAATTGTGTACTTTGTAATCCGCCCCAGTTTGCATCTATTTGAATTGTGTACTTTGTACAAAGATTTTAGTTCATATCTTTTTTCACTTCCCCTAAACAGGAAGGTACAGAGGAAGTCACATTTTGTGGCATTAATTACCATTCAATTTCAATGACTCCTGTGTATGTATCCCTCCAACAGAGCCGGAAAAAAGTTCATTTCCCACGAAGGTAGCAAAATTATTTCCCAGACAGAAGGCAGAATTTTCTACACCCGTCCCTATATTTTCATGTACAGAAAAAGAGGTATTTCTGTTCGCTAAAACCTCACCCAAGCCGTCCAGTCAATAAGGTTAATAGATTTGTTTTTTTTTGAGTCTCTATATTAAATAAGGCATCCCTCATTTTTGTAGTAGTCCAGAGAAATTCTCTTTGATTGATAGCAAATCCAGAAAATGCAGAATACTGTAGCTCATAATCTCCAACACCCTTTATTACCTCCTACTAGTTACAAGTGTTTTGACTACACATCGGGGTCACCTATACTCATTCTGAATCAATAAGCTTAGATCGTGTATTAGTGAGGATGAGTTAAAGACGGTTGTGGGAGGGGCTTAATTGTAAGTTAGGACAACTGGAATGGCAGGCTTGGGGTGAGAGGATGAGGCCTTCAGGATTTTTACACTGTAAATTTTTGCCAGAAGAGCTGGACCATGTCCACCCCAAATTGGAGTGAAGACTGACTCTACTGGCCCCAATTACTCAATTTGCCAACCACTAAAAAGCAGATGTCTAGGCAGAATTATTCATTGATGTTCACACCCAGAGTTTTAAGACATGCACTCCAATGCTTAACTGGGGTAGTAATATATTGAGGTGAGTATCCAAATCCCTGCCACCATCAACCAAATATCAAGATTTTAGACTGCACAGGGGTATATCTAGGCTTCACTCCTAAATATCTTACCTTTGCAACTAATAAATCAATGAATTTGTTGTAAAATCAATAAATTATTACACAAAAAAAATTGGATTAGCAAAGCACACCATCCCTTTAATTTGTTCCTTTTAGGCAAACCAAAAACTTGTCCTCATTTAAAATGAAAGGGACAAACCTAAAAAGTGTTTCCAAATCAAACCCCACTAAGCCTCTGATTTATTTAAATGAGTTGTTTCGTTCCCCTAATACTTAGAGGTCTATCTGGAACACCTCATATTTCTTTTAAATTGTCCACTTCAATATTCTACTCCATCTTCATTTTCTTATCCCCGTGTTTTTTTCCTTCTTGTTCTGTATTTCAATTGAAGTACGTTTTTGTATTTTCTTTTTTGTCGGGGAAATCATCAATGAATCTTGTTGAAAAAGGTCATACCCACTGCCTAAGGCAGATAAATCTGTGACATGCAGCTTTTTTCCAGTGTCCTTCAAGCTTTAGCAGAAATAACTTTCACAAATTTAGAAAAAACAGAACTTCTTTTAGAGCACAACTGAAAAACAAAAACACAAGAAAGAAGAAGTTGACTACCTAAAAAACACACTTTGTGAGTGGTCAAGCGCCTTTCTGTCCAGTTACCCACTTCTGAACAAAAGAGGGACTCTAGCCTGCCCTGAGGGCACACAACGGCCCCATCATAAAGCAGTGAATTAAAATAGACTCAGCAGTTTACTTAGTGGTACAATAACCACAATAACCTTGTTTTTAAAGCTAAACTAATCTAACCGGCTGCAGCTTTCAACCACTGTTTTTTGTTTTCTTTTTTTTTTTTTTGATTTGTTCACTTCTATCTTTAAGGTAATGTCAAGCCACAGATAACTTAAAAATTTGTTAGTATACTGTACAGTCTTTGCAATTTTTAAATATGTTCTTAAAAATTGTAATAACTACACAGGTAGGTCATGAATTGTGAATTAATAAATTTATAAGTTAGCTGTTTTTTTTTTTTTCAATTGAGAGGTGCTTAAGTTAGCACAAAATATGGTGCATTACTTGACTCAATTTGACTTTTCGAAGGAGATGAAATATATGAATCCACCAAGTCTTCCAAAAATAAATGTCTGTTGAAGAAACGACATTTCAGATATTTTGTGCAACGGGATATAATTTTTGTTTTTGCAAAAATCTATTATATTGCAAGATGATAAACACTGCATAAAAAGAAGACAAGTCCGATTAGAGAAGGTAAGTACGGTTACATAACGTAAACACAAGGTAGGGGTGATGTAGCTTAATCATAATAAAACGCCATTGGGGGACTCATATTTTTCAATCATACAGATTTTCTCGTTTCTATTTTTTTTTTTTTTTTTTTTTTATCCGCAGATGGCAATAACATCAAGTAAATTGAAGAACCTGTCATAATGCCTCAAATATATTTGAAAGAAACAACTACAAAAACATATTGAAAAAGAAAAAAGTTGCTTGTTATAAAATCTTTGAATAAAACAATGAGCAAAGCCCAACATGGTCTCTGAATATAATTTCTATTCCACCTTGACGTTTAAAAGATAATCTCAGTGATACTATGGTTAAATGATGTAACCATGCCGAGATCTTTTATTTGGATTTATTACTAATTGATATGGACAGATGACATCATGTTATCAGTGACATCTGAAATTGAAGACTATCTAAAAAGACTTGTTCAAGTAAGATTGACCTAAGATTGTAAATAGTGGACCTCCAAACATTTTTAGAGTAATATTCGCTATGAATTAATTTAAGAATAGTTCCAAGAGGGTGCTGTAATGAAAAAGCAAATTTTACTGAAGTATAAGATCATGCAGAAACTTTGAGACATTCTTTAGGAGGGGATGAGAAGGGGGAGGGTGGGAAGGGAAGGGATGAAAGGAAGGGAAAGGGTGAGGGGAAAGGAAGGAAGGAGAAGGGGAGGAGAAGCATAAGAGAAAGGGGAGGGAAGAGGAAAGGAATGAAGACCCCTGTAGAGGAGACGTTTGGGGGAAGGAGAATGAGGATATGGAAAGAAATAGGGGATAGTAAGGGGGAGGGGAGAAATTCACAAAAGGGGAAAAGATGATTAAGAGGCACTTTGAAAATGACATCAAAATCAAAGGGAGGGATGGAAAGGGAAGGTATGGGAGAAAGTGTAAGAAAAGGGGAGGGAAAAATGAATGAAGACCCCTATAAAGGAGATGATAAGGGGGAGGGGGGGGGGAGAAATTTGGAACAGTGGAAAAGATGATTTAGTGGGACTAAATCTGAAGATAGCATCGTACGAAAATTGAAATTTACTATCAACTTCAAGCTTAGAAAAGCCATAGTTTTGAAAACAAAATTAAATTACACCATAAAAACCAAAGAGTCAATGTAGTCACTCTCTAATGGAGTGAAAAGTGTGAATTCACTGCAAGGGTAGTGAAGTTTCTCCAAAAAGATGGAGATTCACTCCAAAAAGAGTGAAAATTCAGTGCTTGCAATCATTAACTCTTTTTTAAAGAGTGCATGGTCCCAGTAGGCACTCCATCAAAAGTGAAACTCCTCGCTTTTGGAGTGAATTTCACTCTTCTTGAAGTGAATTTTCACTTTTTTGGGAGTGAATTTCACTCTTCTTGGTTCCACTCTTTTGGAATGAATTTCACTCTTCTTGGAGTAAATTTCCACTATTTAGGAATGAATTTCACTCTTCTTGGCATGAATTTCACTCTTCTGGGAATAAATTTCCACTCTTTTGGAATGAATTTCACTCTTCTTGGAGTGAATTTCACTCTTCTTAGAGTGAATTTCACTCTTCCTAGAGTAAATTTGCACTCTTTTGGAGTGAACTTTAAAACTTGCACACTTCTATTGAGTGAAATTCCACTCATTTAATTTTAGAGAGTGCAATGTGCATTTACATATACTTGTAAGCATAACTACCATTCTACTTATTGCCTATAGCCATACATGTGAGCTTGGTTCTAATTCTGTCCATTCAAGAGACACTGATTGGCTGATAACCTTAATTATTACCCCAGAGGCATTTTTCAAAATCAAAGAAACATTACATAGACTGACAATTGTGTGGATTTAATTGACAAGTAGTTTAGAATTAACAGATTCTAAGAATACATTGACCAAACATATGGGGCATACAACCAACTCGCAGATAACTTCCAGTTAGACATCTTTAAAATTTACAAGTCAACAAAAGAGAGTCATAAAAACCTGGTAGGTATTTTCATGATACTATAAATGGCACTGTGAGTTTAGAAGAAAAGAGGCCAGGTTTTCAGATACAGGCTACAGCAAGCATACACTGTAAATTATTTGCTTTATACAAACTTGACTGCACTTAAGTATTAACAACATCAGTATAAAAGGGAGAGGGGTAAGTGGAAAGCTGGCTGTAAAACTACAAGTGAAAGGGGGGGTGTTATTATTTTTAATCTTCAACATTCTGTTTTTACTCCTGATTTTGTTTGGATTAAATAACTACAAGTGCTGGAAAAACAAATTATAGTCTAGTTCTTAAATTGCAATCAGTAAAATTCATTTATAAATGAAAATCTGTGGGGACTCAAAAATTCTACTTTCAAATAATTTTACAGGTTTTGATGAAAAAGAGTTTATTCTGGATGACTGAGTATTGAATATAAAATCCAGACCTTTTAATTACTCAGAATTAAATTGTGAAGATCAATATATCTTGAACACAACTATCCCCATGTGTCTTTATTTCTAAATTATTTCCATTTGATGTTTGAAACTATTAAAAATTTTCAACTCATTTGCTTTTGTAATCTTCCAATTTCATTTGCTGAACTAAAATATATATTTTTTGTAATTGCTACAACTAGATGTGTAACTTTAAATCTCAACCTTACCATTAAAATGGTCTTATTGTGTCACTAAGATTACTAGATCATTGCAGTATTTATTTTAAAATTTTACATAAACAATACTATTTCCATTTTATTAACTTAGTTTCCTTACAGTTTGGTACTATATTTATCTCCGATGACCATTTTCATATTTTTATACCATATTTCTAAAGATAAGCAATAGGCCTACTGAATTTGAAAAAAGATCATATCTTCTCAGTGAACTGTGCCTATATGAATCTATCATATCACATTTTTACCAATACTGTCTCCATATCACTTTCCAGTACTATTCAGTGTAATCATAAAGAGTGGGTGGGAGCCTGTACATTTTTAAAATTAAAGCGTGTGAAAGTATCATTTATGTTGCCACCTGCTTGTTGGCTTTCAAAGGTTTGCAAAAAAAAAATAATGCTTGAGCTTCCACCATCAGTACATACTCCATAAAAACAAATAAAAGCCACTTTCACTCACTAAAACACATTTACCAATTCATTTCAAGGTACAGCTTTGTAGTATATGAATTCAATGGTGTCTTCTTCAGCATACATGTAACATGTATAGTAAAGAGTATAGACAGTATGGTGTGTGTATGTAAAGCCAGTAGCATGGTAGCTTTAGTATACACTGCTTGAAGTCTTGTCATATAAACTGCTTCAAGGTCACTGTTGAAGCTAAACTGGATTGAAGGAACACTTTTGCTAAAGGTAGCTATATACTCTTTACCCAGGATAAGCAATTTTCTGTGACACTGTTTCTTTAAAGGTAATAACAGCATGGAATGCCCATACATGGTGTACTTGTGTCAGGTTGTATGACCCACAAAGTCAAAGTGGGTGGTTCTTAAAGGGACTGTGGCATTAACTCCATTCTGGGTTAGGGCCATTGATGTAAAACTTCAAAAATGCAGATGTTGTTCAAGATGCAGTGGTCTAAAGATGGACCACATTCTTAACATCAAGAACCAGCTGTAAACTGCATGATTTAAGAGATCACTTTTTAATTTTAAAATTCCTCTTGCATGTATTCAAACATCCAAAGGTCCCACACATTGGGGTAAAATAGCACAAAGGAGGATAAATTTTAAGAGGGGGGAGATGTGACATAAAATAAAATGCATTGTTCCCTTCAGAAAATATTCTAAAACTATTTATGAAAGTAACATCTATGGAACAAATACACAACAGTAACAGCATTTACTGTTATATAGCATTCTATACATTCAGCAACTGCAGTGTGCACTTTCAAATGCAGGGGTAAATATAAAATAAATACCACACATTCCAAATAAACTAAGCAATTTAGACTAACTATAATTAATAATTCCCTTCAAAAAAATAATTTACAAGGTATTTCCATTGTGTAACTTTTTCTTTGACTTGTCAGTTTGGAGTCCTTGTACTTAATTTAAAGGAACACTACAACTGTTCATGAACCTAAAACTCTTTTATTACATACGATAACAGGAGTGACAGAGGTTTAGCTACTAAAAGTGTGACTTGATCTTATTAAGGAGCTTTGGCAATATAAAACACTGCAGAGTAAAGAGACCATGTGTCGAGCATATGAATAGGATCGAGTCACCATTGACTTAATGTATAATGGGCTCATGTACTGTTTTTATTGGCAACAACCATGTACTGTATATATGCTACTTACCATGGGTAACAGGCATCATGCACACGTTTCCATCCAAGGGGCATCAAACATGTATACATCATACCTACCATGGGGGCATCAGGGTATGTGTACATGATACCTATCCTGGGGAGCATCAGGCATGCATGTTTAATGCTAGGGCACAGCACATCTTTTATCTAACTATAGCAGTTAAATGTTGCCAATTAATTCACATTTCCTGTGCCCAACTGCCCATATACAACCCCACCTATACGTTCAGTACACTGATAATTAGTAGGTGTTTAAAGGTAAAGAGTAGTCCCCCCAAACTTGTTTTGAAGAAAAAGCTAAATAGCACAATTTTCGTCTTATTTCTCTTTAAAGTATCTTTCTTTACATTTTATGATTTAACTATTGCATATACTCAAGGTAAACCAAGCAGTTATTTCCAGTAAATTTCACATTTGAATGGAAAAAACATTGTCACATGACTCTCAACAGCCAATCATGAAACCGGACAGTCTACCACACTACTTCCTTCTTCTGATGACTGCTCCTGCCCTTTAAATCAGTGAGGACAGCTAGTCCACTTATAAGTATGGGCAGAAAGGGGGGGGGGAGGCTCATACCCCCAATGAAAAAGTGGGGGAAGCTAAGTTATGTTCAGTCCCCAATGACTGCAAAATGCACCTTTGAGAGGTGGGTACATGCAGCTTACCATAGAACCCTGGGAAGTGCTCTTTCCAGATCACCTGGGGGTTTGTGAAGTCAAAAATTTTCTTTAATGCTCCCCCATCAGCAAATGTTAGAGCTCTACTTAGATATTAAGCTGACACTCAGCCCCAAAATATTTTTCTCTTCCACAACTCCTGGATTAAATGCCTAAACATGTACTTGCTTCATTCCGTCATGCTGCTAGAACTGAGGCCAATATATCACCTGACTAAAAGGAAGTTCTCTGATAGATTCTGGACTAAGAGTGGTCAACTACAGTAGAGATGCCACTAAAACCTAAAAATTGTTATTCCCTTCTAGTGTCATGATAAATAATTTTTTTAGGCCTACCCCTTGACATACTTTTTTACCAAACTCACAGAACACAGAATATTCCATACAGGATTATAGTAAAATATCGACCTCAATTTATTAAAGCCATTAATTTTTCTGAAGAGCTTCCACCTGTGAAGATTCTTGTACTGTAGGTACATCACTCCCATTATCACTGAATCAAACATGCTTTATTTTTATATCAGATGTTGACCTTGAAACTTATACACAAACACTATATTCTGTGGCACACAATGAGGTAGTAATAATCAGCCACCCTGCAAATACCAAATCAAACTTTTACCATGTATGAAACCTTTTTTTTTTCAGAGCAGAAAAAAAGAACCTCAACAGGGTGACAGCATTACCCACCTTTAAGGCCATGCAGTAACAGATAGAAGAGAAGATGTACACTTGTCATTGGATACTTGTCCTCTCCTGGGAAAGGAGGCTTTAAAATTGCATCCTATACTCCCTTCATTGAACCCGGTTAAACTTATATTCATTTCACGTTCTTCTGCAGTCATAGAACCATGTTTTTATAAACCAGTATTGTACTTTACTTGGCAATCAACAGATAATTCAACACCACTGCTACAATGCAGTGCCAGTCCAAGAATGCATCCATGGTTTCTCCCTTTGTAACTATGACGAAACACCTGGCGAGGTCACACATAAATACAATTTACACCACTCAAGTTCGTTCATCAGACGGACCCAATATCATCATGATTGTCAGAGGAGAGAACACATGAATATAGGCATTTAAGTGTATACCATACACACATTACTTGTGCTTTGTCAATTTTACAACTGCAGTCAATGACCAAATCAAAGGAGCAAGTCGCTAATTTTTACGCTATCTGCAAATAGGACAGGTCCCACAACCTTTTCTAGTCAGAGAGCTATGTACTTGTCATTTTCTTTAACAAATGTATCTTTTTGTCAAGTAAACATGCCCTATTCATTAATTGTGTGAGGCATGTAAATGGACCATTCACCTGCAATTGTTGAACAAAATGTTGAATGGCAAAGAGGCACCTAAGTGAGCCAGAGTGGCATTGCCAGGATTGTGTCATGGAGGAGGGGGGAGGGGGGTTGGTGTCATGGAGGGGGGACTGGTGTCATGGAAGGGTTTTGGGAGACAACATGAGGGAAAAATCTAAGGATAGAGAGAAAAAAATGCTGTTTTATGTGTTTTTTGCATTGCATGGTTGGATCATGGGGGGTTCTAACCCCAAAAACCACCCCTGTGGCTACACCACTGATGGGCCAATGTGTTTCAAGAGAAAATACAGCAGTCACCCCAACCTAAATAATGAAAGCTTCTATTTCATGAGTGGCCATTGAGGATCATGTGGCAATTATTACTCCTTTACAGTAAAATTTACAAGAGTAAGTTGAAACTACTTGGTTTACCTTGAATATGCAATATTGAAGTCCTAAAACATTATGAAAGATACTTTGGAGAGAAATAAAAAGAAAATTTGGTCGTTGTTTCAAAATATGTTTGGGACGACTGATCTTGCCCTTTAAACAAACAATCAAACAATAGGGTATGGATATGTGCTTTTATCTATAGACCATGACTGCATGTTTGGTCTAACTGTAAGAGCATCTGCTTCTCACGCAGAAGGCCCGGGTTCTGTTCCCAGGTCAATTAGTCATACCAAAGACTCTAAAAATGGAACTTACTGCTGTTGTGCCTGATGCTCCGCATAAGCAATGGAGCAGGGAAAACAAACCCGTGGGCCACAACTGGAAAAAAGACTGTGGCCGGCTCGACTTGAACCAATTAGGTTGGAAACTGGGCCGTAAAACTCCATCTAACTAACTTTTACAATGAAAGCAGCTTCTTACAGCTTTCTTATAGCTTTGTCAGCTGAGTAGTAAATAAACTAAACATCTTAACATAACCATAATTATTAATTAAGCTACCAACAAATTCTAGACAAAGAACAAAACAAACAGAAATTTGTTAGCTATTTACAAATCTTAAAATAGTAAACACAAAATGTTGTATCAGTAAGTATGCAAGTCTTGGGTATTGTCAAGTTGCCTTGGGTTAGGGATGGCAAGAAGGTGGGTTAGGGATGGGCAGACTTTGGGCGAGGGATACATGAGCAAGCTGGGTGAGGGATGGAGAGGCATTGAATTGGAGATGGGTAGGCTTTGGGTAATGGATGGGCAGACACTGGGTTAGGGTTGGGTAGGCTTTGGGTAATGGATGGGCAATTCTTTGGTTTAGGGATGGGAAGCTTTCAGTGAGAGGTGGGCAAGTTTTGGGCTAGAAACAGGCAGGCTTTGGATAAGAGTTGAACAGGCTCCAAGTTAGGGATGGGTCTTTAATAGATGAAATGATAACATGATACGTGATATCTACATTTCTCCACCAGTATTTTGCAATTTTCTTTTTTCCATACCTTAAATACTCTCTAATATAATTAATCCCTGAAGTGAAGCAACACAACTTTGGTACAGTGATGGCATAATCTCTAAATTTTGATGTGCTTAACTCTTGTCCCACTCTACCTGGTTGCCTTGTATGTGCCAGCTGTTTAAAAATGTGGGTAGAGAAAGTTGAAAAATCCTTGGATATCAATGCAAAATTTAGGAACAGTTTACCTTTTTTGATTATAAAAACATGGAAGGAAAATACAATACTAGTCCCCTGAATCTGGAAATGTAACAAATATTAAGCACAGCGCAAAACTTACAGATGCACTCTCATCCTTCACCTTTACAAATGTCGTTTTACAGAACAAATGAGGGATAGAATTCATGCACCTGCTAAAATACAAAATCAATTCTCTTTCCTGATTAATTACAACCCTTCCACCTGAGGAAACTTTTAACTTTTCCCATCAAGTTTCAAAAGAACTGGTAAAAAAAATGTTTTTAATCATTTCTACCAACGAAAAAGAAACAAAGAAGTAAACTTTAATTGCAGCCTCTCCCGCTGCCAAATTCTCTGCTCCAATGAACAACCAAAAATGAAAACACATTACATAAATTAAAGTGTCCAATGCTGACAGTTAAACACATTTCACCCAAACTAATCCCCTCATAATTCCTCTTTTGAACCCCTTTCTTCCATTCTCAAATAACTATTAAACGTAAAAATGGCAACCATACAATCACTGCCATAACAACTAAATTTGATATTAACTCTTATTTTGAGATTCAATCTGACACCTTTTCTCCCAATGAATGTAAATTTCCCAATGTAAATACTTGCTAGCAGTTTTGTGAAGTAGAGGTGCATTTGAGATAAACCTTCAAACACATGTGCTGTAACTATGACTGATTAACAGCACGGTATGTACATGTATCTTATCTAGTTTATTCAGCCCAAGTACGTTGTGTCCTAAGAGCAACCATAGAGGGCCTCGGAGATTCAAACAAAAGAATTATTCCTTCCAGAACAAACCCTTGGGGCCATATTACGGCCAGAATCAATCAAGCTCTGATGTTTGGATAAGCAATAGAGAAAATGCAAAGTTGTGGAAAGGATCAGAAATAAAAAAGACACTAGAAACGACTATCTGAGCCTAGTCGTGGCATGTGCTGGTTAGGGTTTTTACATGTGCAATGGGCAGGCCATAGTGAAAAATTTATTGAGGTCTGGTGGATTAAATAAAATAAAAATCAATTCCAGATAGGTGCCATGGAGTCCACGCCCAAGTTTGTAATTCCTAGAAAAACGAAATTTTATCCGATTTGTCCCTCTCTTTGGTCTTCTTCTCTAAATGTTTTAATATTCACCAGCTGCAATTAAGTCTCCCCCTACATTAAACTATACTATCATACAATACAGTAGAGTCATTGAAGTCAGTATTTCAAATGTTGTAATTGTTTATGTCTTTTCTTAGCTGATAGCCACAGCTCAGGCAATGCTTCCATGCCCCACTTTTTGTAGATGGAGCAATACAGGGTTATCTGATTAACAGTGGTGATAATTAGATCAGAGGCCAATCATCTGTTTCCCAACCTCACATCCGCATGCCCTGTTTCACCTATGACAAGCCCTGATAGACCAGCTAGTCCAGAACGCCCTAAACACAATCAAGTAACAGGAGCACCTCGCTGTTATTTTTGCAGTTGTGCTAATAATCAATACTTCATGTACTGCTATAATAAGAATCGACCAAGCTGAAATAAATGCTCAAATGAATTTTCTAAGTAAAGATGTCATTTCTTTTCGTGTTTGCTTCTTTATTTGACGAGCTTCTTTTTGGAACAAAATGACCTTGATCACACTCTCACTGAGAGTATCTGACAAAGGCTAAACTACTGGTACCAACAAAAGCAGGCAAATGAAATGCAAATGACGAGCTATGGTAGCTTGATATAACGTTGGTAACAAAGTCAGTCTTGTCTGCTTTATAAACAGACAAAAGTCTTAACATATCTCTTTACTGGTTGACACCCAAGAAACAATAAAGTTGCCAGGTGAAATTTTTTGCACACATAATTAGTCACTTTATTTTTTATAGATGCTAATCAGAATTGAATTAATAGTAACTTTTAAATAATAAAACGCATTTGCTTAGATGGGTTAATGGAAACTTACGAGTCCTTAAATTAATTTTGAAGAATAGGCCTAATGCTAAAGGATAGCTTCAAATCAATCTTTGAAAGTTCTGTTTCAAGCAACGAAATGAAGAAATAAAATTGTGTTTGAATATCACGTCACATTTTTTGATGATACCATTTGTAATGTTTAATTCTTCATCATGTGATCCTTTACATCCCAAAATATTACAATTCTTTTTTTATATTTCCAAAGTACCCTCAACTCTGTTGAGAATTGAGACAAAGGTAAAAATCAAATCTTTCCCTGCAGAGACTGATGGAGGACCCCGTTGCTCCTCTTGGGAAAGCAAGGGTGTCCTTGCTCTAGGTGCTATTGGTTCACCGGGATTAGTTGCAGATAAGTGGGGGTTATATATATATAACCCCCACATATATGTGAGTATGCTACTCCAGAAGGTGCGGTATTCTCTAATGAATATTTCCTTCATTCACCCTGAGTTGAAATCTCCATAATCAGAGGACAAATAATCAGAAATGACCTGGTGATGACCTTTGGCCAACTTAATAATTGATACCAATCTAGTAATCATCCCGACATTAAAGGTACATTCTGCACTTCTTCCCAGTAAGTTGGACTTAGAGTTATGTTTAAGTACTAGCCTACTTATCATGCATAAGTGCATTCATGGTAAAGTGCCCTCCTATTTGTCTGATAATCTTGACATTTCAGGTCAGTAATCCCTACTTTTTGCTCTAGCAATAAACTTACACTCAATCTTCCCACACCTTACTTCAAAACCTCCGTGCCCTTCATGGTCAGCTAGGCCCCAAGCTCTGCAACTGACATGCCCAATTCTGTCAGAAGTCGCTCCTTGTCTAATACATTTTGAGTTGCATGCAAAGACTCATTTTGGGGGGCTGGCTTTTCCTTTGGGTTGCACAGTGCTATTGAATACCTTGTAGATTTTAGCCCCTAATAAGTTCATTTATTATTATAATTTAAGGTAGTGCATGGACCTGTCTAGCTGACACACCCTCTTGCAGTCAAATATTACTCAAGGTAAAAGTCATATGACAATCACAGATGTGATCTCCTTGAAGCATCTAACATCTGCTTTCTTATTTTGCATAGACTAATAAAACCTGTTAACACCATCACCCCTTATCTCAACACCCCCACCAACCTCAATGACCTTAACCTACTTAATGCTATTTCAAAGTTCTGTTAGGTTTGACAACTCTTCGAAATTGTCAATTCTGGAAGCTGTATTTAAAGACAGAATAGTTGATTATGTTTACAAAGTTACTCACAGCCTTGATCAAATGATAGGTGAGTTTAAGTTAAGATGAGAGAATATAAATAATATATATCATATACCAGCTAGACTCAATAGCGATTATTTTGACTGAGTGATCAGAACATTTAAAGACAAGAAATGCTCAACATGAAATCTTACATTCGATATACTGCATGCATTTAAATCATACTATACAGTCCAGGGGAATTCCTCTCTAAGGCCATACATGCAGTGTCTGCAATAATGTTAAATGGGGATCGAAATTAAATGCTTTGGGGAATTCCCCTCCTTGTATACTACTTTACTGCATGGTGGGATTTTGTAGTCCAGGCAAATCCCTCTCGTAAGTGTTTTTTTGAATGTAGTTTGAAAGATTCCAGACAAATTGATGTTTAAACGTCAGGGCCACCGACAAATACAAAAGTGGTGGGGTAATTGTCAAAGCAGCCCACAGACAAATAAGTCCTTAAAATAAAGCCCCAGTTTCCTGTTAAAAGCTGCCCAAAATGCCCAAAGCATAAAAAATGCGAGGATTAAAGCCCATCTTAGCCCCGCACATCTGTAGTCTCTGTACATACACATACAGCAAAGGAAAATTGCTTGCAAAATACAAATTCCCAAATTGACTCATATTCACAACACAGTGTAATTAATTGCAGTTCCAAACAGTCCAAATCAAATAAAAAATCTTGTTGAATACTTAAAATCTTTTATAAAAGTAACAATAAAAAATGCGAGTACTTTTCCTAAATGCCCCTACCCCTCCAGTGCTAATTCTTCTCAAGAGTGGACCTCCACAAGACACACATTATAGGTCTCAATCAAGCGTAACTAAAATGAAAATACTCCTTAGATGTCAAAACAAATCTGATTGCAATACAAAAGAGAAGGAACCTTTACCTCACAGCTGAATAATGACAGTTTTAAGGGTGAGAGTGTGGCATTTTCATACCAATAAATGGTGATTACACAATGCCCACACACATCTTTTATACCATGAACAACCATCTTAAATGACACATTTCAGATTATGCGACAGACGGATGAGATGCATAGCTTCTATCCCTTCTGGTTGAGAGATTGGTAGACTGACACTTATGACCTAGAAACATTTACTACCAGCAATTGAATGGGATGAGGCTGCAATTTCATGGAGACCACAGTCTGCAGAAACTCTCATTAAGTGTTGACTGAATGTTTCGACACCTATGTTTCAGTCTTGCATGTGGTTGGAATATATGGTAACGTGGGTACACAAAGGGGTAACTCAGGGGGAGAATCGCAATGAGGGTAAAACTGTTGACTGATAAAAAGATTGAAATTTACCTTAAGAAATCTTTATACAATAAAACCCCTACAGCTCCCACACACATACAGTTTCTCTTTGCCCCACTTTCCCCCTCCCTGTTCTAGCAGCACAATCCCCCTCCCCCTCCAGCCAGTAAAACCCCCCTCCCCCTCCAGCCAGTACAACCTCCCTACCCCATCCAGCCAGTACAACCCCCTCCCCTCCAGCAAGTACAACCTCCCTACCCCCTCCAGCCAGTACAACCTCCCTACCGCCTCCAGCCAGTACAACCTCCCTACCCCCTCCAGCCAGTGCAACCTCCCTACCCCCTCCAGCCAGTGCAAGCTCCCTATCCCCAGCAGCCAGTACAAGCCCCTACGCCTCCAGGCAGTACAACCTCCTCCTCCTCCAGCCAGTACAACCCCCTACCCCCTCCAGCCAGTACAACCTCCCTACCACCTCCAGCCAGTACAACCCCCCTCCTCCAGCCAGTACAACCCCCCTCCCCCTCCAGCCAGTACAACCTCCCTACCCCCTCCAGCTAGTACAAGCCATAGGATTAGAACACCATGGGAATCCAATTGCAAGTTCCATACTTTTTACCATGGTAGCCATGGAAATTGACTTTTAGGTCCCATTAAAAAATACATGAGTCGTACATAGTGATTGCTGGTACCTGATTTGGGGGTTCAGAGCTTTCAAAGAAATTAGTATTTATTTTGTTAAGAGACTTGAAAAATCTAGTGTTTTCATTAATCTGGCTCTCTGGTACATGAAATTAGAAAGACTTTCAGTAGGTCAAAGATAATTAGGGTTAAGGATCCCTAGAGAAACTGGGTCAGTTCCCTGACAGCGAGAGGACCATATCTCTAACCTCCCCCCCCCCCCCTTTAAACCAGGTGTAAATAGTACAGATAGCCAGCTAGAACCCTAAACATAGCAAATATCAAAGCTTTTCTCTTTCAAATTTTTAAACAATGCTTTAAGTTAATTTGCAGCTCACTCGATTTCACACCTGTGATATAATTAATTACATTAGACTGAAAATTCTGCATATCTCATGTCCAGATTTTTCCAACTCCATGCAGTGTCCAAGCTGCACTTTTTGCAATTTTATTTTTTTTTTATTATACTTTTCATATGACTAGACTAACTTGTATCATATTTCATACAAATAATACTTAACAATACTCTTGCTGAATTAATAGATATACTGTTTATTCCCTTTACATACTTTTATTTAGAATTTAAATTTTCTGATTAGTCTAGGGGGAAGTTATCTTAACCATTTATCATTGATTAGATGCAGTAATTACTTATCACAATACAACACATCATTATAAAGATAGGCTTTAGAATGTCCACTTCAAATTACAAGCTATAATGTACACTGTGGGTTGGGTAATGTTGGCAGAGTAGCCCATTAAATCTGCATGTTTTGAATGTAATGTACACATAGCACTGTTTAGGGGTATACATGGATGTTATGAGAGCAATTATGCACTGACTATAAACGAGACAATTTATCTCACTTACTTAACATATGAATGAAGGTAATGTAAACACAAAAGAGAAGTCATTATTACAAAATCACCTTCAATTATTGAGCACTATTTAGATTGAAGCCAGATGAAATTTTGAAATATGCTCTCTCATCTGTGCCTATCCTGCTTGGCTGGCCATGCAAATCTGCTCTGATTTCAAATACTAATGTCAAGTCCCTGAAACTCTACTATGTGGGAGTCTTAAATTAGGTCCATGGCCAAGAATAGCCAATTTGGGGAGGACCCCAAAACAGAAGAGTTTTGCTGGCCTAGTACTGGGGGGTGGAGCTTTAAAGGTTGTGTGACAGGTCAGCAATATGACCTGACTTCACTTGGCAGTTATGGAGTGAACTTTCTTAAGGAAAGATCAGTTGGACTTATTTTTGATAATATCTTTTATGGTTTTCCGACCCCCGCCCCCTGCATGTGTCATCAACTCCTCTACCCCTCCCCGTAGCAAATACACCCCATGCAGCCAACCTAAGGTATTACAATAGCTGGTAACAAACAGTCAAAGAGATACAAGTAACATACATAATGGCAAACTTTTTCCAAAATTTTTGTTTCAAAATGAAAATTATTTAAGAAAGGCTATTCACTTCAAAGGTGAACTTGAAGCTAGTAGTGTAACATATCATCTCTATCTTGGTAAATAAACTGTTTTGTTTTTTCATTTTGCATTATATTATTTTGACCTTGAATTGGCTCTGGCTGCTAGTTTATGGTGTCTCATGAAAAGCTTTCAATATTCAGATCAGATGTTTGTAGAGGTTTTTGCAATAATGAAATTAGAGAAATAGACAAATCTGGTCTGCACTTGTGTTTAATGGTAGACAGCCATTAGTGGGGTCCATCAGACTTTAGTGGGGTCCATCAGCCATTAGTGGGGTCCATCAGTCCTAAATCATCTTCATTTTTGTCTAAGTGTAATTTCAAACCCTCATATACATTGAAATTGAGGGAACCCAGAGGCATTTCAGTACAACCATAGTGCAGGCTATTCTAAAACTTCCATATATATTATAGTTTTCTTACAAATGAGAGCTCACTACTTGTTATTGGTCCAACTTGAAGGTTCAAATCCTTTCCAGCAGAGCTATAACTGTTTAATCAATACATATTAGTTTTATTCATTTAGAATATTTTTCATGCTTTTCATAAAACTTAGATGATTCATTAATTACTACTATTTTTGAACATGATTTGCTTTTACATAGTTCCTAATCATTTTTTATTTCAAAATACGCTTTCAATTCCTCGGGTTTCTGACCTGGAAGTGTTTAACCACAATATTTGTCACAAAGGTGAATATATTATGTTCTCTTAATATCCTCATGGATTTAATTTTCAAATTACACATTGATTAAATTGGTATTCAAGGTTTTCTTTTTTTTTTCTTTTGGGGTTCTTTTATTGTCTTTTGTCTCAAACATCAAAGAAATTCCTTTCGAAATATATTACTAAAAGAAACATGATGCTAAATACATAATAAAACAAAAGTGAATGATTAATAATACTACTGGCATCTGTTTTGAAAAACAAAGTGATTATGGAAGGGAGGGTGAGGGAACTTAGAGTAGGGGACCGAGAGAGCAAGAGTAAGATAAGAGGAGGGTAAGAATAACATAGTAGAGCAGCGTTTCTGACAGAGAGGGGGAAAGGGGAAATTTGTCCCCTCCCCCTTTCCAAAAGAAGGTGGATAAAATTTCTCCCTCCCCCTTTCATTTGCATAAAAATTTTAAAAAATTTCAATATCTTGATTTCTTTTTTTAAAGAGAGGACACTTTTTCAGCAATGTTTGAACTTACCCAAACGAATGGCCTTTATCCCTTCAAATTGCACTTGCTTACAGGAGTCTTAAAGCAAGCTTTTGTCCCCATGAACCCACTTGTAACTTTAACCTAGGACAGAATCAGTCTGGACTTGGGGTTTAATTGTAATCAATCCCCACCCCCCTTTTTTGTGTTTCTGGCAGAATCCCTGTAGTGGTATTCCTATAATAAAACTGCAGGGAAGGGATAAAATAGGGATTGGGATAAAGTACGACTAGGCAAGAATAAAATTTCAGTTGGTACAAAGAAGGGGTAGGGATAGGGATAAAATAGGGGGTGGGGATAGGGGTAAACTAGGGGTGGGGATAGGGGTAAACTAGGGACAGGAATAAAATTAAGGCAGAGATAAAGTGGATATGGATAAAGTAGTTGGAAGAATAAAAGAAGGGGATGGGATGGAAGAATATATTGGGATTATGGTAAGATAGACAGAAATGGAGGTGTGAGCTAGGGTAGAAGTAGGCATTAGGGGTCAAGAAGAAAGCAGTCGGTATTAATGGAAGTAAGAGAAGGAGGATAGATGAAAGTGTTGGTGTAAGCTTAGGTAGAAGTAAGGGGACTGAGATAATTAAAGGTAGGGATATGTATGACAGGAGGGGATATGGATAGAAGTAGGGTTAGGAATAAAAGAAGGGGAATTAGAGGCAGTTACAGATAGACATCAAGGCAAAGAACAGTTGTATTTATAGTGTATACATTTTAGCTTGATAATGAACTAATAATCTATAATATACCACAGTCACATGCTTGTAGCATCAACCATTGTTCAATTAATGTAAAAATAGTAACTTCAACCCTGGGGGAAGGGGAAGGGTAAGATGGGAAAGGGGACCCACACTTAAAAAGCTCATCAGCTAAATTTTTGTGGTAGAAGTGAAACTAAAATTAGGTCCTTTTTAATATGTCATGGCACACATTGAATGCATTATTTCCATTCCCAAATTCCCTCTTTGTATACCAAGACCAGGCTATTTAGTATACTGTAGATAAGCACACCCTGAACAGAAGCCAAGTAATGTTATAATTATACTGCATGTAACATGATGTCATCCGTGACACACACTTTTTATTGTACCATAAACTACACCAATTATTCCACGATTTTCCATATATGGCAATTACTGTAATGATGCTAACAAATTTCCCTATAAGGACATTATGTGTATGCTGACAAATCTATGCCCAGTTCGGCTACTCATTGTTTTCTACACCCTCTACCCTCCCCCCCCCTTCCTTTCCTCACACCTTTCAATGCAACTAGGTACAGCATATATATCACATGTAAACATCAATCAAGTCCTGGTATCTGAAGTGTTTGGAATGGATATGACTGCAGGCATAACTCAATTACCTGTAGATGGTAGCAGATATTAATGTAACATGTAATTTGCGATCATCGGATTATTTCATGTTTGCATTGTTTGAACAGAACCAGGTGTTCAATAGTGAGGTAAGTGATCAGTCCTTTTAAGTAGGTCACATATATTTACAACAAAAAAACATAAAATGCAGTAGAATGTTGGCAGAGTGAGCAGCTGCTTCAAAGATATCATTCATTCCTGCCATCATGCCAGTATGAACCAGAATGAAACATGTGTGTAGGGGATGGGGGTTTGGTATGGGTCAAAGAAAAGGCTTCAACAATTAAGTCCTTATTTGATAGCTAAACTTGTCCATCAGGTTATAGCTGTACATTTTCAAACCCTATTTGCAGTAAAAGAAATTTCTTTCCAGTTGCCAAAAGTCTCTCCAGGTGCCAAAATTTCCTAGAAAAGAGCATCCCAGCTTAGTATTTCCACTTATGAAGGGCAATTCAGCTCACATTGTACAAACAAAATTAAGGCTATAGATGAAAATGTTGGGGGGGGGGAGGGGGATAACCAGGGAAAGGGAATTAATTAATTTGAATGATGATATATTTGCAAAGTTTGAAAGGTAAAACATATATGGGCTAGAACAAAACATAAACTGAAAATATAATTCTTAACAAAATCATAATCATCAACTGTCCTGTGGGATCCAACCCCTATACTTAGTCTACTCAATTACAGAAGTAAAGATAAGAAAAGAAGAAATAAGTAAAGAAGAAAAATTTCTGGCTGAATTTTTAGCTGGAATGCTGAGGACTTACAAAAGGGACAGTAGAATGGAATCCTTCAGCACTTTTTCCATTTCCCTCCTCACCATCCCCTCCGCCCTCCCCAATGTCCACTACCATCTGCATGGAAGCCCTCCTTGTCTTAATCTGTAAAATGAACCAGGACAATTTGTAAATCCATGTCACACTTACATCTGGGTACCATGTTCTGTTATAGCGCCCCCATTTTTTCAGGTGACTGACTGTTTAACAAGGTGCTGCATGGTATGAATGAAGTACCCTTCAGTTTTTAAGGAGTTATACAGTGCAATGGCAAACACCAATTAATGCCCTGCTTCTGCAGTTCCATTACAGCCACACATTGGTTCTACACATTTGCATACTTAACTTCAACTGAAGATGGAAATCCTAAATTTACCTTTTTTATCCTTTTTTCCCCAAGTTGCAATAAATTTCATACTCTCATAAAAGACACTTAATAATAACAGAGAAGTATTAACACCATAAGAATCAAGTTTCTCCCTTTGGCGAGGCATGACAAACTTTCAAACAGATACTCCTAAATGCATTTCATTTTAATTACTGTCCATAAACTTCCTTGGTTCACTGAAACTTGTCAATTTTCTTTGCTTGCATCTTTCAAATATTTTCTTAGGTCACAGACGTCTACAACAAAGAATTTTGTAACTATCCTCTGTCATATAAATTATACTTTTTTTTTAAATTTTGGTGCAAAACTTAAATTTTTAATTTTGCTGGTTATTCAACTCCATAACTCTTTAAGCAATACAATATGATTGTTCTTGCTTGTAGGATCGGGCTTCGCACAGGCTCACCATCCAATTAGCTTCTCAGGTAAGGAACTCTACTTAATCAAGCTTTGGGCATGGAATATGAAGTACTACTAATTGATTGGGCTGACATTAATGTTCACAGAAAGTTAATTTCCAGAGTTTTAGTACTGGCGTTTATTACCGAAAGACACTCACAGGAATTCTCAAGCATGCGTATCGTTGTAAAGTTACGCTCAGCAGAAAAGACAAGCGTCATAAATCTACCATACAAGTAATGTGTCTGGTACATAGTAACAACCAACAAAAAAAGACTTAATAATAGAAAAATATGATACCTAGTAAGGGAAACAAGGCAACTCAGTCACTTAGAGGCCGACTAGGATAGGAATTGGATATTTGCCCTGTAAGTACAGTCCTAGCTGTTATATCTAATGTATGTGCTACATATAGTTACTACCAGACACATAATACATGACATGGGACTGGGGGGGGGGGGAGACTGGATATATATGAATTTACTAAAATGAAACTTTTTATTCCTTAGTACCAAAATTTAAATTAATATGCAAATGCATTTATAAAAATGTCATCCATAGCAAGGATTGGAAAACATCCTCTCACCAATTAATTAAGCAAGGTATGACGAAGTGTGAATTCAATTATTCTAACTACTGCATTACTGGTTTGCTGCCCTCTATTCACCATGTATCACCATGCGCCACAATGCTATAGATCAACAAATAGTACCCGTATCATATACACAAACATACAATGAATCAAGCCTACTTAATTAACATGACTAAATCCCCAAACCAACAATTAAAAGTATAATCCAAATAAATAAACTGGATTCTATGACATTTGAACTCCTCATTTCTTCACTAGCCAGTGTGTGCTGACGAAGAAGAAAGAAAAATTGGTAAATTGATGTCAAATAAAAAGGCTACTTTTTGTTCTTATTTAAAAAGTGTCAAGTATCATTTTCACCAGTTACAAACTTTCTTTATCACTTTGTATACAACATTGTCTGATTTGAGAACAATAAATGAATGGAAAAATTCTTGACCCATAATCTTTCCCTAATATTTCAGTCAGTTTTTATTTTTGTCATAAATTAAAACCATTTAGAAAACCTTCTCACTGAAAACATATATGAAAGGTTTTTGAAACCAACCTTTTTCTCAACTTTTCCAAAGAGAAAAAGTATTTCACATATAGACAACTTTAAAATTGTTTTAATCTAAAAGTAAAGCCATTATTATACTCCCAGAGCAAGGAACATTGTCAATAAAGAAAAGCACGGGAGGAGAAATTAAGGTGTGTTTAGGCAGAGTTAATTTTGCACCTAGATTAAGACCAAATAAAATTCCTTTATACTTTAAACTTAAAACATCCCAACTTCCTTCCTTTAATGAATAAAAAACAAAGACATTCCTTTACCAGCCAGTCTTGTGAATGGGTGTAAGAAATAGCAAAAAGTTTTAATTGGACATCCCCAACTTTGCCTCTTTTATGCCATGGACTTAAAACAGAGTGTTTTAAAAAAAAGAATAACTTTCAAGTTCCTGCAACTAGTAATTTTCCCAACAAGCTTTGGCATTCCCACATCTGATAAAAAAGTCGCATTTTCCACCACCAAAAACCATAAAAGTGATATTTACCCTTTCTGTTGCCCCAGTACAAATGCAATAAACATTCATCAAACTTTTGTTTCTACTGTTGACCAAATCTGTTGCTTCACAGTTTGCACCAGGCAACATTACATATCTAGACAACTCTACACCTGCTCCCAATTGGCGACTCCTACAAAATCAACACGTAAAAATATTTTATTTGCCTGAGCTAACGACAAAAGTGTAGTAGACTGTCATTATAGACTGGTCTATAAAAACCCAAACTCCCGTTACATATAGGTTCATGACCATAATGGGCCTAGGTTTATTCTCTGTTCTGTTATATTTATCCCAGAATTCCTAGATGGCCTATAAAATGCATCAGGGAACTTGACATCGCACATTCAAGCCACTTGACAGTTACCTTTGAAGCCACCTGGAATTTTATGCCTTAATGCAAATGTTTATTTTCTTTTCGGTTCGCGAGATTTGGATCACCCAATAAATGCCACACTAAGGTATAAAGTACAACCATTAGAAAGACAATAAATAGGTTTTGTCATTTTCATAACGAACTAGATGCTTCCAATATCATCTAGTATTTTAAATGGGATGAAATATTCAAATTTTTGTAGGGAGAGAATTGATTCATCCAATCCCAATATTGTCAATTGTATAACGTACGTACTAGGGTTATGTGTGCATACTGCACAGGCATCAATCCTGCTCATAACTTTTGGAAATACACAAATTGACTTAAGATATTTACACATTGAATTTCTGATGAGAGTGCATGGCCATGACCCCAACCCCTACCCCCTCCCACCATTCTCGACTGACGTACTACTGATACTATGTATGATAAAAGGGACATGCACACTGAGTTCATACTGATACTTAGCAAAGGTTTTGGAGGAAATAACCACATGATACAACTCAGAGATACCAACATTTATATCCAGCAATCAGGGAGGTTCTAATGAGTGAAAAACTTTCTTGAATCCGGGAGGCTACCATATTTGTTCATCTGAATGGATAGAAATCCTTGAATTTTCAGGGAGTCTCTCTGAGAATCCAAATTTTGTGGCCAGAAAGAGTTTCCCAAAAATTTCAAACTATAGCTAATTGGTGAATAACTTGAATAAGAGTTACAAGATACTTTGGATTTGGTGAGTGGACGTTACTTATCTCACGTACAGGGCAATGGCATAATCAACCAATCACATTTAAGTATAACCCCAGAGAAGTGAAAGAAATTTATATCTAGACACACAGATATGCACAAAATGGACATCTTAAAATATGACATGCCCCCCTCTCCACACGTCTAAACCTTACGTAAGCTTATCAAGCAAACAGTCTCTCAATGCTCCTCTTACCACACAACTGGAAAAAAGGCTCTGGCCAGTTCGACTTTAACCAATTGGTTGGAAACTGGGCCGTAAAACTCTATCTTTAAACTAACTAACTCTTCCCCACCCCCAGCCTCAGACTGATGTTGGTAGGCTTGGCTTTAGATGCTTTTCATTTGATTTGAATTTATGACATTTATATGGTGTCTGATCTGCACTTTTTGAAGCAGTACAGTTTTAGGCTACTTTTACACTAGATCTGGATCTGATCGCCTACATGGGGTCTGATCCACTGCTCAAGATCAAATTTGCACTGTAAACTTCGATCAGATTTGGATCTGATCGCCTGATTTTAATCCTAGTAAGGGGGAAGGATCAGACCCTGCACAAGCAATCAAATTTGTAGGCTGAGTGCAAATGCTCATGATCATGGTGACCCTTTACAGCAGGGTTGTCCAACCTTTCGCAGCGGTGGGCCACATGTAATGGTTATAATGGACGAGGGGCCGCATTCTATAGGCCTACTCGTTTTTTTTTTCAATTTTTCCGACGCCCAAGGCAACAAAATGCAATCATTGCCTGTAGGGAAAACTGATTCATTTTCATTTTTGATTGAACAAATAAATAAATTTTAGCAAAAATTGATGGTGTTGGGCAGAATTAATGTTCGGACAAAGTTTTTTTTTTTTTTCATATTCCTCCTGAATCATTCTCAACCCGCCCCTGTGAACAACACTCCAATGTAGCTACATGTAGCAGACATTTGAAATGAATTATTTCATTCAAAAGTAAGCATGCTATAGCGGACGGCAAAGCCTTAAGTTGTCATCAATTAATCTGCTTACTGAATAATTTTGCAATGTAGATTATTTTTGACGGGCAAGACGCAACCTTTTCGCGGGCTGGACCGTGGCCCGTGGGCCTTAGGTTGGACAACCTTGCTTTACAGACTTCCTGTCTGGAGATAGCAATTAAGTTTGCATGAAACTGTGGTTTGGGCCTTGTAATGCAGTAGCATGGTACTACTGTAGCTTTGCTGTATCACAGTAAAGTATAATGTTTACATTATAACTGCACACTTGTGCATTCTCATTTTTTTTTTTTTACATTTTGATGCACACATGGGTGTACTTGTATTTTGTAATTTATTTGGACAACTTCCAATAAAGCACAAAGTAGCTTGATCAGAGTATGAAACACATGTAAATGCACCAGGATCAAGCTGTACACATAATTCAATATGTTGATAACATCGGAAGATCAGATCTAGATCAAGTTCATAAGCACCCTAAGTGTTAATAAGAGGTCATAAGAGGTCACAAGATATTTAAAATCAAATCAGTACCTATGTCAAAATTAAAGGCATATTTTCATCATCCCAAACAGTTCCAATTCTCCCAACCTACTTACTTCTAGTCCCTCCCACATTTATCTAAAACTCATCTTTATCCAGACACAATCCTAGTTTATTGCTTCATGGCTTGTCCCAGTGGCCAAACAAGTCCATAATGTATAATCTAGACACTCTCAGTGCCCATGCTGTGTAATTTAATTATGATGCATTGTTTGAAGGTGATGCCAATCAAAGAGCTGTACCAATTGAGAGTTTTGATATATGTATACTGAAACTGTAGTTTGGGGTGATGAATGACTGCCTTTAATATCCAAGCTGCAGCTCCTTTCATCAAGCTGCAATTGCAACCATCCTTTGCAGTCCTTAAAGGGCCAAACCTCTCACCCCAAACTACAGTTTTGGTACGGGGGAACCGAAATTCTCAATTGGCTCAGCTCTTTGATTGACAGCTTATTCAAACAATGCAGAGTATCAAAGCTTATCTTACACAGCATGAATGGTACTGAGAGTGTTTTGATTATATAAATTGAGTTTTTCTATACTCACCTTGAAGCAATGAACTGAGATTGTATCTGGATGAGGATGAATTTCAGACAATTGTGGGAGGGGCTTAAGTAAGAAGGTTAGGAGAATTGGTACTGTTTGGGGTGAGAGCAATGGGCCTTTAAATTGTACATATATCACAATAACAGACCAGTTAAATCTCACCTATTGTATTGTGTGCACAGAAATAAAGCATAGCTGAGGCAGCTGCAGCCTAGCTACTATGTAAAGCTACTACTTTTAAAATGGCATCTTCATCTAATCTCCAAATTCTTTGTAAAAGTAAAGTGTGCCTCTGAGGAATACTACAAAGTCGTAAATTGACATTATGTAAATTAATATTGGTCTAGGGAACACACTGTTGCCAGGGAAACTTTCCAGACAAACACAAAGTCAATCAGTTATCATGCAACAAATCACCAGCCAATTAAGACAAAGAATATTTTGGGGAATATGTAAAATTACAGAAATCAAATGGAAGACAATCTACATTTCAAAAACAAGTTTATTCCCCCACATACTAACATTCTATTGGCTGTCAAGCCAATTTATCTTCCAAAATTAACTACCGAGATTTTAACAATTTGCCATCCAACGATATTCTTATGAAAATGAGAGGTAAAAGTACTTTGACATCAGATTTATGATAAAGACCATTAGCATACTTACTAAAAGTGATGAGTACTTTTAGGCAATTCAATTTCACATCGTGATGACTTTGCGGATATAAACACACATTATATCGTTCACTGCTTTTAATATACACCTGACATTATTTTGCTGATACGTAAGAAATATTTGCATGACAGAAGAATGGATTCATTCTGTTATGTTCAGCAGAAGCAACAAGCATGGCATTTGACTGAAATCAGCATGAAAGGAAAGGAGTGGGGGAATTTTTAGAATGAGAAGTGGAAGTATTGACTATGGATGATACTTTATGAAAAAAAAAATTATGCCAAGAAAGGGGGTCACGAAGGAGAGCAGGTAGATAGGGGACAGGCATCTGACCTCACAGTAAAGATGAATGGATAAACTTCATCCAAAGGAAATACAGAAGAAAATCAAGGACAGAGTTACAGGGAACAATATCAAGGACAGAGTAACAAAGAAGGCCAAGAGTTAGTGACAATTACTTTATAAACTGATCAAAAGCCATAAAGAGAAAGCAAAATTTACTCTATTCACAGATCAAAATATTTGGAAGTCTTAGGAAAAGGTTTATATATCAGTTCTGGGGTGGGGGTGGATCTCCAAAAACAAAGAGAAAATTGTATTCATTTACCACACAAACATTTTTTTGAATATATCTGCAGTAAGCTTGGATTACAGAGGTCCTTCTATATATAGAAACTGCAGAAAACCTATAGGCAGTGAGTGTTTGAATGGCCTTAGAAGCAAATACATTTAAGCAGAGTATGTGAAGTGGAAGTTGCTTGTTTTTGAAACTCTAAGGAATATTCTTCTCTTAAAATCAATTTTTTTGCTAATTTCTCCAGTTAAACTCTCCAGTATTCCTTTTTTTAAAAAACAACTTGAAGAAAAAATTCTGCTCTTCACATGCTTAAAGTTTTAGCCTACCTATCCAGGGAAACTCATAACCTTTGCAACAGCGTTGCCATTTTGAGGACGCAGTCCTGTTCGCTTTAGCGGACGGTGGCTTTAGAAGCTAAGAAGCTGAGAAAACTACCGCAGGGTAAAAGTCCACTGGAACTACAGTATTTACTTTAATATTCATGGTTCACACAATTTAACAGTTTATCAATAATATATACTTCCCACACAATGTGTACAAACTACAGTATACTTGCTTGTTTCAAGGGCTCAGCCAATAGCACCAACCTTTTTCTGAAACAATGGAATCTCTCAAATATCACATATTCTGTAACAAATGCTGCCCTCAAACAAATGTCCCTTCTCCCACCTTGCAAGTTGCCACTTCTTATCAAATCTGAGTATGCTGGGTAGCCCTAGAGTTCAACTTTTCAGATATTTTGCTATTGAATCCATGTAGAAATTTCCAAAACAGTTAAAGCCACAAACCAATATGCTATGATATTAATCTTTGGAATAAAAATGTTTTCTCCAATCAATCCTTCCCACTCCCTTTTCAAAAATATATCACCCAAGGTGTTTATTGACAAGATACAGTATCCACATATGATTAATAATGTACGTTATGCATACCTCTGAAAAAAAAAAATCCTTAGAAATAATTATTAAAAAGCAAGTATACTATATATGCACTAAAAAGGATATTCCACAAAATTGTGAAAACAGAAAAAAGTATCTTCATAGCTATCAAACTGTGAACAGGGTACAAACAAATGAAATAGACTTTTGACTTGGACAACGAAGGATTGTTGCACTCTCTCAAGAGAGTTCACTGTAAGTCAACTAGTCTATACTACCTCATGAAAAGTGGGCGGCACCAGAATATCAAAACTGAGAGGGAAACTGGGGGCAAAGGATAATGTTGAGGGGAAAAATTTTCTGGTGCAAAGCGAAACCGACTCCAAAGCCCCAGTCCCTGAGGGTGGGGGTCCACAGGACGAAACCACCAAAAGCTCTGAAGTTTTAACATATTTCTGGATGGAAAATTTAGTCTCTTAAGCATGGCTGGAATTTCCCAGGATGGGAGTGAAATTATTTCCATGGAAGGGAGTTAAATTTCCCACAATTCCCCCCATGTTTTCATGTACAAAAATCTGAAATTTCCTTCCAATTGCCTAAATTTCCTTCCAGATGGCAAAATTTCCTGGGAAGGAGCCTCCCAGCTTCCCAACTTTTCCACCCATGCTCTTAAGAGCCAGTCGGTTACTTGTAGTTGTCAGGGTAACCCTTCTGTCAGGTACATAATTATTTTTTTCGGTTATTACAACTCCTACCTGATCAAATCTGGGGGATGAAGGACAAGGACAAAATCTGAGGGGGAAAATGCCCCTTCTTCCCTCCATCCCATAGCACCGCCACTCGGCCATTGTCCATGAATGGCTAGACAATCATGTAACGATTATTTCTCACTGAGTTGTGAAATTTCATTGACCATTGGAGACTGAAGGTTGACACCTGGTAACCATTTCCCCCACTTTTGAAATTACTAAAAACCTAGATTTTTTCAGATGTCTCTCATTATCCCCCACTTTGTGCTGTGAGTAATAATTATAACATTGAACCCCAATCCAAACCATTCTTATTCTAATCCTAATGCTTATCCTAGCCTTCCTCCTACATATTAGAATATTTTGCATCTAATGAAAAGTATCTTGTCCATTGCTTCCCCCTTTCCAACCCCCTCCTGGTCCCCATTCTGATCCCCTGTTATGCCTAGTTACATGCAGGTGCAGAGATGCTACCTTAAGGGCATCCAGATATAAAGAATACAGAGTTTCAATTTCAACAGCTGTTTCTAAAATTCCATCACTTCTAATACTGCAGACATTGTTCTCCCCAGGTCAAAATAAGGTTTCTATATTAATAGGTATGGATATCAACGAATGTGACACAATACAACGAAATAAAACATTTTGATGTTTACTCATCTGGACTCGGACACAAAAGAAAAAAAAGCTGATAATGAAAGAAAGTTCATTGGTATTAAACAAGTTCAAAGCATTAACTATACCATTTCACTGTTAAATTAGGTCACCCAATATCTCCCACATCTGTGAATATAAAGTGTGTCAACCAATGGTTCAATATTAAAGGTTCATGATTACCATTGCTTGCAAACATTATTACAAAGCAGGTAGAACATTTGGCCAAAATAATATTTTTTTCAAAAGAAAAGAAACCTTTAGAAATGTAGGCCTTTTGCGTGAGCGATTCAATCTTAAAAATTAGGTCATGAAATCATACCCTCTTTATGCAAATGACATCATCAGTAATAAAGGGTTCAACCAACTTTTATTCATTATTTCTTTTTCATTTGACAAAAGGTTGATCAAAGTCAACGACAGCATTACTGCCACAGAATGTTTGAGTACAATGGCCTGGACTACCACAGTACTGCCAAAGAAAGTTCAAGTGCGATAGTCTGGCCCACTAGGATAACACAGTACTTTTAAACAAACTAAAAAACTAAAAAGATTTTAAAAAAAGTTGACAGACTACCATTTCTTGGATATGATTAAAAAAGGCTGCATGGGAGAAAGAAATACTCCTACCCTTGTTTTATTTGTGGAAGACAGAGATTTTGTAAGGAGTAGGATGAAGAAAGGGTTGAAGGGGAGGGGAAGGGAAGGGGAGAAGAGGGGAAGGGGAGGGGGAGAGGAATATATCAAGGGTAAAGTGAAAAGATACAGATTTGTTGTAAACTCACATGGAAGCTTGCTTAAAGATTATCCAAGAAGCAAAGTAGTGGTCAAGTCATTACTGTATGGTAGCTGTTGCAAAGTGTTAGTCAGATAAACATCAATAATTATTGGGAGCCATCAGAGTTATTTTTCCTTATTCCTTTGTTAAACTGTTTAATAGATGGTTGCAAATGATTAAAACAGACACATGGCCAAGGGGAAAGGGGGAAGTCATCCCTCTTTGAGCATATACGAGGGTTTGTTTATTACTTCTTCATAATATTGAGCTATAGTATTTTTCCACTTTACATGTCGTACACAGGCAAGCAAAGTGCCATTTACAGCAATTTGGGAGGTTTTTTCAGCCAAAATTTTGTTAAGGTCTTGCACAAGTCATGGTGGTGTAATGCTTAGATACTATATTATACAGGTACTGTCCTCAATGTCTGGCTTAATGTATGAATCTACAGATTTCCAAAGTTAAAAACAATTTTCAAAATTAAGGGAAGCTAGTAGAGTCCTGGTAGATGAAATGATGACAAGATTAAAGCTGACAGAATAACAGTCACAAAAAAAATCATAGAATGAAACAAAACAAAGACTGTTGAAATCAGAACCATGGGGTACGTTGTAATTGGCATTAAAACGAATGTGACTTCTCCCCCCTCCCCAGTTTTAGGTCATTCTCAGGAGTGGATGCAAGGGGGGGTTAGGGCCTCAGCCCTCCCTATTTTGTCACATCAACAATAAAACATACAGGAAACTAGCAGTGCAAATCCCTCACACCCCTGCTTTCTCTTAGGCCAGCCCACTCTTTTTGGAATTATGGATCCGGGGCCTGATTCTCAATCAGCTTTCATTTTCCCCACAGTAACTTCACCCCATACATAATCCACACCCCTCCATTCACATAAGTGACTGCTTGTGATTTTATTGACATACGGTAAACACTGAACATAAATAACCAAGCTCACAACAAATACACATTGCAATGCAATTTAGTCAATACCAGCAAATTTCCAAGGTGATACTGTATGAGATTCCATGCCAATCAAAAGTCTCTGTTATCACTTAAAAAGGCAACCTGCATATTACTACACTAAATGGAACAGGTCTACAAACACTAACCTAAATAGTAAATTTCTACTAATTTTGTAATAGTTCAGGTTTCGTCGACACTCACTTTTCCACAGATAAAGTTTCATAGCCAATCACATCCCATGATAGTGTCAAGCTGTTATAATATTCACATCAATAAAATTCCATCTTCATCTCCTACCCCGCTTCAACAACACCCTCTAACTTCCATGCTATCTTTGTTACATATACTGACTGTACAGTATCTTACTCTGACCTATAAAATAACCTACAATATGTTCTACCTTCCATAAAACATTAAAACACATTGTCTTCATGCAGCACCCATTGATCTTCTAGCAATTCCATCGCCTTTTGTGCCCTCCCACACTGGTCTACTTCTGGGTCACACTGGTACTCTGCTAATTGGAAATCATGGGAGACTACAGAGTTTACGGATGATTTTTTTGTAAATAAACCCCAGCGCAACAGCTGTTTTTAAAATATCTCATTTTAGCCATTCTTCATTCTACACACACCCAAAACTCAAGTGACAAGCATGCAATTCTCAGTCTGCCCCTAGATCTGGGTCAGTTTTCAAAACTTGACCTAGAAAATGAGAAAAAGTAGGTCAGACTATCACACTGTCTGTGCACCATTCAAAGATCACGTTTTGCGATCCAGGCATTTGGATTGCAAACCAGGCATTAATTTTTATAGTAACTTGTGAGGGAATGTACAGTACTGTACTGTATTCTACTTCACTTTAGTACTGTATAAGGAGTAAATGCTATGAGTTGTATAGCTTTGCAGTGGGATATAGTGTGACAAATTTTGCAAACAAAACATTAAATTTTCATCTTTCAGACCTAGACAATTTGCGATATACAACATACCTCAGGGATAAAAAAGTGACGTAAAACTTAAATTTGGTGTAATTTTTTGTCACAATTTTCACTAATTTTTCAAATTAGAAAATATCTGGGAGGCGTTAAGGAGAGGAAATGACAAGTTCAAGTTAAGGGTGAAAGCTTACTGACATTTGAGTATTAAGGATGAAATAACAAAGATGGCCATCTCCAACCGGAAAATACAAATTAAATGTCAATTTAAGTTGATTTCTTCTGCTCTGTATTATAAAATGGATGTAAGATGAAGCTAACAACTAAAACCTTTTCTCGTGGGAGGATGAAAGCTGCTAGAGTCAACCAAACTTGTTGAAACAAAGACATACTGACTTTATGACAAGCGATTAAGAAGCGTGAAGAATAAAAATACTTCCTGTCAATGTATATCTAATCATAAATTCCATCATGTTAACACATTCACATTGTAACCTATTTTTCATTCATCACAGACTAGAAAAAATACCTTTGCACATTGATGGGTTAGAGAAACTGAGAAGACTGGATTAGAGTTGTGTTTATGGCAACAGAAACAGAATTAACAACCTTCATCACGGTCTCCACAGATGTCGTTAGGTGAGAATTTGAAACTATGGAGAAGACACAATTCCATTGCTGCAATTCCTTTGAGTCAGCTAGATGTCTTTAAAAATTCAATTTGCTCATGGTTTGCAATTCAAACAGCTGCATACCCCTCACTTCATTGCCAGCACATCCCTTACCTTTCTACCCCCTTCCTTAACCAGTGTTTCTACAAGAGGGGTTAAAGGAGATTTGTCCCCCCTTTCCAAAAGAAGGTGGATAAAATCTCCCCTTTTCATTTCCATAAAAATCAGAAATTTGTCAATATTGTGGCATCTTACTTCAAAAGAAGATACTTTTGCAGTAATGTTTAAAGTTGGATAAACTTTAAACCTTACAAAGGTCTTGAAGCAAGCTTTTGTCCCCCTAAACCCACTCATAACTTTAGCCTATGACAGCATCAATTTGGACTTGAGGTTCAGCAGTTATAAATCTCCCCCCCCCCCCTGTTTTTGTGTTTCTGGTGGAATCCCTGCCAACATTTCCCTTTCTCTTATGCCCTCCTATTGAATATTGTAAAATGTCCCCCTCTCCTACAGCATTGGCAACCTTAGCTGGTTTGTAAGGACTAAAGATGCTGAATCTAATCTGTCACCAGGGTCACTTTGAAATTTTATTCAAACACCCAGCACAAGCTCATTAAACCTGGAATAATCATCACAACAACACAATTATGAAAGATTGCCCCATCTTGCTCAACTGGCTTTATCTAAAACCCTTGTAACATTTAAGTAGAAGCTTGCAGCTGAGAAGTCAGCATTTAATACGGAAGCTTGTGAATTCTTCGAAGAAACTAGGTTATCAACATAGACTAAAACTAGCACCCTAAATTTTTTAACAACCTTGCCGTTGCAAACTGACAATCAAATCAAAATCAATCAACGTCTGCTGCCACCTATCACTCTTTAGTTATACCAGACATGGCAGGTTCGTTTACTGCTGTACTATACCCATGATTTACTGGGATGTAGACCGACGGCCGTTAACTGTTAACGTTCATTGTCAAGGTACTGCAGTTAAAAAAGTCCATGCACCCTAAAAATAAAATTAAACAACTTTTTGTTTTGGTTGTCCTTTAAGGTGATGGACAAGACTGTTATCTCTGGACAATATCTTACTCAACCTAGCAGTAAATTCAATGGGATGGATTTGATTGCTGCTAATACAATTAAACTGGTGTCATAAAATCAAAGGGTACAACGAAGAGCAAGACATTAAATGATCACAAATCAAAATATGGACTAGCTTGATAGTGTTAGTGCATTTCACAAGAATATTGAACATTCCATTTAACAATAGAATGGGACAATAGACCAAGGTAACAACTCTTCAAATCTATAGGCCTAGGACACATGCTCATTAATCCAAACCAATACTTCAAAAAAAAAAAAAAACCCTCAATCTAAGATTTTAAAATTAAATTTCTTTTAATCTAATTTTCAAGGTAGTTTTTATATCCACACAAATCTTGTAAGTTTCAAAAATGACTTATTTCGAAACAAGAAAAAAAATGTGTAAACTGCTAAAATCACTCTTAAAAATTTATTTCAAAATTGTATATGCCACACTGAAGATTGAACTACCAAGTTTTTGTATTTCCTTTTTTCAAACAATTTCTCATAAGGTAAATATATTTTAACAAGTATCATCTTGCATCTCAGCTTAAATGATAAACCAAATGGGAAATACACCAGTGAGGTTTATTTTTCCATTTTATGCTGGATTTTGTATTTCTAGAAGAAAGTAAAATAATTGATTTATACTAAATAAAAAAAAATTTGTTTAAACAGAAAATGGTTATCCCTTAAATTTCCTTATTTCAAAAAAGGTTTATGGTAATAAGGTGCCATTGTTTAATAAAGTCCAAAACACAATTTTCTGATTAAGGTTGTAATATTCAAAGCTTAAACACATTGTGTTCCAAACATTTAAAAGACATAAATTAACTTCAAATATATCCACCTCACAGTTACACTTTTTCTCCAGGGATTTTAGGAAGTTCATAGGATCATAATACCTTTCAGTTTCATTTAAAGGCCCAATTTTTTGGAAGAGGTTCAACATATGCTTAACATCATTTGCCTTTCTGTCTGCACACTAGTTTTGAAAATCCGTTTTGACATTTCTAGAGTAAAATGTTACCCTTAAAGGAGGCCTATTTCATCTTATCATTCTTCTGTATTAAGAATTTACTTGGGATATCTAGGAACATCTTCAAATATCAAAAGGTTCTCTTCATTTCTCTATAGATATAATCATCCCCGGATATTATTTTCACTTTTCATTTCTTGTATTTATTCTAAGAGGTTGGTACTCTTCTTGTCTTAAATAATTCTTCTCCTTTTTATTGTTTGGTCTCACCACAAATCTAAATATAATACTGTTATGTCAAGCAATCCTAAAAAAACCAAAAGATCTGTGTTGAAAAAAATTAATTCATACTTAAATGTACACTGCACAGGTCTTGTCTATGATTACAATATAGAAAAACAAAGCAATCTTTATTCTGTGACTCTGTGACCCGTATCAATATTTTAAGTTCAACGTGAGGTATTTCTTACAAAACTGATGTTTGGTATTACCCAAAGTCCTTCAGTTCATTCAGCAAAGCTGCAGCTCCTGCAGCTGGGATCCTTGTTTTGATATAGATTGTTTGACCAGCATATCATTACATGTGGGCTTCTAATTTGTCTAATTTCTAATTGCTTCCTTTTGTACCAAAATTCCATTTTAATGGAGGGGTTAAATTTAATACAGGGGGGCCCTTAATATGAAACTTAGTGCTAGTGGTTCATCACTTAAACGAGCCAAGACTGCAATAATAATTGCAACCTTCCTATTCAAATAAGAAACATTAATCCGAGCAAATCTTCTCCCAGCTCCCCCATTCATTACCCTATACCCATGTTGTGTTCTTTAGTGCATCTTTGCACTAACAGGCGGCAGTCACTCAGTCTTGACTTTCTAACAAAGCGAAAGGGAGAGTATACCCAAAACCCACTTCCTTTTTTGCATTCAGTCCCTTTTCCCATCCAATCAGACATTGGACATTTGATCAATTTCCCATCATGCATTGAGAAAAATAAGGACAACCATTTGGTGCCTCCTGACCTGCAGGTATATGACTACCGTTCACACGACACCCTCTTCTCACCCATTTAATGGCAATACAGAGTAGCTAGGTTCGCACCATGCCAGCTTTACATATTTATGGCATGAGCGATTTGATGCACGCAAAACAAGCCAGGGAGAGAGATATTCACTATACAAGCAAGGCAATTAACATAATTTCATAAAAGCATTGCAAAGGAACCTTGAATGTGTTAAATAGACCAAAATTCTAGCAAGGTCGGATGCACTTTTGCAAAATGTGGTCAGGGATATGTGAGAGACCGATGGAGATATACTACTAACAGAAACGAAGGTCACGCCTCAGCCTCAATAGGTTGCAAGGACGTGTTACATTTACCCATACAGGCTTGACAAGATCATCCACACGATACTCAATATTCAGGTCCAGGTTAGAAAATGAGAGAAAAGTGCATCTTCAAAGTTACTATGGAAACATCAAATTGCATTTTTCATTTTGTGTCTTTAGTTTTTTCAGAATTTTTGTTCTTTTTAGCATTTACAAGGATTTTTTTTAATCAGTTTGCTCTAACCTCATGATAATTTATTCAAAGAAGAAGGATGAATCTATTTAATATTTATATACACCTACCAAAGTCCAGTGGATCAAAGTTATAATCGTCAAGTCAGCCATTCATTATTAGAACTTCAGATTTGTCACAAGTTTGTATCTTAAAAATCAACCACAAACTCCTCAAAACTGCAACAAGATAAATAATTGAAGATGAAGTATTTTCAAGTAACTATCCAGCCTATTAAATTTATACAATGGTAGACTCAAACCACCATAATGTCCGAGCTTTGTTTTTAATGTTTCCTTATCAGACTGTGAGGCTATACAAGATTACTGACCTGTCTACAACAATTAGAATGAAATAAGAAGGGATGTTCACTTTCAACTTGTCCACAGTGTGGACACAATTCAGGTGAGAGGCAACCTTGTTTTATCCTAAATAAGACAAGAGCCTACTTATGTACAGAACAATTCTGAATATAGCAGCAAAAATTCTGACTCCTCTAAAATGTAGTCATACCATGCCACCTATCGTGGGAGCATTCCCCCATCCTCCCTCCTCCTCCCCTGTATTATACACCCCCACACCAAAAACTTTGACAATTTCTGGAAATTTATAAGTCCCTTTTAGTACCTCTGTTCTGTTTTTGTTAAAAAAAAATTGTAAAAAAAATCCCCTTGATCTATTTTGCCACTGTAAAGAGACTAGATTGTCCTGCTTTTGGCCAATCGTAGTTGAAGGCTGAGAGAAATTTTGAAAAAGTTATCTGCACTGTACCCTAATAGCTATAATCTGTAGGCTACAACCTTCTTGCTGCCATGATCTCAAGAGTTTTGATAAATAGCCCATGACATGATGTTGGTTGGTCAGGGGCGCTTGCATTTCAACATTTTTTGAAAGAAGCACAAGTGAAAGTGCCTGACTGCGTACAAGCAATTCATTATACGATATCTTATAAATACTATGATGATGGTAGTAGTTTAAAAAAGGATAATGGTGATGGGGGTATGGGAAGGGGTAGGGTTAGGTTTAAAAGACTAAACATGATACTTCATTTTGAAACATCAGACAGAACTTACAAATCACACAGAAATACCATCACATGCGTATTTCACAACATGTGAATGAAGAAAAATATTTTTGATATAAATTGAGCCACACCCATGCATAATTCATTTTACGATGGATGGATATACTATAGGCAAGGTAAGTAGTAATGTAATAGGTTGACTAAGCATTTGATACGATGTAGACAACTTGGTCACAAAAACATTTGCACAAACAAACTTTTCAAACATTTTCAAAGGGAAGGGAGATACCCCTTACCTTGGACCCCTCCCCCCGGTTTGTGATCATACAACATACACTGTACAGCTTTGAAAGTAATTCTAGCTGGCCACTGATGTTTAATGAACCTTAAACCCCACACCATCATAAATGGTAACCATGTGTCGTCTGTAACCTCCAAATACTTATCAAAATCACATAGGTCTGTCAACAAGACCCTGTTTAGCCATTTGGGGTTCAATATGAGTCAGAGGGATTCCTCCAAACTCCATGGTTTTGAAGTCTGTGAGGGACAACAGTTACCTCCTTTCACCTTATGTATAGACGAATCTGATCAACACTAGTGTTTAGTGACTGCAGGTAGCCATTAGTGGGGTCCATCAGCCTTAAATGTTCTTCATTTATTGTCTACATAAATTTCAAACCCTCATCTTCAGTGAAATTGAAGGAATCAAGATACAATTTAGTGTACAACCATCTGTAATTAAGAGGTGATAGACCTCAGCAATGGCCGACTGAAATAAGACCATGCATCACTTGCTGTCCAGACTTGTCTATATCATTTGTGTTTTAGTGTCCAAAAAAAATGCCAATGGTTACCTACCTTACAGCCTTCACATGATATAATTCCGTAGTGCACCCCTGAAGATCTGTCTCCACATATTTTACAAGCAATTGTAGGAAAATCTGCAAAGAAATGCCAAAGATAAACTATTTTAAAAACAGTCTTCAAAATTTTAAACTAAACTCATACTTAAATTTTACTAGAACATTTATGATGTTGTTTACCCTCTAGGATCAACCACCAACTTAAATATCAATTCACAATAAATTACATTCAACTTTAGTCTGTAGCTCTACAAATTAATGACACAAAATTGTCCAAATTGTATCACTGCCTAGAATGATTACTACTTCAAGGTAATGCTATACAGCCTCAAGGCGTTTAATTAAGATGTGACCCAAATAGTTCCTCTCCTACCAACAAGTCTGGAACCCTGGACTAATGATAACGATGAGAATAAAATTATTTTCTTAAGGAACCCTTAGGTCACATGACACTTTCTCAAGTCCTTGAACTTTTCAAACCTTTCCATCTCATTCAGTTGCCATAGCAATTTTAGCTCCTCTAGGAAAGAAAGGCGTCCCTCGGCGACAGTCCGAAATTTGATACTTGTTCTAATGCTAGGCAATACCTTACGGTGATACCCAACATAGTTTGACATAAAGCGCTCAATTAAATGCTTTTATGCACCTATCGTAGATTCAAGATGAGGTAAGATTACAGTATACTTTTGGAAATGATGACACCACATAGTGTGAGACAATGGGTTGGGTTACCATGGCGAGCAGCTAAAGAATAGGAGGAGGTTGAGAAAGCCAGTCGTTATCATCTTCATCTGATGGTGTTAGTCAAGGTATCATCAATGGCTTTACTTTCAAAGTTCTTACAGTCTAATGTATACTCCCACTCAAAACCTTCCTCTTAAAAATCTTTGGAAAATTACGTCGCGCTGCTCTGAGTTGAAAATGCTGATAGACCATTCAATGTTTAAAATGAAAAAGGTAAGATAGACAAAAGAGTTCATAGAAGGCCAATGCCTTGGCCAATAGGGCATATTGCTGAAGTATGGATGCAGTCAATACTGTAAGGCATGCTAACTACAGCTGCAGTAAATACTTAAGGGTTATCTGTTGGGAAACCTGTTTGACAAAATAAATATTGAACCCCTTGACTACACATGGTTTCACTACAAAACCATAATTTGCCATTATTATTTACAGTATATGAATGGTTTCATTGCACTGCTGCACCCTGGGATATATAGTTTCCTTTAAACCTACAGTGTGTAATAGTGCTGTGGACACAAAATAGCTTTTGAAGGGGAGATATTTTTACACATGTGCACCCTCTTGGTCTACAGCGGATGCAAATACGTCAGCCTCCATACAAAAACTAAGTATTTGCGGAACCCATACATATGTACTGTGTAATCTTATTATAATGTATAGCCCAGGATGGCCTCCTGTAGCAAAAGTGTTTAACATGTATAAAAAACATAGATAAATCTCAACTTAATGAGGACAGAAACTGATAAAAAATTACATACTTCCACTTTCTTTGCACTTTCTATCAATCTCCAGATTTTCTTTTTTTACTTTTGTTACAAACTTTTCAAGCTCTTTATCACCAATGCCAGAACCATAACACAAAAAGAAAAAATCAATTTCATATGCAACTCTCAACAATGTAATTTATACCTGGCCTGACATGTCAAAGTGCCATCCTACATTTTCTCTTTTAAACTTTTTTCTGGTTTTGTCTGATTTCCTGTGTAATATTTGGTCAAAAAAAAAATGCACAGTTTGTACGAAAATGTGTCCCTTTTGTCAAACAACAGGTTGAGGGATATCCATTAATTAAAATTGGTACATTAAAACAACATGTCCTTGAATAATGGCAAAGAAAGGAAATTATGGGTCAAAATCAATAATTATTGTCCTTCAAAATAGCCTCCAATGAAACATTTCTTTTGTTTATATGTACAGCAGTTTCGATTTTCAACTGAAAAGGTTAGCAAAAAAGACTGATAAGCCAAATTGTTGATGCCCATAATTGACACAAAACATGAAATTCTCATACTTGGTGGTGGACTATAATTGCAATTATTCAAAGGAATTCATGCTGTGCTGGGCTACATCTATATTTAATATTGACAGAGAAGTACAATGGACTACAACTTTTATAGACAATGTTTATAAGAATGTACTACACATGGATCCAAATTACTTTACATTACTGGGTTTTTATGACCCAAATCTATTTTTAACAGTTCATCACTATGAGGATCTGATAATCATGTGTGGGACATTTGTTGGTGAGATTCTAAAATGCAAAAAAGCTTCAATGTTACAAGAGCTAAGGACCATGAAAAAAAAATTTGGATAGAAGTTAAACCCTACAATGAAAGTAAAGTATTCAACAATTTTATCGGTATTTTCATTTTAACAAATGCAAAACAATTTCTTCCAAATGTCAACATATCCTTTTAATAAATGAACTTCACAGCTTCCAGCTTCCAATGTTAACCAAGCATAAAACATAAAAATAATTTATTAATTTTTTTTCAATTTCCAAGCAATGTTTTAGCTTTTTTGTAATATTTTCCTAATTTTTTTCATATATATCACTCTTTACACACTGATAAGGGAAGGCATTATTCAACTTTTAAACCGGAACATGTTACACTGTTATCTTGTGGCACATTCCAGCACATCAAAAGGTGGAGTATTTTAAGGGACATGTGTTGCTGCCAGTCACAATTATCGAGTGAAAACATTTAGATTGAAGTTTTCCATGTCGGACTAGCTGGGAGCTCTAATTTCCCTGTATGGCAACTCAGCTGTCGTGATAGTGTAAGACCTAGTAAATATCCAAGACACACAAAAGATATTAAATGTGAACCAGTTTGGAGGGCATCGTATGTTGACAGGAGGGTAGTCAAGCTGTGTAGGACACTGTTGGTAGCTGCGGGGGTAGCATTCCAAAACAAATGCTTGGGCAAGTTCAAGGTCGTAGCTGAAAACCAGTAATTTGGAGTGAATTGGGGAGTCAGATGGGGCTCCAGAGGTTGAAGTAAGTCATTGCACTAGGAAAGGTCAGCAGAGATCTACTTTGCTTGGTCAAAGCAAATTTTAAGTGTGAAAGGAGCTCATAACCTATCAAATAAGATTTCTGATGAAAATTACAATTTTATAAATATTTGATCAATGGAATCATAAAATGCCACTTCTGATGGTTTTTGATAAAGTTCTGTATCATTGTTTGGAAACAGAATATCATGTGACCCACTTATATTTAAATCTGGGTCATTCTCCTTGTAAAAGCCTAAAAGGAAGTAACCATACGGAGAATGAAAATACATGTACTTCATCAGAAGTTAAGTGAATACCAACCTATAGGAAGGTCCTGAAAGGAAACAATGATGTTAATGAAAAAACTTATGAAAACTCTCTAAAGAGAGAGCGGATCAAATACATCTTGCTGGAAGTATAGGGTAAGGTTTTACGCCGCACCCCGTAAAAGTGGGGGGTGCCATCGTGGTACTTAAAGAGAGCACTTGGATAGGTAATAGACCATAGCCCCCAAAAATAAGGGGTTGCCATCCTGGTACTTAAAGAGAGCGCTAGGATGGGTAATAGACCATAGCCCAAAAAAAGTAGGGGGTTGCCATCCTGGTACTTAAAGAGAGCACTAGGATGGGTAATAGACCATAGCCCCCAAAAAGTAGGGGGTTGCCATCCTGGTACTTAAAGAGAGCGCTAGGATGGGTAATAGACCATAGCCCAAAAAAAGTAGGGGGTTGCCATCCTGGTACTTAAAGAGAGCGCTAGGATGGGTAATAGACCATAGCCCAAAAAAAGTAGGGGGTTGCCATCCTGGTACTTTAAGAGAGTGCTAGGATGGGTAATAGACCATAGCCCCCAAAAAGTAGGGGGTTGCCATCCTGGTACTTAAAGAGAGCACTTGGATCGGTTATAGACTATAGCCCCACAAAAGTGGGGGGTTGCCATCCTGGTACTTAAAGAGAGCACTTGGATCGGTAATAGACCAAAGCCCCCAAAAAGTGGGGGGTTGCCATTCTGGTACTTAAAGAGAGCACTTGGATCGGTAATAGACCATAGCCCCTAAAAAGTTGGGGGTGCCATCCTGGTACTAAAAGAGAGCACTAGGATGCTAGTGTACATAGCCCCTAAAAGGTAGGGGTGCCATCTTGGTGTTAAAAGACAGTGCTAGGATGGGTAACTGTACATAGTCCTTAAAAAGTAGGGGTGCCATCCTGGTGCTAAAAGAGAGCACTAGGATGGGTGATATAGTACATAGCCCCTTAAAGTGGGTGGTACCATTAATTACTTTACGTAATTTCACATCTAAGGAGAAAAAATGTTGCCATGTGATTGAGAACCAATCGTGAAAAAGGATAGTTTTTTTCAAGTTGTGGTGACTGCATTTCCCTTTAAGCAATTTATTTTTTCTTTTGAAGGCACATTATCCACATGGGTAGTCAAAATAATCAAAAAATATTAAAAAAAACCTGTGCAAGAACTTTCTTCTAGCATTATCTGGTCCAGAAACAGCTGTTTTGAACAAGGGGCATGCCTGGTTTTAAGGGTATAATGGGAGGAAGGGTTATAAAAAAAAACTGATAAAGAGAAATTTCTTGGCATATATAAATGTATGTCTTCATCACTATTAGCCTAAACAAATCCTACATTTTTTTTTTTTGGGAGGGGGGGGTGAAAAAATTGGGAGCAGTAGACTCTAAAGTCCCCCCTAAGAATTCCCTTTACTGGTGGTCTACATCATATGCTTTGGGTCACTAATCCTTGGAAGTACTACAAATAGATCCTCAAATAAAAATTTCCTACCCAGCTTGGGGAATGTTTTTAATTGAGGAATTTCGATGTAATTTGACAAAATATGTGAGGAAATTGTGAGAACATCCCCATATAGAGTTTCATGAGATATGCACAATTAATTTCCACAAATTCATCTAAGAATTCAACTAAGAATTCAAAGAATACTATTTCAATCTTTCTAAATCTTTTTGATCCCCCTTTCTTATTTTACAATTATACTGACTTTTTATATTCAATACTAAGAGCTAGAAAGTGCATTGAACATTCTAGGAACAGGAGGACCTTTTCTTTTATCAAACTTTAAATCAAATGCAAAGACTGCTGACAAAGTCGAAATGACAATACAGATTTTTAACTTCTGAAAATTTCAGTTCTTTGTCTTCCTCAATGAAAAGAGAATTTCTATCATTTTTATCTCTTCACTACTTAAAAGAAAAGATACAAAATAAGAACACCATAGCCATGCAATCTGCATATTTTTTTCACCATTTCTTAGGAAAAGTGCTTTAATGAAACTTTATCCATCAGTTATGCATTTTTGTACGTCTGACTTTTTAAACTAAGAACTTTAAAGTAACATATCTCAAATTCATGTGAAATAACCTTGAAAGGCCTTATTTTTTATTCATTCCCCTGAGCAAACTTTCAAAGGTATCATACGACCTTTATCCTGGTAGAAAACGACATAATCCATCCATTTCAAAGCTACCATTAAACAAATGCAAATGAGTTGCATGCAGACACTACCATCATCTTACTGGATTACATAGTGAGCGATTAGGGTTCACAGAGTGACCTACATCTGGAAAACAATTCTTCTCGCATGAAAACCGGGTGATCTTTTCTCACTGTGATAGTTAAAGGCCTTGAGGCCACCCATTCCTTGCTATTGAAGCAACCTCCATGCAGTTCTTCTTCAGTTATTCAGAGCTACGAACACTCTGGCAACTGACGGAAAAAAAGGCCTCCTGCAAGGACAGAGAACAGAATTATCCACGGGAAAATTTGAACTGAATTAAAAAATTTTTATCAGCTGAGAAACTCTTCGAAAAGTGTCAACGCACTAGCATCCACAATGAAGTACTCTAATGAAGCCTTCGCATCAACCATGTCTCTACGTGACGACAAAAGGTAAATGCTTGTCGCTGTTCACCTGTCCCCCCAGGGGTGGTAAGGAAAAAGAATCTTTGCACTTAACTACAAACGGAGGCAAGCAATTCTCTGCGAGCTAGCTTTCTCTGCATTCATCTAGCACTCGTTTTTATTTTTCGTCCCAACTGCTATGTCAATTGTTTACCTTGCATTTTTATTGGAGGAATAGAACGAATTAGTTTACAGCTTTTAATCAATTCCTCAGCTGTTGGGATTTGGCCTATGAGTATCAGCATTTGAAAAAGATATGTGGGGAATCCCCTAGGAATGAGGCAATATCACAATCATTTTAACCGCTTACATAAATTTTATATACATTCCACTCAGTTTCTTCCTTTTCTGTAATCGTAAAGTTTAAACTGAAAGACAGATTTATGGCTGGGTACACAGGTTGCTCCTTACAGATAAAAAAAAGAAGAATACATGGAACCAGAATCTAAACAACTTCAAAAGATTAGAAAAAGGAAAAAAGAGTTCAATGTAGGTACACGTACTTTCCATCAAACCAAAACAAACCCTATAAGTATATCTCCACTCACTTTTTTTGCAAACCAAGTCAGTGTAAAAGAGGGGGGTGTGGGGATTAGAAGCACCTCAACTTTTTCCTCCCCATCCAAAATTTGTGCTAAATTTTATAGAGGCTAGTAGTGCTCAGGACAGATAGCTACAAATAATATAGCCCCCAAAAGTAATGGACACACCTGATGTATACATACTACAGCCTCCACCCCCAAGGACTATATATCCCTGCAATCATGACTGGGTGGGAGAATGCAGGGAGAGAAAAGAATGTGCATGACAATTGCAGAAAAAATCTTATCAAGAAGTGATAAGGTTCTTGCAGCAATATAAAGTACAACTATATACAAATATGTACATTCTCCTAAAATGCTAAATCTAAGATCATATTCAAGTTTTTTCAGAAGTGGACTCATGCATGCTTTACAAGTGCACCTACGAATTACAAAAAAGTCGTTTAAGTGATAATCTGAAGCTTTGTCAAATCAGCCAGTTATACAACATTAATTCCGATTCTTTTTAATTATTCTTCTCAATGGTACTACATATATGTTAAGAATAAGTGAACCACAAAGTAAACCATAAGCTATAGAGCAATACATTTCTGTATGATCATTGTCAAAAGATTACATGTTAGGCATGTTAGGGAGATAATATATCTACCTGAGTTGGTAAATTTGGCTTTATTGAAGGCTCTTATGCACAAACTGATTCTTAAATAACTGCAAATTGCATGAGTTTTAGGAGCAATTAGTGACCAACTGAATTACAACAACAATTGTATATATTTAGATAGGAACAACTAATCAGTATTAGAGCAGGTGAGTACAATTGTACAGGGGCTAAATGGGTCAATTAATTTTGTGCACTTAAGGGTAAATCCTACTACTGGCAGAATTTTTGGTAGTTTTAAGTTTGCTACAAAGTGTGGAATTAGTACACCTCCAGTGAATATTAGGACCAACCTTCAATGGGCAAGACAGCATGGTCCTCATGGAAGCTGGGAAACTTCTTCAAAGGAAATTACTCCATGAACCATGTGGTCGAGGGAAATTTTCCAGTTAGATGAAAGTTTCCTTTATTGTGCAACGAAAAAGAATTGTTTTTCTCTTCTTGGGATATAAACAAATTCTCAGCCTTGATAAATAGGAACAGGCTTCACACTGATGTTTTACTGCCATAAACAGCCTATATCAACAACACTATAGTACATCATCTATATAAGTACAGGACTGAATACACTTTTCTCATTCTATATCTACATAGTATGATGCGTTTAACTGGCAGTATCATATCCTTGTAGCAGCTGTTACCTTGACAACAACCATAACACTGATAATTTTTCACTTTCTCATAGAGAATCATGATCATTCAAATATTTGAAGTTTTATCACTTTTAAAGGCATTGAACCTAAGTCTGTTCATTCTGAAACTATAAAGGTTTAAACGGATCATTTTACCTTTGTCACAATGCAACTATCATCATGCAGTAGTTCAATATTTTTGCCCTGATCTGTCTCTGTGTACCTTCTACGTAATTTAGTTGAGCTTGAGGGCAGCGTTGCAATAATTTAAATAAATGTGGGGCCACTTTTTTGTTGTTCAACTAAGTGTAAAAAGTAAATTCACTGTCCCAAGGTTGTGAAAGATACATTGTGACACACTAGACAGAATTGGGGGCTCTATGTTGAATCGCCCGCCCAGGACAAAAGGCCACTGACCTCGCAGAGATTCTTGTATGGGTTGGTTGTATGGATGTGAGTATTTCACAAACCTTTTCTGTTCAATATACCTTAAAGAATTAAGCTAGTTTTAGATGTGTTTATGGATGAAATGAAAGGGGAAAGTTAGAGAGGTGATTGGGGAGAAGGGGGGGGTAGGAAAGAGGTGAAGGGGTTGGCGGTAGACAGGGAGGTGGATGGTGAAGATAAAAAGGACATATTTATCAAACAGTTTATAAAAAGCTAATAATTTCACAAGAATCCTTTAAAAATCAAGAAGAGATTACAAGAGTTCCATGATGAAGTGTGAGCATCTGGACCATGATGGAGGGGGAGGGAGGGAATGGAAGATGTACAGAAGGGGAGATGGAGGTGAGATGATAGGCCAGGTAAAGATGGAAGGTTGTAATTCTCACATGACTTGACATGTGTTTCCTGAGTTTATACTTTAAGCAGTGTACCTTGCATGATCTAGACACCCTTGAAAAACCAAAAAACATTCTGAAGGGGAGGGAACATACACTTAGACCCCTCCCCTCTGGCTATCAATCCCAGTCTTCCATGCAATTAGACCCCTCCCCTCTGGCTATCAATCACAGTCTTCCATACACTTAGACCCCTCCCCTCTGGCTATCAATCCCAGTCTTCCATGCACTTAGACCCCTCCCCTCTGGCTATCAATCCCAGTCTTCCATTTAAATAATAGTAACCCTAAGTCAGTCACTTCTACCTCAGTATTACCCCAGCTGGAACTCCATGTGACCATGTTGCCCCCTGTGGGCTCAGGGACATTAGAATATACCATGGAATATCCATCCTGTCATTAGAGGCAACAAAAGGGAAGGGCTTGTTCCATATCTGAACGAAATTTGAAACCAAACTTGAAATTTAACCATATTTGAAACCATATTTAAACTTTACCCTTTAATCTAGTGGACAAAATAATTACACAGTAATGTTGGTGTGTCATTAAATCTCATTGAACTCAGTGAACCTCATGTGACTGTATCGCATGACCTTTACCTTAATAACACAGTGAAACAATTCCTTCCTCTGTAATCCAGTGACATAAACATCGATCCCCACAAACCTATAACTACTGTAGCTGACAAGCCCCCTTTCCTCTCTCAAACAAAAGCGATTAAAACCCAGATTCCCATACCCAGACTAACGATAAATTCAGACAACCAGACAATTATGTCCCTGGCAATTTCCTCTCACCTGACCATGAGCCACCAACAAATGTATAAATAACCTCTCGATCATTTGCGGCACTTCACAAGTCCTAACACCTCCTTATTTGTAGCTTGAGTGACAGCAATGGGCTTGTTTACCTTCTCCAAACTAGACCACTGTCATCACAATCTGGCAACTTTTTTTCTCCACACAAGTCATAAAATTTTGTTTTCGAATTTTATCTTTTCTACCTGTCACATGAACCTATTATATATTTCCATACAAGCATTAACGCTCAAAGGGATCGCAAAATCGCAACAGCCATAATGAAAAGATCGAAACAGGTCAAAGGTTACCCTTTAATGCATCACAAGGTGACTTCTATAACTTTCAAGTCACAGACTAGAACATATAATACCTCTTCAGATAGTAGCAGATCATGAAACACAAGGAAGGTATAAGGAAAAGTTTAGGGCTTCAAGTACACAAAACGACTGAGAATATGTAGTCCAAGGGTTTGGTTCACATAAAACCACACAAATCAGCCCTAATTAGTTTCTAAGTTTCCCATTCTGAGATATTTGTAAGATAAAAGGATGACTGTTGCAAAATTTCAGTAAGAGCTAGGAATGAAATTTGGACACAAGTTGGAGCATTTTACAAGTCATATTCAGAGATTCTGCAAACCTCCCTGTTTCTTTACTTTTATTTATTTTTTTCTTTTTCCTCTATCCTTTGTTGAGGTTATATTTTAATATCCTCCTCTACCACATAAACTTCAATTGAATATTTCAAACCCTGGCCCCCTCCCCTAAACTACTTTAATGTCTTAAACTAACCATTGCTCTTTGTAATGTCTGAAAAATCGTAGACTTCTTAATAACCTCTTGGGTTATTTATACACTTTAGACACGACAATAAAATCTTCATGGATTTCAGCTAACGTACAGCACCAAAAGTATTTCAATTGTGGGTTACACAGTAAGACAAGGTTTACCAGTTCTGTTTCTAACCAATTGGTTCACTTTGGGCAATCGCTACTTTGCCACTAGAGTAGCTAGAGGCTTGATTGCCCTATTCCATTGCTTATGAGACCGCATGTTTGGTCTAACGGTAAGAGCATCCACCTCTGACACAGAAGGCCCTGGTTCTATTCCCAGGTCGAGTCATACCAAAGACTCTAGAAATGGAACCTACTGCCGTTGTGCATGATGCTCCCCATAAGCAATGGAGTATAGGGAAAACAAGTCAGTGAGCCACACCTGGAAAAAAGGCCGGCTCGAACTAATAGGTTGGAAACTGGGCTGTAAAACTCTATCTAACGAACTCCATTGCTTATGCTGAACCAAAGAACAATGGCTGTACATTCCATTTTTAACCCTTTACCATTGTGCTATAATCGGGGCATATTTGCGCGCCTCGGGGGGTGGGCGGAAAAGCGGACGTAGCATGCCCGGCATCAGCTTCCGTATGTTTTTAACCGTGTGACCTTACACTATTGTTTCTCTTGTTGCTGTGGCCGAATTTTCGGGTAGCTACTCGCAGTTTTATAGAGCTCCACATGAAACAGTAAAGATGGGTGACAGCTGCACTCTCCGTATGGGTCCAAAAGGACCCAAACAACGGTAAAGGGTTAAAGTCTATGGCCCAGCCAGGAGTCAATATCTCCCAGGTACATCACTGAAACCAGTTTGCGCTAACCAATTGACCATGCAGTCAGTCCCATTCAGATTGTTGGACAAGAACTTGACATGCATCAATTTTTCATATGACAAAGTGTCATTTACTGAAACAAATCCTACCTATCCAATAATCCATTGTAACTACTACTTGGAAAAGGTTTTACAACAGAATAATATATCCTCATAAGTTCTCCAGGGACTATTGATATGTGAAAATCTAGCAAATAGACTAATTGTTTTCCAACTGAAATTTCATTTAGAATAAGATTCACAGCACCCAAGGCTCTGACTCCAAAATACGATCTGAAAACGTACCAAGAACTTTCCGTAAACTACCACCTAAATATATGTCAAGGCTACAATGTGTTATCCTATCTGACAGTTAAAGAGATAACCGTTCCATATTTTAAAAACAACTCTGATCTATCTCTTTTCAAATCATTCTGAAATTTTGTTGGCAATAAATTTTTCCTGTTTCTTTTTTCTCCTGCTTAATGTGCCCTTCCTTCCAGATTCCTGTAAAGGAGTCATTAGCTTTCTGTCTCTATACAGAAACAGGCGATGATCAGTAAGCAAGGCCAACAATAAAACTACACCCAACATGTGACAATTAGTTTGTTTAGAAGTTTGGACCATATGCAAATTGAGCCAGTTGCTGCCCAGAATAGCACTTCATGGAAGGCACATCAAGGTAGCCTATGCTGGAAAGAGAAGAATCTCATGGATAAGATGACACACTGTGTAATTTCTGTCCCAACAAATCAGAGAGAGGAAGGTCATTAGACGCGCAATTTCATGAATACGATGCAACAACCACTGACTTGCAAGAAAAGGCTGAGGGTAATCCGAGGACTTCCTCTAGTGGGTATGGTATTACCAGTATGCATCCCTTAGCAGGCAATGAAGTACACTTCACGCTTCTGTAGTGCGTACAAGATGAAAGGCATAAATGGTATTGTATAGTCTTCTTGCTGACTTATATCTCTTATTTTACAAAAAGTTGTTTTTTCTTCCATGGATATAGATACCGACGCCTCCTTGTACTCCTAAGGGTTGGTTGAGGGAGTTAATATAGGCCATTGAGATGCTAGCAAGGTAGTCTTTCTCTTCCCAGTCATTATAAAATCTGGATAATGTCACCCTGTCCTCACATTCCATTGTCATCTATTCCTTCACTGCATGGAGTGTTAATTAACTTGCAACTTGATATCAGTGTAAGAAGTCGAAAAAAAAGAATAAACCAGTCCCAATGCACTGAAAAGGGGTAAAGTAGGTCACTGAATGACCTAGAAAGTGGCTGTCCAATAGTGTGATATTAAGAGCAAAAATGCAAGGTTGTTGATAAGCCAGGATTGTTAACTCCATCATTTACTAGAAGGAGGTAGGACATTTTGAATGGCAATGGGAACTCTACTCTTTACAAAGAGTAAGAAATGTAAGTTGTACCTATAGTATCCCTTTGTGATCATTGGCTTGCTACCATAGGCCAAGGGTGCAGATTTTTTTCAATTTCTTAAAACAAATCTTGAGTCAAAAGTTGCACTATACTGCAGTCAGGTGTGTATGGGAAAGGGTGGGGGCATTGGGGTATTTTATAATTTTCTTTTTTTTTGCTACAATTACTATCCAATTTTGATGTCAAAGATAAGCTTAGGGAAATGTCATTTCCAGGAACCTGGATAGGAGGAGGGGTTTCTGGCAGGATTTTCTTGAATATGCCCTTTCAGCCATGGTGACACCATGCTTACTGTAGTGTAGTATAGACACACTACAGTAAGCATGGTGACACCATGCTTACTGTAGTGTAGTATAGACACACTACAGTAAGCATGGTGTCACCATGCTTACTGTAGTGTGTCTATACAGACTCTTCCTCCACCCCACCTTGACAAATCCCAGGCTATGCCCTGCATACAGCAGATAATCAGATAAAAACCACAGTAAAGATAAACACATGCACTTACATGAAATAAGCACACTGGTGAACCCAACATTCATGGACAAACCTCTTAACTTCAGAAAATTCATTTGGCAAAATTTGTCTAAAGGTGCCAAAAATTAGGCAGAATTAACTGAGATCATATCATATGAGCTCCTTCCAATCCATTTAAACTAATTTATTTATTGAATTTTTTTTATTTCACTAATAATCTCCTATTTATTATGCATTCTGTGTCAAGGTTTATGCATTCTGTGTCAAGGTTTATGCATTCTGTGTCAAGGTTTTCCAGCAATAAAAAAGACCTATACATGCCGCACATTTTATTTAAGATATTTCAAATTTTCTGACTGCTCTTAATCTTTCCCCACCCCACCCCCAGCCATACCACCACAAATACCAAGGCACATTCAATTCTTTTCTTAATTGATATTTGATTGTGATTTTCCATACATCCTTCATTTCATTTTAAACATATTTCATGAATATTCATTGCAGTATTAAAAATCTTTACCTTTAAGTATTCATCCTTTTTTTAACATAAAAACAAAAGATTTTTCCGTGAGCAATAATTACAACCACAGCTGCGGCTTCAATAATCTTAAAACGTATCTTGACATTATACATGTTAGAGTACATCACTAGCAGTTTTACAGCTCACCTAATCCTCTTCTTATTTTTTATTTAGACTTACAACTTTAAAAGGACACACCAGCTATCCTCCTTTGGGCATTGGTTGTGTTTACAAAACAGCAAAGCACTTAATCAATTATTATCATTGCTGGGGGAAGGTATAATCTCATAATGATGTGGAATGTATAATGGGGTGATGACCTTGGCAGAAATGCTTCCAAGGCTAACCAAATCAGTCCATGAGTCTGCATCACAAGATTACACTTCATTTATCATTTCAAACTTTCAGTTGCATAAATTCAAAGATTAATCGCACTAGCATCAACTTACGACCTGGGCTCACAGTCCAAGAAATTCTACCCTTTTTATGAAACAAAATTCTTTCTCATAAAAAGACAAAACCGTAGGAAAAAATTGGAAAATACGAATGAAACCACCCAGTTTCTTTTTCAATCTGCTTGTGTGGATGATGGCTTCTGGAGTTATTCTTAGTTTTGACTTGAATGTGTAACGTCAAATGGAGACAGATTTCTATGAACGGGATACAAGAAGTAATTTGAAGTTTGAAATGTGGTGACACTTCGTGCTAATAGGCACCTGTGCCATCTGCTGGGTCTACAGTTAAAGGAGAACAAATATCTAATGCTTCATGGAAACATGAAATCACTCTAGAGACATCATGCCAGCGCAGATATTCAATTTGTATACGTCTCTGATACTTTCTTTACTCATTAGCCAGTTGTTAACAAATTCAATAGTGTGTCTCCCAGCTTGTCAAACCCACTTGTTTCAATGATGAACGCTTTCGCTCTTTTTCTACTAGGAAATTGCATAAATATTAATTTAATTCATTATTCAAGTTTATTGCTAATAAAACGTATTAGTGGGTTACTGGAAAGGGGTCAAGGATCTCCATCATGGAAATATTGTTACATATGGCTTTAAAAGTAGGGTGCACATATAACCACAGCCCGGGATTTGATTTCAAGAAAAACAATTCAAAAGTTCAAAAGCAAAACTTTCTTTTCAATAAATACACAGGGAAATATTATGAGCAAAAAGGTCTTTCAGACCTCTCATATCTTCTCACAAATAAGAAATATTATTTCACACTTGAGTAATCTTCCTATATGCATTTGGTATTAGTAAATGTATTGTCCAAGTTTGGAAAAACAAAACTGGTTATTACACATTCTTACTTAGTCTTAAGTTAACCCCCTTGCCCCTCCCCAAATGTAAGGTTAACCCCCACTGCACATGTATAGTAGTATCTGAATACGAGGAGAAAGCAATCATCCTCAGTTCTTATATTTAAAAAAAAGTAATCTGCTGCACCGTATTTGACTTACAAGTACCAGGAGGAAGGGAGAGGGTGTATTGATTACTGGAACTTGCTACTGTCCAGCCACATACCATGTATACCTTCTTGACTAGGTCCATGCATTGCATTGACTAGGTATGAAGGGGCCAGGCCTCGCCATAAATTGTTTTGCCCCCCCCCCCTAGAAGTCAGAAATTATCATTGTCTTCATCCACTTTAGTTTTTCCCAACCTCAAGAAATATTTGACATTAGAGGTTTTGCCAGGGCTTTAGAACCTTTTCTGGTTTCAGACTTGCAGGTACATGCAAGTCCCCCCCCCCTTATAATATGTTGCTGGCTATATAGCCTTGCCTGTATGTTAAGAAACTCCTCCCACTCTGCACCCCTCTCCTTTCACACTGATCTGTCTACCTACCCTTAATACTTTTTTGAATGAGGTTCCTAGTCTGTAAGACAGTGTTTTCCTAGTTTGCCAAATATTCTGTGTTACTTTGTCATTTTTAGGTTATTTCTGTCAACCTTTTTAATGGTGAGATGTCCTTCCCTTCCTCAGCATTTATCCAAATACTATGACTACTTCCTGTATTGGTTTATAAAGCTACTTGTATTCATCATTCCCGACCCAGCCACTTTGGAGTACAGGATACACAATTACCACAAAGTAACATTCAAGCATGACCATGGTCTAGTTTGGGAACCAATAATCCTGCAAAAAACTCGATCTCAGTTTGCCTTGGACTTCAAAGTACAACAGACATGAATGTTTCTGTATGTATATTTTACATTGAAACATTCTTGTAGTAAATACAGGGGAAGTGCAAAACAAAACAGAGGCAGGAAAACTTCTGAAGGGCACAAATGGCATTACCATAAAACCTTATCTAACCTTTAAATAAGAATATTACTTAAAACTGAATATCTGTCTCAGTCTATCAACTCAATGGGTAAAGACATCCAACTAGAAATATTCAATGACACAGATAGTACAAAAGAATGTTCAAAGACCTACAGCTTAATATTCAAAGCCCTGAAACTGAATATTCAAATTTTTCAAATGCATATTCAAAACTTATACTTCATCGTTTATATTACCTATGGCAAATACATATACTCCTCCAAAAGCCGCGGCTCTACAAACTAATATTTTCTCGTCATTTCTTCCATCCCTTTACTTGCTGATATCAACCACAAAACAGGGTTTCCTTCAAGAGGGGGGTGGGTATTCCCCCTCCCCTTTCCAAAAGAGGAGGGTAAAATCTTCCCTTTCCATTTCAATATTAAAAAATGTTAGTATCTTGGTCTCTTATTCAAGAAAAGCTGACACCTTTGCATCCCTTTTTAGTCCTGAGCTGTGCAGCAAGCTTTTACCCCCCATACTCACTTGTAACTTATGCCAAAGGCAACATCAGTATTGGACTTGCATGGGATTTGGCAGTAATAAATCCCCCCTTTAAAGTTTCTGGTTCAAGTCCTACCCACAACGAACACACTAGTTCACTATAAACTGTGATCAGAACACTCTTCAGTGTCCATATTTCATCCTTCAATATATTTCTCCAAGTTTGTTTTCCAGGACATGAGAAACATGAGTCAAGTTCAAGACTCGAAGAATATCAAACTAACCATGAAAACATATAGACCCTGACTCTCAAAATATGATACGATCTGATAGCCATCATGTTGGCACCAGAAGAGAAATTACAAATTCCGCAACCTATCATCTCATTGGTGTCCCTTTTCTAGACTTTGATATTATGTGTCAACATCACTTTAAGCTGGCTGATGAACAAGACCAAAAAAAACTCCACAAATTGCTCCTGAGAATGTCCCCTTTTTAAATCTCCAAGCAAGTTTTAAATGATGCAGAAATTTGATACTGACCAAAGTCAATCATCAGAATTTTTCCCATATTTAATTTTTGTCCTGGCACTTACGACAGTTTGACGAAACACATCCTTCCAAAGAGTCAGAGAAGGAGCTCATGAATATTCATGTTTCTGTGTCAGCATTTGTCAAACTGATTCTTCTACTTATGTTTGGTCACATCAGGATTTAAGTGTTCAAGGTCTTTCAGGAAACGATACATGATATCTACCAACTTTTCATTTTCTGTGAATGAACACAAATTTCAAGGTGTACATTTTCTAACGATTGGATAAATGACCATCTTTCTTGAAATTTATACACTAATGGAGACAGATGGGTCTGATATCAAAATTTTTATAAGACTGATATGAACATGAAGATTAAGCTATAACCGAGGTTTAATTTTATTAACTTGGAAATTAATATTTTAATTTTCAATGTCTGTCTATTGCACAAAATCTGAGTAAGAACCTTGAGAATGAAAACTAATCATATTGAATTAACACAAACCAGGGACTGAACAGTTTATGCAAAGAGACAACTTCAAATTTAAAAGCCGTCATTTGTCACCCCAAACCATTTTGTAATAGTCTGTAGAAATTCTCAATTGCCACAGCTCTCTAATTGATATCAAATTCATACAATGCAAAGTAGCTCATACTAAACCACCACATTAAGCTTAAGACAACATTGAGAAATGATCCTGTATTTTACTTGAAACAGTTCTACAGTACCTGTACCCATCCAATCAAGTAGAAATTGTTGGGAAAAAAGTGTGCGAGTGGTGAGTGGAAGGAGGGGCACAAGAGATGGAATGAGGGTAGGGAAAATATTAAATGAGCTTTGGAGGCAAAAACAGTGGAGGTGTCAGAACATCAAAATTTGGAGGCAAACTAGAGTAACAGGGTGGTCAAAAATTTTCACAGTGGATACAAAATATGAAGCACACACTAAGGACTGCAAAATGGGAACCAGAGATAAGGCCCTAGTGGAGGTCCAGGGAGGAAAAGCCCTAGTGGAGGTCCAGGGGGAAAAGCCCTAGTGGAGGTCCAGGGGGGAAATCCTAGTGGAGGTCCAGGGGGGAAAAGCCCTAGTGGAGGTCCAGGGGGGGAAAGCCCTAGTGGAGGTCCAGGGGGGGAAAAAGCCCTAGTGGAGGTCCAGGGGGAAAATAAACCCTAGTGTAGGTCTAGGGGGGAAAAGCCTCCAAAAGGCTTGAGTATATCTCTGGGTGAAAAAAAGTCTCAAAAGAGGTATATTATGTATTTTGGGGTTGACCAAACTCCTGACTTAACTTGGTGGGGGGAGGGGGGGCAAAAGCAAGGGGAAAATTCTTGACTCTATCTTTCCCCCCCCCCCCCCCCCAAAGTACTGCCAAAGGACAAAGGTAACAACTGTGTGTTAAGTGAAAGTCATTGGAGGAATAAATCTGAAAGTTGTCACGGGGATATATCTCCTTCCCATGGGGGCAAGCACAAAGTAAACATACTTCTTAGGATCACCAGTTGAACTTTAGCAAACTTGATTTACTGCAGTCAATAAGTTTATAATCAGCACAAATACTACCAAGAGAGAATCATGAATATTTAATATCTAATAAAAGTTGGAAACAATTAAGAGTTTAAAATTCTAGAGTCCCAGATGAATCCAAAACAGCTTGTCTCTAGATGTCAGTTAGTGAAGTATACCAGGTCAACGTACTTGTCATTCCAACTTTTCATTCGTCCTGGTCACACTCAACTATTTTGCCCAATGACCAACGTAGGTACACTGCCAATAACAATATTGACTCCTGATTCAGCATGGTCAAGCTGTTACCGAAATTTATATTTAGCAAAACTCTGTGGGGTGTGGCATGTCTGTTCACAGTGTGGTGGTCACCACCAATTAACAAAAAATTACCACTGCCCATCAAGTTCATTTCAATCAGCAAAATTTTTAATAAATGCCAAAAGTTCAACTTTCTTCAAAGTCATGACCTTTGATAATTATGGTTTTTCAATTTACAGAGGCATGCACTACTCATCCACAATATTATCACTAGGAGAAGAACAAAGGTTTCAATTTCTTCAGTCCACAAAATTAAGAAAAGGTTGTACAGAATGTGCATTAACTCCCATCATATTTAATTAAGCCGGGGAGAGGGGGTCTCTCCAAGTTTGCTTCACCAACCCCTAGAAAAGATGCCCACTGTTGAACAAGGGGTTTCTTGATTGTATGTTATGACTGCATCGATTGTATTCTTTGTTAGGGCAAGGGATTAAGTTAGAGATTAAGGCTATCCTTAGCCACTTCGAAAATTTCTTGGTAGACAGCACACATCGCCACAAGTGCCATGGTTATACAGAGCTTCACAATTTGTCCACCTAATGAATCACTATTATTCAGTCTACCCACCACCAAAACGTACAGCGTAAGCTACGAATAGGAATGAAGGGGACTCTTTTGTATAAATAATATACATGTACAAACAAGGGTTAAGTTTAATCCCCTAGACTCGATAAAGGCTGCCCCTACTGTACTTATAAGAGAGTCCTCATCCCACTAGCCAGAAATTATTACTCAAGATCAGGGATGCAAGTAGCTAGAGGTGAAGGTGCTGGGTTAAGAAACCCAGCCCTTCATATTCACACAGTACTCCAGGCAACTTAATTTACACCTCCTACCACCACCCACTACAAAGACCCCAAAAAAGTCCCAAATTCACTCTCTAAAGCAAAATGAGATAAAAAAGGAAAAGTTAATAGCTAAAAAATGGGACAGATGCCATGGGGTGAGGTGAGGTGCTTTTCCCAGATCAGACAATTACCTGGCACTCAAATTTGGCAAGTTGTATCCTTGCTCAAGATGATGTAATAAATGTATAGGAGATATATAATGGAGGGGCACCATCCATTGATGCATACAATCTTTCATATTTTGTCTCTGAAAATATTTCACTATGATGTACAAAACCTTGCAGTTTTAAAGGTACATGGTGGACATATGCCTGCAATAAGCTTTAAACTTACTTAACAGTTAAAAAGATTTCCAAAGAGAAGTTTGTTGGAATTATGTCACCATCTTTTAAGATGTATACATCTCTTCAAATTTTGAATGTCTCTGGAGTGACCTGTCGCCTATATGCAGATATAATGCTACAGAGTGCAGCATAGTGTTGGCATTTCTTTTCTTTGGCCATATTTAATCATCTGTTCATTACTCATCAGATAGTTTACCATTTTGTAAGTGAGCACTGATGGTTTCCTAGGACACAATTTAAACTTTCAAATTAAAGCTCTCCTTGAAACTGTCCTTGAAATGAAAGCTTTATTAGCAAGGCATAATACAAGCCATATATGGCATATGTCCCTTTCTCAACACCACAGATTTTGCATATCATTTTATGTTTATGCATGGATAAATGCAAATCTGAGATCATTCTATAAAAGTGCTAATATTTGATGGACTTTGAGGGGAAGAGTGGCTATTTTCTAGGCTTTTGATGCTTTTTACATCAAGTACTCAGCTCCTTCATTTTAAAGTCACCATAAGGCATATTCAATAGCTCAATCATCATATGAAGTGGCCTACATTCTTTCAGTAAAGTATTGGCCCATAACTCATTTATTTCAGCATTTTGCATTACAGTTACTAATGAATACTTTTAAGGGATTGCACAAGTGTCCTGTTGAGATTTGTGGTGCAGTTTGTGACTTAAGTAGTTAATAATGTCTTTTGGATGTAATAGCAAAAGTGTCAAATTTTCATGCCTGGTCTGCAGAAAATTTTAGCAAATTACATTTGTGAACAAAAGTACAATCCAAGGCATATTAAAAGTGGTACAGTGGTCAATTATTGACATTGAGCTATCAGCTGATATTTATACATTAACTCAATCTAATTTAAATTACTTTCCCATTCTCAATTGCAGAACAATATCAATATTTCATACAAAATCTTATAAACTATCTTTTTTTTTTGCCTAGTATAATGTGTCATTTCATCTACTGTACACAAAAGTATAATGGACATTAATTTCAATTTTGAGTATCTAAAGGCCAGTACAGCATCAAATCTTCACTTCAGTGTCAGGGGTAGGGGGCATTCTCAATTACAGAACAATATCAATATTTCTTAAAGAAACTTGTAAACTAAATCTTACCATTTTCTTAAGATAAACCACAACTGAGTCTAACCATTTTGAAACTGCTTTTGTCATGCAAAAATTGTGATGTGGAGAGTTGTTCTATTTTTTTTTTAAAAATTGTTTGAATGTCTTTACTACTTGCTAATTAATAATCTAGTTTAAGGACAGGGTAAGGAAGCCAATAGGTACTTCCAAAGTATTATACAAAGACCTCTAAGCATGCTACATACCTGAAGGGTAAACAAAAGCTAATACACCTAGTAAGTTTCTCTTTGCACATCACAAATATGCAAATCTATTATGTTTATTGATGAGGTTCCTGAAAAATCATAGTGGTTGTCTTGCAACATGGTCAATGCTTGGATTTTTTTTTTATGAGTATTGTAAAGATCAGTTTTTAAAATATTTTCTTGCTTTTTACATCAACCAGCAACAGACTTTGAAAAAGTACTATGAACTTTCAAAAGTACTATGAACTTATTACATGAGGTTACTTGGTAATAATTAATATTTGTTTGATTAAATTGGAAGCATTTAGATAAATTCTATCAGTAATGATATTACACATAGATTTGATAGAAGGGAATAACCAAAGACAGAGAAACTGAAACAATTAACAGAAAACTTTGAAAAATTGCCATAAGACGTCAACAAGGATAAAACACTGCATGGCAGTCTTTGGGGTAGGCATGGAAGCAGCAGGACTACATGGGGCCCCCTCTATAAGAGGTACAGACCCACCTGTAGTGCTATTCCAAGCTTGCCAGGAAATTACGGCAAGTAAGCTGGAATTGCATGTAACAGGTAAATTAGGAGGGGGGAAGGTACACTGAACATTCCAGAATACAACCCAATAACAGGCTATGGCTTCACAGGTCCATGATACCATGCCATTTATGAAATTGCCCCACTAAGGGACTGGGGGGGGCTTAGAAAAAGTCATTTTGAATTTAAGCTGTGACCTAAACAGTTTATTCTGGCACATACATAAAAAAAAATAAGCATAGATATTGAACGACAGCTTTGGAACCATCTTAAAGGGAAATATTGCATTTGTTTTGCACAAAAATTTTTCCTTTAAATCAGTATTTATTGACACAGAGCGATAAATGACTAAAAATATAATGCAGTGGTGTTCTTCTTTTTAAGAAATAAGTTTCCCTCAGGTTGAAATTCAGTTATTTGTTGCTCAAGAATAATTTTTTCACCCACACTTTCAACATTTCAAATGGTGCAACTTCCATAGTTCTTCTGGTTCTAATATTTTGAGAAGATGAAGCTACTGCTGGGGTTTATGGTTCATAATGAATGGTTTGATGATGTCTGGAGCTATTTTCTTTGAACTCTGGAACATTTTAAATGCAGCATTTCTCTTTAAAAGAAAGGTGGACTTGGCACTAACAACAGGGGTTAGGGGCTAAAACCAGACACCCTCTTCTGGAACTGAATTCAGGCATCCTTTGCCTATGTCTAAGCTTGAATGATGCAACTAAATACACCTCCTAAACAAGCCTTCTTATCACTTTAATACACAAGAAACCTTCATCTGATTTGAAAAATCCAACCGATCCAATGTTGCTTTACATACATGTAAGCCCATAAACAGTAACAAATTTTGCTCAAATTCATGGCAAACCTGTTGGCAATAAACTGTTTACACTTTTATGACGTCTCCATATACTAACAGTGATTTGTAAAATAAATGTAACACATGGAAGAAGAGAAGACTACCCAATACCTCGGGTTTTCAAAATGTCAACTGCCTGAGGACTGTCCGTTTTGGTCACACTGACTAAATGTATTCGATCAAAGTGAAGACAGCTATGACCACGTAGTCAACCAACCAGATTTTGAAAGGAATAAGCAGATCTATATAAGAAGAAAAGGGACACCTTTTGTGAAAAGGTGAAAATGCAGATGTTTTGCGACCTTGACATATAAACCTGGGGAGATTCCAATTATAAAATCTATGAACAGAGTTTTCCTGGCAAAATAAAGTCAAACAGCCTTGACATCAAAGCTGTAGACAGATTTCTCTTACACTAGCCAGGGTGATAGAAGGAAAAAGCAGGCCACAAAAACAGAGAATTATGGAAAGAAATGAACCAGAGATGGACAGAGTTATTTCTACAAGGTCAAAATGAGGAATAACTATGAGATTTTATATATTATTGCCTTCTCTTACAGCCTTTTACAAAAGTACTAGAGTTTCTGGGTGAATAAATAAGCATAAATGTTTTTGCATTCACTTCTGTGAGACTTTCTCATATTTTAGGCTAGACTGATGTGTATGTGACATGCAGCTTGTCTAAACTTTACCATTCACAAACAGTGTTAACTCTATTTTGTTTTTCATGCTTGTAACATATGTGAATACATCAAGTTCAGATCTCTAACAAGAAAAAAAGTTTAATTTCTATTTCATTAATCCTTTGGTCTTAATCTTACCATACTACTATACATATCAAAACTGGTATATTATACAATACAAACTGACTTGAAAATGTGACAACATGACCTTTTTTTTCTAAAAGATCGATACTGGCCAAGGCTATAAGCCAATCATACTGCTCTTCCAGTAGGTAGTAACGCAATTCATAATCCATTAATTGAGCACTGGGAGTCGCAACGACTCAGCCAGACAGTACATGTGAGTTGCAACTTTCAAGAAACAGTTTCCAACTTTTTTCTGTGGCAATTTAGAAATTCTAGATCAGCTATTAAACTGATGTAAATGCTTACATACTGTAGTGTGCAAACCCTTGTGAATTTTTTTCATGTTATATGTTATCGTGTCTTACTTAATTCTTTGATATCAAGCACTGTCACATATATCACAAACAGTGCAGGAAATATCATGGACCTTTTTACATTTCCAGACAGTTCTTAAAATAAAACCTTGAAAATAGCTTTGCAAAAGAGGCAACAGCCTTGAAATTTTTCAATTTTTAAAAACTTACTGGTCCGGTCTTTTACTCCGATGTCTAGAATAATTTGTTAGTTGTTTTTGCAAAGCACTTTGAACTATGCTTTCTAGCAATTGGATTAGCGCTGTAAAAGATAATCAACATTATTACTAGTAAAACCGTGCAACGAGGCCTTAACCAGAATGGAAAATTCATGGAGACCAAAATGGTAATTAAGGGAAATTTAAGTGATGAAATCTACAATTCATAGAGTCTATTTTGACTCCTGCAGACTCTCTTGCCATGTATACAACATTTATGAAATGTGTATGATGTAGTAAAAGCAATGAACTTATCAGAGATACACAGTATTCCTCCTAAAACATCATTTATCAAAAGTATAATCAGTGTCAATAGTAATGAACAACAATGGCCTCAACTAATCATCATAGACTTTGTCATCTTTTGTACCTTCCAATGATTTCATCCCAGGGATGCAGCTTTCTGTTTAAAATTCTGAATGACTACTGCTCATGTCCCATCTAAAGACAAGATTAAGGCAAATACAAGAACATTGCCATTATGGAAAAAGTCCTAAAATAGAAGCATTTCTTGATAATCAGAAAGTAACCCTCTGAAAAAGACCGACAAAGCACGCTTCTCCATCTGAATGACAGCCTGTACTGATGAGGCACTCGAAACTGTTACTATTTAAAACAGCAATAAGCGCAATCAAGATCCACAACTGTTCATGTAGTGAATGCAAACAGCTTGTCCTTAGCAGAGACAACATGAATACCCAGCCTATGTCCTTCGGGATTTATTCTTCAACAAGAATGAAAGACGTCACTTCATGCTCAACTTCTGTCAGTGTTCATGAGGGGAGGGAAAAAAATCAATGTTGATGTGCTTTGCACACAGCAAAAAGAGACCCCACACATTATTAGTACATTAGTCCTACTAATACTACACAAATCATCCACGATTGATACGACTGCCTTACATTTCGGCAATGTACTTTCATTTCAACTGATAGCCTTAAAGAAAAAGGCCTGAAGAAACCAAACAAATTCTATATCATACAAAAAAACATTCAGCACTTAAACATTCCTTCAGAAAACTCTCATTTCATATTTCCACACCCTGGCAACATGTTCTTGCTTCAAGAATTTCCTCTTGTGACGTCAAGCTTAAATTTTCTATTCTTCCTTTGGAGAGATCGTGGGCATTGCCTAGGAAGCAAGATGAATGCTTCTTCTGGCATTCAAGGTAATAGATACAAAAGATGTGGGAGAAAATATATCTGCACTCTGAGAGGAGGAGAGGATGCCAAGTGAATGAAAGAGACTTTATTTTAAGATGGTTGGAGAACGATTTTGAATTATCCCCTGATGGTGATACCGTTTGCGAAGAAAACCACCTTTAAAAGTTCTGTCTCACCTTTGGTTTTGATTAAGAAAACCAATGAGAGCAAATGTATGTCAAAACAATGTAATTTTACAAATGAACTTGATTAAATATAGATGGTAGGTTCCAATGAGATGATGCATATATTTAGTTTCAGGGTTCGCATCCACTACATATTTTTAACACAGTTTGCAGTTTAGTGATGACATATTGACTGCACATACAATATTGGCAAATGGAAAAAACAAAGGATGTTTGAAGTAAAAACACTGAGCAATACTATTGCAAAGACAAGGCATGCAGTTGTGGTTTCCTCACAATTTTTCAGTAAAAATTTACACATTGTGTGCAAGGGATTTGTCTATAGTTGTCTCACTCGTCCCCCATTTTATTGGTTCCCCATCTCATTGGTCCCCATGTCATTGGTCCCCCCATCTCATTGGTCCTCCGTCACCATGGTCCCCAGGTTTTTCAGGAGATAATGGCCCCTAATCCTAACCCTATCCCCTTTCCCTATTCCCACAACACTCACCTAAAGCACTACCAACCCTAGTATCCCAATAAGATGGTGGACGTATGAGATGGGGGGGACTAAGACAGGACCCAGAGGGACTTAAATGAGATGGGGTGCCAATGACACAAATTAAGATAAATGGGGATCAATGAGCCTTTGATACAGTTAAGAAGCTAAAGGCAACAAGTTAATGTTGGAAGCCATAAGGGACAAGGCCCAGTACCCCTGTTCAATTCTAACCATGCCCAAATGGCTGGTCCCAATAGCTATTTTACAATATGTCACAACATGGTAAGGTTTATCCCCAGAGAAAGATGTAGTTCAGAATTTCTGTCAAGGGAACTGGGTAAAGGATGTTTATCCCTCTCCTTCCTTAATGGAATTAAGAGAGGCGGGACAATCCATGTTTTTGTCAATTTTCATGGAAGTTTTCTGGGGTACATTTTGGACACTTTTCCTACCAATAATGTCCCTTGAAGAAAATGTGATTGTGTCAACTGATAAGTGATATTATCAAATATAAATCAAACAAATAAAGCGTACTTCTGGTTCACCGTTTCTCTCCCAATCCATGGCAATGCTGCCTTTGACAAAATTCAGTCCCCTTTTCAAATTTCTATTGCAATTGAGGTGGAAACCCTTTGTTTATGGGACCCTTGTCATTACCCTTACTTACAGAAGACTTGGCCAAACACCATGCTATGACTTCTCCAGGAATCCTTAAACTTTATACAATAGCTAAAATCAATATGAACTCTGTCAACTTTAAAGGAAGTGAGTTTACCCATGCTATCTCTTCATTTCTATGTTCCATAGAGACTTTTAATGAAGACAAAAATTGCAAAAGTGTAACTAAAATGGCTTCTTCCCTGTCATCCACCAAAACATCTGATATTTAACAGCAATAAATTACCTGTACAGTCAAAGTCAATTCCAGATTTGTGTATCCATGGCCCATGATAAATGTATAAAGCCTGTTTACATGGAAATTTTCAACAACAAAATGGAAGAAGAAGAATGAGTGACTTTAAAGACCATAGTACTCTCCCTGGCAAGCTGCTTTTATCTATTTCAATACAAGTATACAATAACCTCAATAAGAGTCAACAGACTGCTTCAAGTAGCTCACGATTCCAATCTACCCTTTTAATCAAGCAGTTCGATATGTGCAACGATAAAAACTGTCATAAAGCATGCTGTTTGGTCCTTTCTTGGGGAATAAAAGTCACCTCGTAGGAAGAAATATTGCAAAATAAAATCATGAATGTACTTCCAGTTGTTATAACTGCAAATCACTGCCGTCAACCTACATGCAATTTCCATCTTATGAGACACTTTGCTGTTGTGGTATATCTACGACAATCTCCAGGCAAAGCAAAACTCACTGCAGTGTGACTAACAATTCTCTTCAAATCTCTGCTTTGTGAAAAAACACCCCAAGACCAAAACCATGTTCTGTGTTGTCTAGAGTACCATATTCTAAGAATTTATATCACCTTAAAACACTTTCAAAATTGAGCGAATTCTTTCTTCCATAACATGAAAGAGGGCCTCCCTGAGGACTGCGTTGAGTTAGCCAATGATAAGTCCTATGAATCAATAACAATTGTCAGATTTTCAGACTTGTATTGTCTCCACAGGAGAAAATTCAACAACTCTTTTTTTAATTTAATGAAAGTACTTCTTTAACGAGTCTTTCACACTCCTGTTCTAGTTGTACAGTAGGACGAGAAAACTTGAATCAAAACAAACAAAAATACTGTCCAAGGAATTGAAAATTGAATTATGATGATTTGATGGATTCAGACCAATTAATCAGTGAACACTTATCAACTCTGAATGGCTGCCTTATCACTGGAATGATCGAAAAAAAATTAAAATTCAATGACTGAGCAATAAAATATGAAAAACAGAGGTTTATCAAAACTGCACATTTTAAGCTAGGGTATGTACCTTAACTAAAATGGCTGGGAAAGGGAAAAAAATTCTTGAATTTAAAAATGGGCTTTAACACTTGGAGATGTTCCATTTTATAGGGGTGTAGTGAGGGAAGGGGGTGGGAAATTGGATCAGCGATGGGAAACTTAAATGTTTCATTCACTTTTAAAGTTGCCAGTGAGAGAGAAAGAGACATAAAGAGCTAATTAGTAGGAAAGTCAAACTTGCCATTGATGCAGATGACAATTTACCAAATTATTTGTCATTTCCTCAACAAAGGAGGGGGCACTGTAATTTGAAAAATTAAGATGGCAGCTGGAAACTCAGCCTGGTTGTATAAAGGCACAACGGGGAAATTTCTTTTGGATTGTTTTCTATCACATTTTATGTTGTTCATGATAGATACCTGTATCTTTCAGTTAGCTGTCAGCCAAGCTGCAGCCCACATTTTTGGCATGGTACCTTGTACCTAGCCCTATGACTGCAACAGCTAGCTGCAGCCCACAAATTTGGCGTGGTACCTTACAATACTACCTAGCCAACTGATTTTCATATGATTGCAGCAGCTAGCTGCAGCCAACAGATTTGGCATGTTACTTTATAATACTACCTAGTCAACTGATTTCCCTCTGGCTGCAGCTCCCTCAGCCAAGCTGCAGCAACTGAATGCCACAGATTTGGGATGGTACCTTATAATACTACCTAGCCAACTGATTTCCCTCTGGCTGCAGCTCCCTCAGCCAAGCTGCAGCAACTGCAGCCTTCTTCTTTGGCATGGCAACAAATGCTGTCAACTATCGCAGACCATTGATCTACTGATATATGATGATTAAGAACAGTTCACAAAATAAGTCATGGCTTAATTTAAATTCTTTGTGTGAAAGGTCAATTCAAATACAACAAAAGAGAAAATAAAAAGGTTTCCTGTCATTTCAAATCCTTCGTTGCATCAAAGAAAACTAGAAACTGTTTCAAAAAAAATTGAATCAGAATGACTTTACCCCTTTTGTGTTGCAATATTTCAGTTGAGTGATATCAAAGTTTAAAATCACTCCATCCTGCTCATACTTAAACAAACTTCCTATAGAATATTTATACACAGCAGGGTGAATTTGAGAATAAAGATTTGCCAATTTTTCCTTACAAATATTTGATGACTAGGATAGCTTTAACACCTTCTCTGGAATATTTGTGAACATGTGTTATCACTTTGGAATGTTCACACCTATTTTGTGCATTATGCCCTGACAGCGACTGCTCACATTGTAAGCCCTCAAAAGCTTCTTCAGTAGCCCAACTTTACAACCAAGTAATTTCCACTGCCTGAAAATCCCACAGATAGTAATCGCAATCAATACTGAAATGTTACAGCGTGATTTACAACATCCATCCACTACTTGCTTTTCTAGCGCTTCAATGGCTTCTATCCCCCCCGTCTGATGCGTCAGTTTTACGGTCCATAACAATTTCAATAATCCTCAGGATCAATGAGACCCCAGTGTTTGTCGTAAAACATGCAGAGCCCACTTACAGGCGGGAATAAAGGATTTTATAAGAGTGAAGTGCGGGCCTTCAGACTTTACACCTGATGGGATTGACTGTTGTCTGGGAAACGCAAACATTTCAAATTATTTATGCAAACACAGCAGAGAAGATTTGAAACACACAAAGAGAATGCTATGATATCACACATGTGTTTGGTTCCAATGAGACATTTTGACATTTTGAAGTGGTTTTCATCAAAAACGCCAACCTCTAAAATTCATGTTCTGTATGCATGACAGCACTGCCATGTACTGCCATCTTTAACAGTGGTGCTAATGCTACATGAATGGTTAATCAGCTGCAAATACAACATCCTTGGTAAAATGCAAGTCCCAAAACTTACTTCCGGAGAGTAAAATGGTTTGCTTATTCATGTACATATGTTGCTATAGAGATAGCAGTGGCCTAATGGTTTGCCTAGTGTTACTCAAATATGTGAAGTGAAGCTGTCAACAGCAAATATAGGGTTGCTATAGAACTCCTACCTATGTATGAACAGACCTTTTGAAGGAACCAACTTGAAAAAGTCGACTTATTCTACACAAACCTCAACCCCCCTCACCCAACTGTCTCCATCCCCCATCCCTACCCCCATTAGTAATTGACATTTTATTGGTGTAGAAAATATCCTGGAGCATTAATTTGGCCACTAAATATTTATATTGCTATACAGAGTGAATTAAAATACCCTTCATTTTTCAAATTCACTCAATTCGGGGTGAACACCATTTTTGTTTAGAAATTCAAGCCCAACTGAGGGTACAGCAATGTGGTACAAGATGATAACAGGCAACAACTAAGATTTCCCCGTTACAAAATAAAAAGCATAAATACAATTTCTGTCTTCCTGTATTCCTTTCCTGTTTATAAAGACATATGAACTCTATATCTTGCACATGTTCTCTCAAAATTGTAAAACATCAAAATGTCCTTTGCATCTATTTCCATCCCCAGTCTGCTATCCTCTCTCACTCACCCCTTACCCCACCCCATTACACATCCAACCACTCCCCCTCTGCTAACCCACCGTCCCATTCTTCTCTCCCCCAACTTGTATTTCACTGTTTTTAAAGGCCCAATTCCCTCACCCCAAACAGTACCAATTCTCCTAACCTTCCTACTTAATGAGCTCCTCCAACAATTGTCTAAAATTCACCCTCATCCAAACACAATCTCAATTTATATTGCATCAGGGTGGGTGTAAAAAAGCTCAATGTTTTTCATCAAAACAGCCTCAGGACAGTTCATCTTGTGCAATATAAGCTTTGGAACTCTGCATTGTTTGAATTAGCTGTCAATCAAACAGCTGAGCCAATTAAGAGTTTCTGTTACCCCCTATTAAAAGAAGTGAAGTTTGAGGTGAGAGGATTGGCCCTTTAATCTCCACTTTTCATCCCCTCACCTTTTTTTATTTTTCCCCACATCTTTTTATTTTCCTTTGGTTCATTCTTATCCTCATCTCTCTTCCTCTTGTCCTAGCTTGCTCCTTGCCTCTCATGCCCCCTTCCTCCTCATCCTATTCTCTCACAAACCCTCCCTCCTTCTTTAATTACTCCTTCCAAATTCCTTTACCCTTCCTTTCAACCTGCAAAGCACCAATACTAATTTCTGGTCATTAAACAGTTTCTGTATGACATACCTTTCACAACATGAGACACATTAAAGTTAACTGACTTCATTCTCAACAGTTCAATGACCCCAACAGTTTCAAACCAGGGGAATCCATGTGTTGAAATACTGTGATATAGTTTATTGAACTAAGTTTCTGACCCTAGCCAGCTCCATAACTCTTTCCTTCCTCCTGTGTGGCTTCAACTTGTTTTCGTTCCTCACCCTCAGTAGTAAGAGGAAGTTGTCACTATCTATAACTGTGACAAGTCAATCCATGCACCACTAAGCTTGTCTGTAAAGGAAGCTAATTCCAAACACAGCAAAAGAGCCTGATAATTGAGGGCGCTGCACATAGGCTAGAAAATTTTAATGGTGAAAAGTTTTTATGCAGCTGTAGCAATTAAGTTGAATGAAGAGCACATGATACTAATAGCAGAGGTTTCACACAAAAATATTTTGGGAGGGAGCTAGGGGGTAAGAGATGTCAGAGTGTTCATTAACAGGGCAATGTATGAGGGTTGTCGTGCGAAAAATATTTTCTGAAGAGGACAATAAAAAACAGCATAAGCTATGACAAGGATGGTGGGACCAATTCTCACATCATTTGTAGCATACATGGTTGTAGCACATAGCATCAGGTATATTAAAGTAATGCTGACCCCCCACCCTCCAACGTATGTATACACGTAGTATTTGCTTTTGTGATAACCCTCTTTAATATTTAATTTTTCATGACACTAACCGCACCAATACATCACCTTACGGCTATATTCCCCTAAACTTGCTGGTAATTCGCCAGAAATTAACCTATGTGAGTCCTAATATTTACCTCCTATTTACATCGCATTTACGAAATGTAACCCTACACTTTGGTGATGCTTTGTGGAGTCAACATGGATGGCTCCAGGGTGCCATCACATTCTTAACCTGTTATCAGCAAGTTGCTAAAGGATTGCTGCAGGTAAGTAGGCCATAACATAATGTGAATAGGAACTGAATGAGGGTTGATGTAGATTAATGAAGTTTCTGTCAGTTTTCTGACAATTGTACTGTAAGGTCTCTGATTCGATATCTAACACCAGGATACATACCCTGGATTTCATACAATGAGAAGATTTGAAAACTTGCCTGCTTTGCAGGTTCTGAGAGAAGTTCAGCTAATTTTGAGGACAAAATTCCCATACCATGTGAATGATAATGTCCCAGCTTTGCAGGCTTTTGGTCCAGCCTCCAACCTAAAGCAAAATACAATCACACCAATCAGAATTGGTACCCCACAAATAATTCCTGAATGGCTGCCTTGGAGAGTTTGACCTTTTTGTTGTTTGCATTGAAATGCCAAAGTTCATGAAGAATTTAACTCCTACAGGAGTGCATACTTCGGGCTCAGTTTCAATCTGCACCCAAAGATTTATGTCCCCCAACATTTCCCTTTGCTCTTAGTTTCCCCCTCCTCCCCCACCCCCCACTTAAGACATTCTGGCCCTGCCACCGTTGATGTCCATGGGAGCACTTTCTACTCGGTGACATCACATGTATAAGGTCCACGTCTTTAAAAATCCCTCCTAGGTTAAGCCTTGGCATTCAGCATTAATTGTTGGGATAAATGCCTGAGCAAATTGAACTTGACTAATTCAGCAAAAGTATTGCCGAGACATGAAATGTGTGACTGTAGTGCTTTAACATTTGAGTAGCTTTAATGCCAAGGGTGAAGGTTTTATTTGCCACAGTGAATCCATTTTTAAAAGTATAGCCAATTTATTTGTGACATAAAAGTCACAACTGCACATCTCATTAACATTAGCATTCACGCTACGACTAATGAATATAACATGTTGCATGACCTGTTATTTAATAGCTTTAATGAAGAAATGATGAATTCAACAGTTCAACTACCTCAATATTTCATTTGCCACGTAAAATTCATGTCAATACCTCCCCATGCTATATTGACACATGGGAATGTCAGTATAAATCTACTGTAAGTATATGCTGCACACAGACCCTGTTGCCTCTATCTGTAAAGTACATTAGTATGTTTTATACATAAGCTACGAATGAGGGAGAAAATCACACAATTTTAATTGCAGAAAACAAATTCTTCCCCAAAATAAATCATCTGTACTTTTAATTTGGTCTTACTCCCATTTTTCTGAATATGTCATTTTTTTTAGCCCTGTACATCTTTACTTCTTTGTACAAAAATCATAACAATTGATAAATCCTTCCTTTTTAAATATTTTCTCAAATTCTTTTATTTTAAAAGTGTAAAATGTAAAATATAGCCTTAGAGTTTTTGGATATTAGATAGATGCAATAATTGTTAACACTGTTATTTTCCTTTGTGTAATACATCTTTTCAATTTATACCAAGTCTCATCAATTAATTGTGTTCTATTTTGCCATCCTTTTTAAACTCCTCTATTTTACATCCAGGTTTAATTGAACAAGACATTATATGACTGGCTGTGAGAGGGGTCCAACAATGGCTTCCACTCTCAGAATACTCTCTCCATCAATCTTAAACTTTTATCCTCCCTCTAACTGTGCTACTACCATTTATGCAACTGAAATCAGAGATGTCAATTTCTTCATCTTTTGTTTAAGTTCCCTTCCTCCCATCCACTCCCATCAATTCATTTTTTCCAATCTATCCCAGGTATCTCTTCACCTATTTACATCAGCTACTCGGTCGTCTTCCTATTTTAACGTCTCTTTTACATCTCAGTTCATGTTTCATCTGACGCCCCCACTGTGTTTATTTCTAACTTTTATGATTCCTGTTAATGCTACTGTTACCACTGCGCTTTGACAGTGTTATAATGATTTACACAGCCTTTCTTCCACATTTACTATACAATCTTCTACTTTTAAAATCTGGCCTGTGACAGTCACTGATACTTCATAAATGCCAAAACGCTTTAGGCTCAAGATCCAACTTTGTTTGCCATAATCTCCCTAGGGGCTAGACTTCACAAAAAGTGATGTCTTTATGTGAGGAAGGAACTTGAACAAGTAGTACCACAAGGTAAAAAGGAAAGTAAAAAAGTAGCATTAAAAATGTATGCAATGTGTGGTGGTCTTCAACCTAACACAAGAACTAAAAAATGTGAAATATGAAGTCTCACTGAAAAGGCCAGTCGTTTGATTTAAATCACCCTGATTAAAATCATCATTTTAACTTGTGAAAAAAATGTAATTTCAGTTGATTTATTTCATTTGAAATGTTTTTAGGATGGGGGTTCTCCAAACCTGAGCCATTATAGCTATTGTTGTAAAGCTGGTGTTGTACTAATACTACATAACTGAAACATCAATTACCGCTATTGGCTAATTTTGATACGATATCAATATAGGTTTGGTTTTGTTAGGTTAGCCCCAACTTTAAACTCATATGGACATCTTTTTTCCAGAACTGTGGGTCACTGAATTGTTTTCCCAACTCCATGTTTAACATCGCACTCAATGGCAGTGGATTCCCATTTTTGAAGTTTTTGGGATGGCTCCACCTGGAAATTGAACCTAGACTTCTTAGGTGAGAGACTGATGACTGGGAATTTAGCCCCAGACTTCTAAGGTGAGAGGCAGATGACTGGGAATTGAACCCAGACTTTGAGAGGCCAGTGACTGGGAATTGAACACAGACTTCTAAGGTGAGAGGCTGATGACTGAGAATTGAACCCAGGTTTCTGAAGTGAGAGGCTGATGACTGGGAATCCAACCCATACTTCAAGGGTGAGAGGTGGGTGCTCTAACATAAGACCAAACACCCATGTACTGGATATGAATGGAATACATGCAAACACCATTAGACTTTATGTGTGATACTTCAAAGTATTTTGTAATTTTCAAGATAGAGGCAAAACATCAGAGTTAATTTATAGTCAAACATAGCAAAATAATGTGATGCACTTCCTCACAAAGAACATTGCATTTGAAAAGAAATACTATTGTAAGGACAGTATGGAGAAAATGTGAGAGAATTGCATACTTTTCTTTTTAGTCCTGATCAGAAATTTGGATTGCTTCCAGATAAATTACTACACTGTGTCTTCTTTAAATCCAGGAAGCATCACATTAATGAAAATGGCGCCCTCTTTTATCTTTTCATATCCAAGCATACCAAGGCCAACACACTGTGTACAAATTGTATTAACCAAATCAGGTCAGCTTTCCATACAGAGTGAGCAAACATCAGATATACAACTCTTTTGATAAATAACATTCCAACAGGGAAGGGAGGGGGAAGGGAGGGGGAAGGGAGGGGGAAGGGAGGGGGAAGGGAGGGGGGAGGGGGAGAGGGGAGGGGGAGAATTTACATAACTTGGGGTCAATCCTGCACAAGCAGAAGGGGTAAATTGGAGCTCTAAAAAGTGCTATAGATCTGACAGAATTTTTCTATGTTTGACTTGCCAAAAAAGTGTGAACATTTTTCAAAAAAGTGTAAACATTTTTTAAAAAAGTTTAAAAACATTGTTTTAATTTTATGAAACTTGAGGTTTAAATTAAAGAGTCTGCATTTCTTTTGAACAAATAAAATCAAGGCATTCAAACCACTGGGCTATATTGGCCATCCTTCAAATTATCTGGCCACCACACTTGCACTCAGTTCTTTTCAAGAAATAAGTTTCCTACAGATAGAAATCCAGTTGTTTGTTGCTTAGAATAATATGTTCACCTATACTTTCAACATTTTAAATGATGCAACATCAATAGGTCTTTTTGTGTACAATATTTTGAAGAGACGTGGCTATTGGTGGGGTTTATGATTTAGACTGAATTGTTGGATAGTGGTGTCTGAGCCATTTTCTTTGTACTCTTTGTTGGAGCATTTAAAACACAATATTTCCCTTCAAAATCTTCAACAGAATTTGGTTGAGGATCTTAACGGGCAAGAGCAGCTAAGCTCCCCAACTTGAAGTCACGTCATGTCCTGTTTCATGATTGGCTTTTCAGTGTCATGTGACAGTAATTTTTCCACTAAAATGTGAAATGTATTAGGATTCACTGCTTGGTTTACCTTGAATATGCACTAAAAAATTATAAAAGATACTTAAGAGAAAAATAAGAAGAAAATTGTGAGATACTGTATAGCTGTTGCTTCAAAATAAGTTTGGGATGACTGCTCTTGCCCTTTAATCCACAGATTTCAGTTATGACAGACAGTCTGCATAAATACTGTCCATTTACAAAGACTGTTTGACGGATGTATTCAATGGATTAAAATCAACAAATCAACAGCTCAAAATAATTTTTTTGTCTATAAACAGTTCTCAAGTTTAAGGCTTCATCAATATTTCTTATTCCTCTAAATATTTCATGCATTCTGAAGGTTACAAGGACACAAATGCCTTTACGAATCAGCATATCCATAGAGTATTAAATTCTTAAATTTAAGAAAAAAATTAGTATGAGAAACGGGCAGGCAAAAGATAATGAGGGATTACTACAAAAAAAATATGTTGAAATTCTTTGAGAAATCCCACCATGAATATAGCATTGCTAATTAAAAATTTAAGAGAGGTTTTAAAACATGGATTCATTGTGACAGCATGCACATTACTTATTCAAGTTTGGCAAAACTAAAACATGGCACGGTGGTTTGTTTCAAAATATTTCTCTGGATTGGCAAGTTTGTCTACATGCATGCATGCTACCGAAGCAACATGACTTCTGCTTTAGTACTGTAAATGCCAGAGGTTGTATGCTGTGGGTTAAACAGAAATAAAGAGTATCTCGCCAACAGATTTACTGCTCCAAAGCTGCACTTGGGAAAAAGTAGAAGATCGTTTTTACTGATATGGGCAATACTTTTTGCTACTTTATGACCTCTCAGGGATTACTGTGCTTTCAATCATACCATAAAATGTTAAGGAGCTCTCCTATCAATTTGATACATTCTCCTTGCTCACTGGTTGCTAATTCTACTACAGTATGGAATTACTAACTTTTGATTCTTGTCCCCATGCCAAATTGTAACTTAGTTGCCTAACTTCCTTCTGTACTCAACTGTAGCAAACGAGACATGGCTGCACCATTTCATAGTACTAGTATACTACCTATGAGGCACAAATGTATTTTGCAGACATACCATAAAAATTGTTGCACTCCCCAAATCCCCCTTTCATCCAATGATAGTCTTGCTATGCACTTGATTCTTTCATTAACCTACTGAGCAGCTAGATATTTCAAAAGTGAATGATGATAATTTGTTGCCTTCTATCATGTCCATGTCATTGCTTCTTGACCAGGGTGGAGACCATAAGATCTACATAACATTTTCATGCATTGTGCGGGCTCAAAACTTTTTAAGTCCTGGAAACTTGACCTCAAAAAGGATATTGTGGCCATTAAATATTGCCATGTCATCAATTCAGTACATATCATGTCCACTATTCCACAAACCCTCTAAATGAACAAACCTATCATTACCTGATAAAGGGGGGGGCTACCATGAAGGGCAACCTACACAAAAGTTTCCTGTCAACGTTGAAGAATGTAAGCGAATGCTTAAAAATTTCTAAGCCAAGTTACACCTGGGTCCATTAAGTACCAGCAACTCCACCATTTGGCACTTGGATCATTTGCCTATAGCAAGCACTGGTAAATACGCACACACATAATTAGCTAACGCTGCAATGAATTTATTTCCACAACTTATAGCTCAAGCCTTAATAAATGATGCTAGCACATCTTAAAATCCTCACAAAAAACCCTGCAATTAAACAAACAACAAGACACTCTCTACTTACACCTGCCATTTCCACTGTGTTTGGCTGGCAAGTTGGCAGACCGTGTAACTTCAGCAGGGTGCCAGGGGCCTTTTGTGATACCCCTACGTACTATGGCCATTTCCTTTCTTCTTTTAGGAAGTAACCCAAACAAACCAATGCCAACTGAAGTTATCTTCCCTTACGAAAAACAGATGTGTCAACAAGTTCCACATCCTCACATTTTTACTTGATTCTCAATCCTGCAGGTTTTAACAGCTTTTGCATAGAAACCTTCATTTTCCTGTGAATATGACACATGTTTGAGTGGTCGAGCAACAACAATTAAGAATCCAACAATTAAATTCAGTAAAAATCTGGAGTTTCAAAAAGAAGGAAAGAAAAGATGTGTAAACCTGTGCAAAACCTGTGCCTACAGCATTCCATTAACAACAGGTTCAATTTTCACCCTTTAACGCACATAATTTTCTTTGTGTTCACAGGGTGGACCACACAGGTTAATACATTCATTTTATAAGGGCTATTTCATGAATAGCTTTTGAGAATCATGTGACAATATTTATAAAACTGATTTTTATTTTCATGACCAGAAACTGTTTCATTTGCTCTGAATATGCAATATTTATCTGTTGACACATAAAATATATCTGAAGTGAAATTTGCGGATATTTATGAGATTAAACTCGTTTTGTTTGCCAGCAATAACGCCTTCTATGCTATGCATAAAAGTCTGAGATTGCATGTTAGATGTGAAACCACAAATCCAGGCCATTTTAAACTTTACAACAACTTTCATCAAAGGATTACAATGAGAGTGAAAGGTTATTACAACTTAGTTGACTAAGACAATACTTGACCAGGAATGACACATAAAACTGGAAATAAAATGGTTGAATGCAACCATGCAAGCATGCACACAGGTAGAATAGAAAGAAAAATTAAATTCACAAACATGAATGTTTTCACATGTTGCATTAACAGAAGGCAGTAATTACAACATTTGAACTACTAAAAGGGAAAACATTGCCATGGTAACCAGTCCTTGAATGTAGCTTCCTGAAAAGCATGTATTTCCCAATTGCAAGAACACTATGCTCAGTTCAATTGTTTTGATTGGATAGGTGTTTTTTTCTCAGTTTAGGTTATTTTTAGCTCAGCAAAAAACTTGTGCAGACACAAGCTTAGTTTAAGGATGCTTAAAGGGCAAAACAGTCACGTTTTCCAACAACTGCCAAATCCAAAAATTATATTCTTATTCACTTCCAAATATCTTATGTGATACTCAGATACCTTCAACAATGCATACTCAAGGTAAATCAAGCAGTTATATAATTCTAGTTTCTTTCCCGATTTCACAATTGAGGTTGAAAATTATTGCCACACAATTCTCAAGTCCCATAAATTATGAAATAAGATAGATTACTTGTTGTAATGTAATATTCTCCATATCTTTTCAACTTTCTGCCTGTGACATCAAACGTAGAAGTCACCAAGTGAGGATTTTGCCCCCCCCCCTCCCCCAGGATGTATTTTGAGGTGATGAATGTTTGCATTTGAAGACTAACAATAATTTAAAAAAATATCAACTTTATTCAAAGGTGTACCACCAAGACTTTACCCACAGGGCATTTTAGGAATCATCTAGACTACATTGTCACATATCATGTAACTGTCTTTCTTCGATCCTGCTCATATACAAAGTACATTTTTATTGCAAGTTTTACCTACAGTATTTGGACTCCTCGAGGGACCATTCTTTGATAAAGCTCAAGTCCTGTGTACAGCAACACCATGTCCACCCCCCCCCCATCCTATTGGTATTCACCCCCCCCCCCATCCTATTGTATTGGTATCCTCCCTCCATCCATGACAAAACTGAATCCTAACACAAGGTACTTTTCCAACCATCAACGCTATCCTCTGCCCTTCAAGTGGATAAATTTTCTACAAGGCCAGTTATTTGTCACCCCAAACTATAATTTTATCCAGAATGTACCAAAATTCCCAATTTTCGGTGAAGCTCCTTGATTGACATCAAATTCTTAAAATGTGGAGTAGCTCATACTATCTAGCAATGCACCAAGAGTGTTCCGATTACTCATTAGGGCATTATATGTTAGTCATGATAGGTCCTGGAGCAATAAACTGTAGGATATACTGTATTTACTCTATTAAACGCCCCCTCTCTAATAAACGCCCCCCAACTTTTTCATCACATTGCATAAAGTGAAATTGTTACTTCCAAAGACAATATGGTAAAAGGAAAATGAAATAGTCCTACCTTGAAGCCACGAAATCTCCTAAAGTCCCATATCCTGAAGTAAAAGTCATGTTTCTGCAACTAATTTCTGTTGATATCCATCAAGCTATCACATACCGCGAACCTGTGCTGCTTCGTTTGCGGTTCGAAAGTGGTACTGTACATACCGTAGGTATAAAAATATTCGCTAGCCTATCCGAACAGCCTAACATGAAAATCCAAATTCACCACAGGAAAACTGTTTAACAGTGAAATGCTGTGAACACTGCTAATACATACGTGCATGGTGCTACTCACGGTAACTATTATGCAATTGCCATATGTACGTGCGTGTAGCCGGCCTGTCAGTATAGTAACGTGAGGCCTGGCTGTATACTGTGCACAGCATGCATGCATGCATGCCGCGGGCTCGTAAAAAAGTCACTTCTGTGTGTAACGTTACTTATCAAGATGTCGGCGAAAGTTGATCACACTTGCAAAGTTCACAGTGTTGTTCGTGGCTACCATATTTATAGGAAAGTTTGGTACCGATTATTGGGGAGGAGCTCACAGCTGATTGTGAAGCTGACAACCAAATGGGCAAATACGCCATAGCAGTTTATCAGAAGGGCTCAGATAAGAAACAAGTTGTGGGGCACTTGCCTAGAGAAAAGTCACGTAAATTTGACTCTAATAAACGCCCCCTTTAACGAAAATTTCACGCCCCCGGGGCGTTTAATAGAGTAAATACGGTATGTCTAGATAAAGATGAGTGTTGGATAGCTTTGGGAGGGTTTCAAAGTAAGTAGGTTATGAGTTAGATGGGGTTAGGAGAATTTTGTGTGGGATAATGAATATTCAGCTGGCCTTTATAAATCACTCCGTTCATTGCATTAAAGAAATAGTTAAGTGCCTGGTGCACTTTTCCTTGTGGGAAGTATTTTAACCTCAATGCAAAGTTCAGACTGTCATCTCTCTTTTCTCTTTAACATAAACTCACATACCATGGCTTTTTTTCAACCCTTTAATTCTTACTCCATCTATACCCGTGAAAGGTGGAGCTACTGGATGTTAGCTAGATCAAGACTGAGGTGGTTCGTATGAACAATAACCTACGAGAGTACATTTCACCTCAAACAGGGAATCAGTCTGATTCAGATCTGAGGACAATGAGGAGATTGCTGGTATTTCTAGCTGACAATGAATGGCTTAATGACTGTAGTATCTAATAATATGCCATGGTGGTGCATTTTAAATGAAAAACTCCCTTTAAATGTCACTTATAGCTAGCATGACACTAAAGATATGACCAGAATCACCAGACAAGGTACAGGTAGCATACACCTACAATTGATACCACAACAGTTCTGTACATTATCTCCTGTATGGCTTCATTCTGAGAAAATTGGACATTTTTTACTCTAAAATGGAACAATGAATGTCACAAAACTTCAAGGTAGATTTGATCTTCATAGGCCACTATCAGTCAACTGAAAAGAATTTGGGATAAGAAATGCTTTCAACACCTAAAATGTGGTGGGCAGTGTTCAGGGAAGCATTGTCAGTAATAAATGACATCAGTAAATAATACCACAATGGTATGGTGATTGAGAGTTACCATGACCAAAAAAATATAAAGGCCAGCTTCCAAGTCCTGTCCAATACCATCCACCTTAGTAAATAATTCTCTTAGAAGTTGCACCCTATACCTAAGATTCCTTTTGAAAACGACTATGACAGCTCACAATTGATGGTCCTCTTATGATTCTTAAATACCCAACATGTGTTACAGAGGTTCAATAGTCAGGTTTCTTGTCAAAAGTTTTTAGGTTGGTGGACATCTCCAAGATTTCTGATTTTCATAATTGTAACTTTCATTTCTCAATTTCTCTAGCACATGTATCATAACTTTAAGTAATTCTCTTCCTTTGTTGAATATTATTTCCATGTTTTTTGTTAAGCACATGAGGCAAGGGAAAGGGGCAATACATGCCCCATCCCCATCTTGGCAATAATTGCAATGGATCCATTTGGGCAAATGGGTCAGCAATATTAATAAAAACAAATTAACTAAACGACAGAATTCCAAAATGGAGTAAAAATTGCCCATGCCCCTGAAATATTGATCCCCCTATCTATGCCTGGACTAACCCAATGACTGAGTGATCAATGAACCCAAACTAGAATTTGTAGCTATGTTGCCAGACATATCAAATGAAAGTATTTTCCAATTCATCACATACATGACACAAAAATGTTTCTGACACAGTTCAAATCACTTATTTAAGAAAGACCTCCAGCCATGAACTTCATACAACACCTTTCATTCATAAATTTTGCGATGATACAACATTCGAGCAAAACCTTCCAAGTCCACACCAAATGGAAATTACTTATTTCATGCAAAACAAATGTAATACTTCACTATTTTGCAATCAGCTCCAGAATCAGTTTTTACTTAGCATATAATCATTTTTGACTGACATATTTAATATTTAATCTCCTGCCTGCTGCAAGTGACTCGAACCATGCAATAACAAAAGAACACATTACATGGACATGGCTCTTAATACTAGCGTTTCATCGTCCTATGGAAATTGAACATGTAAGGAAAAGCAAAACTTTTTTCAAATATCAGCTGTTATGAAAACTTCCAACGACGAGCAGCAAGGGACCTTGTCACAGACTTGGTGGCACACTTATAATAACTTGCCTCACAGGCTTCCCAAGAAAGATTGATTTTCATTTAAATTTTCACTTCAGTCATCTGGATAAAAACTTCAAATAATGCCACAATGAGTTAAAAAGCCAGGTCTCTGAAAATACAAGTCCCATTTCCCTAAAATTCTCTCAGACTATGAATTCTACTTCATGACACTTTCTCAATATTTCCGGGAAGTTCTTTGAAACAGTATCATTAAAAAATTGACCTTTCACCCAAGAATGATTTGTAAACCATCATATACAGCTATTGTGTTCATAGTCTTTGCTACTTAAAAGATTCATGGATCAACATTTATCCGTTTCAGGATTGTTTCTCTAACTCCATGTGAGAATTAAATCTCTTTGTTCCCCTGCTACATACAATGCAGCTTTCATTTTAAAATGTGTTTTCTAAAATATATGGGAATTTATGAGAAGGGAATTTGCAAATATTAATAGACTGACATGAGTCCGTTCATGTTTACCTTAAAGCATTAATTACTCTTCAAAATAAATAATGAAATATAAAACAAACTGCAAGTGTGGTAATATAGGAATGAGCTAGTCAGTCAGTTGGGAGGGCAAGCATGGCACGATGCACCTAGCTGTGTTGAAGAGGTTCATTGGTTCACAGAATTTTTTGAAAACCACTTAAGCTTTTTTCATACCAATAACAAATGCTCGAACTTAGGCAACCCCATATCTTACATAAATATAAATGTTTTATGAGTGTGTTCTGAACAGTTCAATTCCGAATTGGTTCTAAAATACTTGTGATAGACACTATTTAAAATCATGGATAAAACCATTTCAGGTCAGCACACCACAAAATTCAAAATTTACCTTTTCTGTAACTACTGGATATAAAACTTGACTAATTATGCTAACTATAAGCATTGCCATGTGATACTGACCCTTTAATACCCTCAATAACTTATGGATATCAATTACATGATCCCCTTTGAAGGCCTGCCAAATGGGTATTATAAGGCAGGAGAAATACAGTGTGCAAAGGACATGTAGGGGCAAAATACACACAATGAATTCACTGATTGCTGACAATACAATTTTGATTTCCAAGGACAGCATGTGCACTTAAATCTACTGGAAATTTTAAGCACATAGTCCCCAGCCCTCCCCCCCCCCCCCTTTCCAAAAAAAAAAGAGTAAAGATGATAAGACACTGAATCAGTGGCAGAGATTTCTTTTGGAAAGTGGGGGAATTGGACAGTGCAGAAGCACTGCAGGAACTGAAGGGCTCCCTCTAACAGTATAGGGTCTAAGGGTCCACCTGCAGGGCTGGTGGTTTCCAGGGGCAATGCCTTGGTGGAGGCCAGAGGGCAAAGTTCCTGGAAACTCTGGGGATATGAAGCTTATATGAGTATCAAAAGTGAACCATATAGCTATGTGGAAGTGGCCTTGATTTCTAATTAAACAAACATGAACATATTACATAAATATTGCCACTTATATGTTGGTGAGAATATGCACAGATTGTAGGTGGAGGGAAATGTTCTGTAGATTTAGCTTTCACAAAAAGTATTTGTGAATAGATGTTTATTTTGAAAGACCAGAAGAACCATTTTTTTTTTTATCAATGTTAAAACATTACAAAATTAATGATAAGTGACAAACAATTTTGATAATTCTTCTGAAAATCTAGGGGGATGATTGTGAAGGCTATTCCCCTTGTCAAAAAATAGAGGGACGTATCCTCCTGATCCCCCTTGGATTTCCAGCTAGGCACTCAATATACATGAAATAGTTATACAACCAATCATAAGTTTATGGTTTGTTATTGCCAAAAACTTGAGGATATTTTATCTGAAATAATTTAAAAATGAAAACTGAGATCAATGTAAATCTAGAAAAGCAGTTAAATATGTTATGACACTAAAAAAAAAGAAATGTAGGAACAGTCCAAGGAAGATATATTACAACTTAGGTACCTTCTAACCTTGCCCCCCCCCCCTTTTCACGAGAGCTTCTGTATAAAGGTAAACTGTACAGTAGTAATTTGGACACATTCAAGCAATCCTCCACCCAGCCCCTTTTACTCTCCCACCCACCCCCTTAAAAAAATCTCAACCCCCCCCCCCCTTCTATACTTTAAAAATCTCACTGACACTGCTTAAACTCTTGAGTAATTCCTACCATCCACCATTTCTAACAACCATTAGATGAATGGGAGTACAGGTAATCATGAAAGTTAGCATCAACTATTTATTTCCTTTAAGAAGCTAACATTTATACTTCTTTAAAGATGCTAAAAATCAAGCGCTTTTATTCCTTTCAAAGAGATACAAAAAAGCTATAATCAAACGTTTATATTGCTTTAAATTAAGAAGCTACTGTACAATCCTTTATACTCCTTGAAAAAAGTCACAATTAAGTCTTTATATTCCTTTAAAGAAGCTGACCAAACTTTTATATTCCTTTACAAAAGAGAGAGCTACAACCCAATGTTTGTATTCCTTGCAAGAAGCAAATTAGTGAGTGTTGAGTTGAGGCAATCGAATTTGCATAAATCTCCATAACAAGTTACTTCTTGGTGATACCTGCACATATAATAAGTAAAATGGTTAACCTATTGACCTACTTATTTCTTCTATTTTAGTAAAAGTTGACCTAAATGTATATATATCCTACCAAGTTTGTTTTTAGGCAAATGAATTTCTGAGAAATTTCTGTACTGCTTTGGAATTCATTGCAGAATCTCATTTATACACCTACAGTATACTACCATCATTACACAAGAGCAAATATTGACATTTGGCATATCTACAAGCAAAGATTGGCTGAACGATCTGCATCCAGTAATTCCAGCCGGCAAATTTTAAGCGACAACCAATTTCTCGTACAGAGACATTGATTTAATGTCAAAACTCGTAGGGTACCAACCTACATTTTATGTTTTTGACAACAACCTCTAGGTCACCGTGAGTTTTCAAGCGGTCCATGAAAGCTGCTTGTGAATGAACAGTGCAACTAAAATTCAAAATTTGACCATGTGAGGCTCACTGTCTCGTGGGCACAAGAAAAAATGCGTCGCTTTAATTTTCTGAGGGGCAAAAAACAGCACATTGAGAAAAAGGATCTGGTATCAAAGCAAAAAACCCTAACTGTGAATGACAGCTGTAAACGTCATGATTTTGTTGCTGTCTAGATTGGTTTACACGACTACAGGATGTTGAATAACATTCTTTGCCATTGATAGAATCCACTGTCGTCAGATACTACTGCAACATAATACTTATAACTACTTGACTGGAGTTGTAACATTATGTAGTAGACGTTCAAAGTGCAGTAAAAGTCACAACCCTTTATCGAAGGTATAAACATTGTTGTAAACAATTCCAGCATGCTTTATAAGAATGAACACTTTGCTTACATGAATTTGAAGATGTTTAGGTGTACATACTTTCTTGCCTGGGATATGAACAAAGTTTGCGATTCTTACTTAAATCAAACCTGTTGAGTACAACCACTTTTAAAGACATGGCATAGTTTCAAGACTCTAGACTCAAGAGTGTCTTACAGCTAATGACAGGATATGGCACGGACTGCAAGGTGTTACTCTACCAGCTAGGCCCTTCAATCCAAGATGTATGAACCTAAATGAATCTTTTTTTTTAAATGACCCAAATAAAAAAAAAAATAAAATAATAAGGATACATTATGATGTCATGTATTGGACTTGTCACATGATGTATGTGTATACATAGGAAGTCCATGGTTGGAAAATTTACTGTCTAATCCCAACTTACCCACATTAAAGGGCCAATCCTCTCACCCCAAACTACAATTTTTGCAGTAGTTTACAGAAATTCTCAACTGGCTCAGCTCTTTGATTGACAGCTTAGTTCAAACAATGCAAAGTATGATAGCTCATATTGCACAGTTGTACTGAGATTGTTTTGATTACACATTGGGTGATTGGGGTCTCGTATACTCACCCTGAAGCAATAAAGCAAAATAAGCCTGGTTGTGTCTCGATGATCAGTTGTGGGAGGGGCTTAAGTAAGTAGGTTAGGATAATTGTAACTGTCTGGGGTGAGAGGATCAGGCCTCTGAATCCTTGGCAAGCCTTCAGTACATAACACCGTAGAGACTGGGAATCCTTCAAGAGGACACCTAGCCTCCTCATAGATCGAGGGCAATCTCCTCACTATGACTTACTTCCTGTATAAGCTATTTTTCAATTGCTATACACTGTGGTTATAAGGGAAAGTTTTATAGAAGGAGAACCAATTTAGATTCCTGCAGCAATTTTAAATGATGCACGGTGACACATATTTCAGAAAGCTCCTATCGTCTTCTTGCTATTATGATTATATCCAACATTTTTTTTTTTTAATTAATGTGTTGTGACATCATACTTCCCCTGTTCATCATGTGGCAAGAATAAGTCTACGGCAGAACATCACTCTTTTGTTGGTTCAGACTGCAAAGCAATGTACCACCGATGAAGTTTAAAGGCCAAGAACTGCTGCTCCAGATTGATTTTGAAAAAATATACAGATGACTTTTGTTATACATTATTATTTCTCACCCGATTAACTTTCATTACATTTCATGACTTCATTATATCCCAGGTAAATTTAGGAAAGAGTTACTACACCTCATAAATTTGACATTTCAGTGAGAGATTATTATCATATGATTCTGAAGAGACATGTTCATGAAATAGAACAGACTACCAGATTAAAAATTTGAAGGACTCTGCTCCTTCCCTTTAAAGTCACAACAACTTTCAAATATGATGAATGATGGTACACCTTTGCCAAACATACAAATATCTGTGCCTAGTGTATATACAAGCAATGTGCCCAGATAAAGCACTGTAGTACATGATTAATATCACTGGATTTGATGAAAACATGTCAGAGTCATTGTCATACTGTTATACTACTTGTTTCTGCTACTGTAAGTCAATGGGTAAGATCTTAAAAACATTTTCACTATTTCTTTTCAAAATTTGTTTCATCAATGTGCATTAAACTTCCAAAGTATCTTTGAGTTGTAGGTTAATGATTCCTCAAGTATTTTTTGTCTCACATTAATTAACAATTTCTATCATCCTTAACTGTGATATGCATTTAATAAAAACAAATCGCAACCCACAATTGACCAAAAAATTAATTTATAGTACAGTACCTCTCACTCACATAGACCCCTGCAGTCCTCACAGGCAATCATAACTCCATATCTATATGATGCAGATATAACTAATGCTTACTACGACAAGTGCAATTGTAAAAGGGAGGGAGGTTTGGGGCCTCTTTGCTAGTAGGTGTACATCCCCACCCCCAAATCTTATGATCTCTGCCCATTTTGTCCATTAAAGATGTCAGTTCAAAAATATTATCTAGCTATTAATAAGTCTTTCATGATTATTTTGATCATTAGATGTGTCAATTCTACTCTAATTTTTTTTTTTATTTTCTTTGAATAATAAAGTGTTATATTTTCTCCATCTATTCTATTATTTTATCATACTCTAGTTATAACTTCCTTGCCACTGTACAATACATTTGTTATTCATTTCTTATTTTTGTTGTTTAATGTTTGAAACTTTTGTCTATTTCATATTTGCAAACCTTTTGTTGTATAAATCATGTTTTATGTTTCATTGCAACCATTGCATTTCCCTTTCGGGACTTAATACAATTGAACTTGAACTGATACAAAATTATATTAGGGTTGTAGGACATATTATGTCCTACTGTACTTAAAAATGTTCCTTTTTAATGTGAGGAAGTAATAACCTCTGCTGTCCTCAAGTTCACTTTTGGACACAAATCCAGTGACTCCATTTCGTGATACGTTGAGAAGTATATGTCTGATTGTATCTGATAGTCTTACATACTATAGAAATGTGCCAAAGTTGCTTTATTATTTATATGATTCATTTCAGGCTTCAATCACGTGTTATTTGTTTATACAAGCACTGAATATTCATGAGCAAATATACAAAGTACAGTCAGTAAATCCAGAACTCAACTTGCACACATGGACATCCATACAGAAAACTTCAAGGAGGGGGGAAACTTTTGATTGCCAGAAATTTCTTTACTGCTAGAGAAGAGTTCAATTGCTATCAAATGTTGGTGCTTCTACAAGAGTGTAGCCAGCAACTTGTCAGGGCGGTAAAAACCTGTCAGCAAACTTACTAAATGTAGCACTACTACTGCTGTGACCATTTAGCAATTAATCACTAAATGAGATTAAACATTTAATATAAAGGTGCTTGCAACTGATCCCAAATCCTGTTTTTTATTTTTTCTGAATGTCTGCGAACTTCTCCGACTGACCTAATTGTTGATTTTCAGCTGGAAAATTTGACAACAAAGATACGGCAGTGGCAATATTATTTGATTAAACTGTTAGTAATTTTACGAAACGTTCACAGCCATACGTGCTATCATAGTCTGGCACAATTTGCAAGAAAATTTTGGCCAGCACGGGTCCCACATGGCTGAAAATGGCGCGATTCACAAGACTTGTGTGTTGTATCTACTATCATTTTCTGTTTTGAAATGTTATGTTCTGGAAATATTCTAGAAATATCCTTAAAACAACTTGATTTTATTTATACTTGGAAGTTTCTGATGTTCAGGGAAGGCAAGTTCTCCCTTGCTGACCCCCTCTAGAGACCCCCTCCCCCCCTCCAGAGATCCATGACTGCATTTAATCATTTCTCCATCTTAACATTGAAACATCAAGCTGAAAAGTCAAAAACCAATGCCCTAGCCCACCAGAGCTACTGTGACTAAAAAGTGCTCAGCTACCATAAAGTTTGATCTTCAAAATTCCTTGTAAAGGTTGCAAGAAAATCTTGACAGTTGTGTAAGAATGCAAATTTACAAAAAATGTTATCAGATGTCCCTTGTGTACGGTAGTAAGAAGCAATATGGACTGCCTTGGGGTATGCCTCTAGCTAAAAAGGAAAGCTTCAGGGAGGGTGCACAGCTATAAATGTCTTTACAGAGATAGTTAAAATTAGGATGCATGTTTCACAATAGATGGTGAAATGAGGGGGTAGTGAGTGAAATATTCCAGCTTTGGCTATCATGCACATCAGATGGCCATCACTGTCCGTAGATGGCTCACAGCAAAAAAAGCACTCTAGAGTCAGATAAACTGCACCACCATGCTTTTTTTCTTTGATTTAGAATATCTTGTAACACTTTCTTCAGTGACAGATATCACTGATAAAGTGTCAATCCCTAAAAGGATTTTTTTTTTCTTTCTTCCTGTTTTGTTTCTCTAGATATTTCTGACTCCATTTAAAACAAAACACCTTGTTCTGCAGATTTGAAAAACTTAAAATCAGCAGAGCATAGGGTCCAGTAGATCCAGTATATCGGACCACTCTGATTTTCACTGGGCAGGCACAAGAAATTTTGTCAAAACCTATGTGACTTTTTAGGTAAACTTCAGTCAAATAAATTTATGTTCTTGGCAAATTGTGCTCAAATTTCTACAGCCTTGCCTGGACTCTTACGAAAATATTGCAAATTGACCTAAAGGCCAGTCAACCTAGATTGATGCAACCTCACAAACTTTCAGATACAAATATTAAACATTAAAGCCTGCACATTGTATCAATACACTGATGCTATGACAGACATCTGAAGGTTGACGACCTCCCACTAGGGTGAATTTAACTTAATTCAAGCATCAAGCATGCATCTCCCTGTTCAAGTCACAAAATATCACCACAGCCTGGTTTGTCAAAATTGTCTCTTCTTAAAGTGGATTGATTCAATACTAAACCCAAGAATCACTTTTGTTTCAAAAATATTTAACAATAATTTCAAAATCTTACCGAATGGTTGTTTTTGTTGCTACAGTCGTTATTAGTGAGAATTTTAGTGATCATGTGCTTCTTGAAAATACATATTCCTTGAATTCCTTTCAGATATAAGAGATAAAAATGCTGAATTTTGATGATCTCCTTTTTTTTCTAGTTGCATAAAAAGCAGCACCTGAATTCATCCACATTTCTGAACTCTCATCAAGGATAAAAAATGGTTTAATTGAAAATCTGTCCTCCTGGGAGGTAAATAAGGGAAATAGCTCCCTCACAAACCCACAGCACACTAAACGCAGTCAGCGTATCATTCTCAAGGGTACTTCGCAGCTTTCAAGGTCTATGCACCAGTGATAAAAACAATTGCATGAGTGACAATGGTGATTAGCGAATGTTATTTTCGTGAAGCAAAAAGGCTTTTACTTTTTGAAGTAGAAATTCATGATAAAATAATGGGTTAAGACGATGTGCTTCATAAGTTTGTCACTTTTGATCATATTCCTTTTTCAACTTCAAACTTTGGCCTACTTTTGTCATTTTTTGTTTTCTTTTTAAGAAATAGGATTCAGTACTTCTAAGTGTCATTTTTACTGAAAAGTTCTAGGCATTTGGATTAAAATTGGGCTATCAAATGCAGCACAAAATGACAAATTCTATTGGCCACTCACAAAGAACTTAAAAAAACATCTTTGTTCTATAAGTTTACAGGAATTTCCTTGAATTCTTTATTTTATTAAACTTAATTGCCAAAGCGATGTACTTCCTACATGGCTGCGGGGAATAAAAAATTGCACTTCACACCATCGCAACCGAGCTCATTCACAAAGCAATGAGCTCACATAATATGCAGATCCTACGTGGGAGACAAGCAGCCATTGAGTACGGATCACTGTAGGTACGAAAGAATATGGTATATGGTGTGCATGTACCACTGACAATATGCAAATATGTTGCATACAGGAATGGTTCCTTGAGGGTGAATCTATCTAATATTATGATCACTTATTTGCACCACAAGAGGTGGTCTAATGAGTGGCGGTATTCACACAAAATGACTAATAGGTACTGCATAAACAGCTGCTTTTATAGAATGGGGTATGAGGAAGAATTAGAGAATGGATAAGAAAAATTAGCTATAGGAAGCTAAATAGACTGGTAAAAAATTTTGTAGACTTTACCAGATGACTGACTGATTAAAATATCAACCAGGGCCAGATCAATGAGGATAAGGGTGTGTAGTTAGGAAGGCGGGGCAGGGCAGGTTATGAGGGGATAGGGATCCTACCCATTATGGCTATACCCCCTCATGGATTTGGAGATGTGAAATTCTGGTTCCTACCATTGCTCTGCCAAATATATAAGGGGGATTGTGTACACGCCCCGCTCTCCTAACATTCTGCCCTGTTACTGTTACTGGCAGTCACTCCAAACTTACTTTGAAGCCAATGCTAAACTTCAAAATTTTCCTATCATTTCTCTTCAAAGAATCTTTCATAGTGTTCACGGACTTTAATAGGCCTGTCATTCAAGTTTAAAAACCGGACAGTTACTGGAAATGAATTTCACAAATGAGAAGGAAAATATTGTCACATGATCTTTAGGAGCCAATCATGATACAGGACAATGTGCTATCACTAATTCAAGTTGGGGTGACTGCATTTCCTTAGTGACCCCAAAGTGACCATAATGTAAAAACGGGTGATAGGCTATGGACTAAGGAATAAATTTATTTCTAAACAAGAAGAGTTCAATCAATCTGTGTTTCTGTCAGCCAGAGAGGGGAAAGGGGGGAATTTGTCCTTCCCATCCCAGAATAGGGTGGATAAAATTCCCCCTTTTCATTTCCATAAAAATTAGAACATTGTCAATATCTTGGTTTCTTAATTAAAAGAGGACACTTTTTGCAGCAATGCTTGAAGTTACACAAATAAATGGCCTTTAAAACCCCCTCAATTTGCACCTTACAGGGGCCATGAAGAAAGCTTTTGTCCCCCGAACCTACTTGTAAATTAAGCTAGGTCATCGTCAATGTGGACTTGGAGTTTTGCAGTAATAAATCCCCTCCCTCCACCCCCTTACTGTGTTTCTGGTGGAATCCCTGTCAGTTGATGCATTAAGTTTGATATACAGTATATATGTTAAATGAACCAATTTAGTCTGAAGATAATTACAAAATTGCATACAATATTTTTAAGCAAAACAACCCTAAAAATGCATACTTTGTAACACATATTTTCAATATGGGGTAAAGGGCAATTTCCATAATCTTATTTGGAAGATTTTCTCTAAAGTACAATACAACTTGCTATCTGGTAAAACATCATTATTATTAGTGAGAGTTTAAGGGTCCACACTAGGGGTAAAATCTGACTATGGTGTGAGATGTAGTACTGTAAAATAACGCTTTATAAATCGTTAGCCATTATAAGACAGTCCATTTATTATTTCTCAAATGCGTCAGTCTATCACATTTTTCTAGAATACCATACATGGACTCAGAAAAAAAGTCATTTTGTAGTCAGCACTGTAACAGTGCAGAATACATGTGTTTCTGTTGTTTCTACTGAGATTTAATATAATTCCTTTTAAAATCTAGAAATATGCAGTGAAATGCTGGGAAAACATTAACATGTGTTAAGGATAGGATTTTTTAAAGACAGTCTTGAACAAAGAGCCAAAGTCAGGTCAATTAAAATAAGGGGAGGGGGGGCAAATTAAACAATATTGAAAATTTAGGAAAGGGACAGGAGGCCTTTAAAAAAGTGTCAAAATATTAACACCTTTTCCCCTCCCCCTTCAGGCTTGCATCAGCAAGTAGTTGGGTTTTACTTAAATTATCAGGCCTTGAGTTTTAGATTTTCAAAGTGTGCTACAAATCACACTGCTCAGAAATGAATGAGTGGAATAGGTGTGCTGTTTCAATTTAAGTAAATTTATAGGAGTTACCAATCTTCCTCTAGGTGTGCAAAAAATCACACTCCTCACAGTGATCTGAGGAGAGTGATGGCTGTGCAATCTCATTCACACACCTCAAAATTAAAGGCCTGAATTACTAAAAAGAGTTCATTACAGAGGCTTACAGGATTTAATTCACAGACATTCTAAAAATAAAAGGTTGCAATAGATCACCCCAAAAAGAATGTGCTGACTGAGTAAAATTCAACTGGAGTTGAGTGAAAATTTATTTCATAGCGCGCAGCATTACATTTCATTCTATGAGTGCAAAAGTGATACAAAGTATGTCAGAAGTTAAAGGTCAAGAGCAGTTAACCCAAACTTATTATGAAACATGTAGGCGAAATATCACCATTTTCTTTTATTTTCCTTCAAATTATCTATCAAAATATTTTAGGAATTCAATATTACAGATTAAAGGTAAACCAAACAGTTACTCATAATAAATCTAACCTTTGAGGAGAGGATACTTTGTCACATGACTCTCAATAGCCAATCATGAAACAAGACAGTCTACAATGCTACTTGAAGCTGGGGTGATTGTATATCACCTTCCATCAAGAATTCTCTTGTAACAGTGCCCCTCTCATAACACCCTTTTTTTGGAGTGAATTTCACTCCTTCGTTTTTGGAGCATTTATAAAAGAGCTTGAATATATTTTGTTAAAAAGATTCCATTCATGTTCCTATTCATTTAAATACTACATATGATTGAACATGTTGAATTTACACAAGATTTTATCTCGACTTTAACAGACTGAGAAATTATAGTTAGTTCTCTCAGTACTTGTCGCTGTGACAGATTTTAAAGATTAAATTAATGCAGGAATTACTCTTCAAGAGATATTAATTTGTCATCCAAGAATGTTTATCTTTTTCAACGGCACATTTACGACAGTCTTTAAGATTTAACAAACAGTAATAATTAAAACACACAAGACCTTTCATACAGTTTTTATTTTTCATGTAATGAGAGAAAACAAGTTAATGAATTTCCAACACTTCCTAATATAAATCATACATATATATAAATATTTTGTCATGTTCAATTGTGAGATTTTCAAATACAACAAAATATTAATCATCCTGTATATACCCCGGGTGATATGTCTAGACAGCACAGTTTGGCAATTCATAAAAGAAATAAAAAATATTATAACCTTTCTTCTTTTGTTCCTGTGAGAGCATACTTCAAAAGTTCATATAAGCAATTTTACAGTTTTGTATTTTTGTAATCACAAAAAGGGACCATCTATCTCTCTCTCTCATAAAATCCCCCAGGATAAGGGGGCGCCCTTCTTGCTTCCTCTCTTGCCATGTTCCCACTAGATCAAGATCTAGCTAGCATCCATCCATCACTCCAAACAGTTGTACACTTATAAATCCAAATACAGTTTCTTGTACATATCTATTTGGCATTCATGTGAATTACAACTGATACGTAGACATATTTCATTCATCTAGAATTCACAGCAACACCTTTGATTCATTTGCATTCAAGGTGAGATGCTACAAGAGAGGCTTAAATTTCTCAAAATAGACAGGCTGGCCTGGACACCTTTTCTTTTCTCAAGAACTCCCTTGAAACACTGTAAGTATGCCCTCATCATATTGTAAATAAAACAGTACAACGTACCCTCCTGTCATACTGTACTGTACCTGTTTCTATTTTCTGTAACCTTTTAACCTATTTTTGAACCATAATCTCACCCCTCCCCCACCCCCTCCCTGCCTATATGTTGTGTCATATGCCATGACCTACACTTTGTTTATCTGCAATGAATTCAAATGTTTAGATGTGCTAATTATGGGATAATTAAACATAATACTGAGGTGAAAAAGACATTAGCAAGTTTAAGTGATGATGGATTTTTTTTTCCTTTCTCCAACCTTTGAGTCAGTTACCATCAGGTTTGATAACAAAATACTGGATAATAAAAGGGTTTGATTAGTAGCATTCATTTTAGCCTATTTCAGACAATTTTTTAGAAGTCATTTTTTATTCTTGGATGAAAATCAAATGACGACGCTTGGAATATTAAACCCAGACATTCTGAATTTGCTGAGCTGTTACTCATTTGGTCACTGCCTTCATCTGTTCTGGCATAACAACCTGTTGCTATGGTCCACTCGACAACAGAAGCAATTGCTATGGTTGACTGACCTCTGCTTTTACGCTATATCCAGCCAATTCTACTTAAAGTTAATTTTTATCCTCATTTTACAAATCTGATATTCATCACATCCAACTAAAATTTTGTAAATGGAAAAATGTGGAAGTCTACGCAATCAACTGAGAAGTTGAAACTCGTGAAAAAATTTAAATGCTTAGTAAAAGTATGAATTTGGGGTGATTCTGTTATAAATCTTTCTGATGCATAATGTTTATTCATGAATGAACTACCAATAGGGAAACTATCATACAGAAGGTCATTTTCTTTTAGATGACACAAAGCAGCAGACTTGGTGGCTGATGTCTTCAAGCTGTTTTACACAATTAGTTTACTTTGATAAGATTTACATCAATTTTAGAATTTGTTGATATCTTTTGTTATCAATTAATTAGTAAAATAGCTTGATATGTGATAGAAAGCTGGGAAAAGATAAAAATAGGGATAGCGGGAGATAATTTTGATTAGATATTCAAGGTCGTGCTATGATTCATAAAGAAGCATGCATTTACTTCTAATGCTGCCCCCACCCCCTGCCTTGATGCATATTGCATTGCCTAGCACGGTCAAAATTCCTTATTTGGAATTCTTACCATGTGATTACTGTGTGCAAACAAGAACCTGTCCTGTGCAATGAAGTTCATTTTTTTTTCAATCATCATGCTTCTATGTCTCTTAGTATATCACCTGTCTCTCTATGTTATTCTGCCGGCTATGCCAAACAAAGTGTGATGGATGAATACCAAATAGACAGAAAGACAGGCAGAGACAGACTGACAGACACAAAATAGACAGACACACAGACAGATAGACACAAAGATAATCTGAGAAAAAAGACACACAGACAGATAGACACACCTGTATACAAACTGATATAGGGAGATGGGGACAGACAGACAGAAAGACAGACAAACAGATTGACAAATAGATCATCTGAGAGAAAGACAGCCAGACAAGTACAGGCAAGCAGATAGACAGGCAGACAGATGAACACACAGAACACACAGATTATCTGAGAACCAGATAAGGGGAAAATATAGGCAGACAGACACAAAGATCATCAGAGAAAAAACAGACAGAAAAGTAAAAGGACAGACATACAGACAAACACACATAAAGACACAAAGATCATCTGAGAAAGAGACAGGCTGACAAGTAAAGGCAGACAGACAGAAAGACAGACACACAAAGAGGTACAAAACAAAATGACAGACAGACAGACAGAAGTCTAGATAGACAGACAGATACAGGCAGAGAGTGAGAGACATTTTTTTAACACAGACAGGCATTACTGTTACCCAGAGCAATAGGCCTATAGGCCAATTGTAGAACTAAAACCTACTGTATTTAAGAAAACTGTTCCAAAAGTATGAAAAATCTTATAAATCTCTGACACATTTTCAATGATATCTACAAACAATTTAATGCATGGACAGCAAATTATTTCAAAATTAATCTTTTTACAGTACAACTTACTGTATCCATTCAATCCCCAATGAATCAATAGTCTGTTTTCTTCAAACATAGACAAAATATGCCGGCATTTTGCACAAAGAATACCACCTTGTTTATTTTCCTTCAAGAGATATGTGTATAAAGTTCAATAGGAAATATTACAGAATACTTTTCTATAGCACTTAATGTGTTCTACTGAAGTGTCTGTATATGTAAGACAATACAAATCACACACCATTGGGTTCACGGAGGCTAAGCAGCTCTGTCATTATTTTTTCCAAGTGAAATATAACTTCTGATAATGCAACATTGTGACAAGGTGACATACATGGGTCAAGTACTATAGCCTACAGATACACCCAATGTTTGGACTACTGTAAAAGGGTATTTGACTTTAAAAGGATAAATTCACTTCATTCTACTGACACCATAGAAATACACTTTACATTTATAGTGACTGCCAACAAAGGGAGCTGTTTTAAACAACAAAAGAAGTTGCCCCAAATGTATTTTGAAGCAACAGCTAAACCTCACAAGTTTCCTCCTTTTTCTCTTCAAAAAATCTGTCATAATTTTTTAGGAATTAAATATTTCATTCCCATTTCCAAACAGTTTACACTCCAAAAAAATTTCACATTTAAGAACAAGACATACTGTCACATGCCCCTTAAGAGCCAATCATAAAACAGGACAGGCTATTATGCAAATGCAGGCTGGAGTAACTGCTGTTCCTCTTGAAGGTAATTTGTCAAAATAGGCAAGCTGCAGCTCCTTCAGCCAAGCTGTGCTTCTTTGTTAAGTAAACATCATAATGGCAGACCAGACCAGTTTCTGCTCTTAAAATGTTATAAATATGTGCAGCAATTGACAAAGCATGGCCGAAACCTGACTGATGCAGCTGCAGCCTAGCTGATGCAGCTGCAGCCTAGCTGAGGCAGCTGCAGCCTAGCTGAGGCAGCTGCAGCCTAGCTGAGGCAGCTGCAGCCTAGAGGCAGCTGCAGCCTAGCTGGGGCAGTTACAGCCCTATGGTTTTGACGTGATATCTAAAAGTTATGCTGAGGTGATACCAAAAGGAGCAGTTTTTAATTCATCACTGGAAGATATAGTAAACTACCCCAATGAAACATCAGTTCCGACGATATTTCAATATATCCTGTAAGTTGCTTATCTTCAAAGTTTGATGGTTTCTGATAAAGTAACCCATCATAAATTGATCAATGCAAAAATAATGATGCAGGAAGTCACACTGTATTCATTTCAGGTTCTAATTCTACATAAATTTTCAGGGGTGTAAAGATTGGTGAATAATATTCATATTTTTGCAAAATAAAATACTTTTAACTTAAATAATTTACCTCTCGGGGGAATACCAATGTTACCCTTGGAATGATGAAAAAAGGAACAGTTAATGTCAGCCACACTTGGTAAGTCCATCTTTGAGGCCAAATATCTGACTGTTTTGCTCATGTTTATTCGTGAATTAAGTGTGACATAGGAAAATCACACTGTAAAATCAGTATTTCTGATGGATATTGGTGGGAATGACAACTGTTTACTCATTTTCTTTTTGCCAAGGTCCATGCATCATGTAATTTTCCTGCCATCAGACATTTAAGCTGCTGTCACACTTGATAGCTGATTTGGAGGGGACCCCTCCCAATCAATGATCTTGCACTCAGACCATGCTTCCCCCCCCCCCCCCACCTTCCTCCTCCCTGTGGTGCATATCCCAGATCACCTTATCAATAAAGAGAAGGTGATGCATAAAAAAACTTTCCAAAATTTTCCATACTCTATTTGTGTTTGTTGTATTTTGCTCAGGGAAAAGCAATACGGCCTCATGCGTCACCTTAATCCTGCGCACCTATAATAATCAAAGCTTCTCATGCGTCACCTTAATCCTGCGCACCTATAATAATCAAAGCTTCTCATGCGTCACCTTAATCCTGCGCACCTATAATAATCAAAGCTTCTCATGCGTCACCTTAATCCTGCGCACCTATAATAATCAAAGCTTCTCATGTGTCACCTTAATCCTGCGCACCTATAATAATCAAAGCTTCTCATGTGTCACCTTTATCCTGCGCACCTATAATAATCAAAGCTTCTCATGCGTCACCTTAATCCTGCGCACCTATAATAATCAAAGCTTCTCATGCGTCACCTTAATCCTGCGCACCTATAATAATCAAAGCTTCTCATGCGTCACCTTAATCCTGCGCACCTATAATAATCAAAGCTTCTCATGCGTCACCTTAATCCTGCGCACCTATAATAATCAAAGCTTCTCATGTGTCACCTTAATCCTGCGCACCTATAATAATCAAAGCTTTCATACATGGTCGTTTCATATCCCTCACTAATTAAGATCTGATCTGTCGGCACAGGTGGAGAGAAATCTCCAAATGTGATTCTGAGTGTGAGAAATTCCACAATTAGCCGGTCTCCTAGAAGTGGATCAGATCCACATGTGATCCCCTCCCTCGGATCCACTTCTAAACTTGGAAGAGAAAAAGAAAATCTGCCATTCACTGCAGCAGAACAAAACTGTCTCTTGTACTGGCCTCTGCCTAAGTCAACACTTTTCTGCTACATTTTTCCAATTGTAAGAATGCATGAAACCATAGACAAGGTTGTCACCACACAGGGCATTGCTGGATAGTGCTACCCAGCTCTGAAAATCTCTGCCCAGTACTCGCCATCAGTTTCAGCATCACCTCCCAGCACAAATTTCTTACCATAACTGAATAAATTTTCTTAGATATCTTTAGAATTGAGTCATAATTCCTTGTTATTTGTAGGCACTATTGATCTGCAATAATATGTCAAAGGGGAGGGGGCAATCCCTACCCCTTACACTGCCCCCCAGGAGAGTGATCACAACTTACCCAGCTCTCAAAATGTTCTGGTGACAACACTGACCATAGACAAGCAGTTATCATTGGCAACAATCCATTCTAACTGGAGAGCTGATAAATGAATAAAATATCTCTCTATAAACACCAGCTATGTAATGTAATTGATAGAGGTAATATGAAAAGACATTTAGTGTCTTAGTGTGAACGAGACAAATTCGGTAGAATGTGACGGCACTTTGAGACTCCAAAGCCTCCCGAGCTGTACAGAATTGTGCGGAAGGCAAATGCATGCGGATGATCGTTATTCCAAGATAGTGGACGTAGGGGGCATGGTGCTAGAACTATCCCGGGCAGCGCATGAAGCATTAATAATGCAAATAAGATGTAGCAAGGGGTAAGCACATGTCTGCAAAGTGAATATATTCTGACCAATGGCTTCCAGTTGGATGAAGCTATAAATTTGCTATAAATTTCAAAATCTGGATATGAAGATTCCATTCATGCAAATTTTCTATCTCTTCCAAAAATTCCCTCCTTGTGTGTGTGTCATTCCCTCTCAATACTCCCCCTGCTTGCTGAATTTCTTTTCAGGGCTCAGTTCAAATTCATGCCCAGGATTGCGCATGGACACCAGTTGAGAAACACTGAGCCAGAGCTTATTTCAGGTCATTCACCAAGTCCCATTTGTAAACCATGGCATTCTTAATTGAAACTGTTACAGTACTTTCGTACATCTGTAAACTTTCACCCTATCACATTTTCTGACAGTTGTTTCCAATCACGGTAAAGAAGAACTGAGAAATGACAACCTTTCATGATTCTAAGAATTAAACATGAACGACCTACCAGAACGAACTCAGCATGAATGTTAAAGGAGAGGCATGTATCTAAATGTAAACATTACAAAAACTTGAAGCGTTACTTGCCTCTTATTGAATATACATTGAATAAACACTGAATATGGTGCCACAGGCATACCAACATCAATATTTTTTTTTTAGAAGGGACATCAATTTTGCCAGAATATTGATGTTTGAAGAGCATGCTTAAACCATGTTGTCTGAATGTTGAATATTATGATACAACCTATGTGAAACCTAACCCTTTGCTGCAAAGGTGACAGATCGCCATCCTAGAGGAGGGGTTGAATCCCCCTCCTTTTCCAAAAGTTTTGCTTCCAGAAGAGGGATGTGAAGCAACATGGCATTAGCTTTTTTTTGTTGCTTTCAAAGAATGACAATGTTTGAAAATTTTGGTTATTTTAAGAAAAACTTCCAGAAAACATAGATTGCTGGATCATTCTGCCCAAATAGATCAACCATGTTTGCCCAAATTAGATTAGATCACCATGTTTGTCAAAACTGTGGCCCTTCAAATTCCCCCCACCCCTTCTGCCTCCTGGTAACCATTGTTAACACATTTTTGAGCAAATGGTTTTATAATTCATAAGCCCTTTTTTCCCCACTGCCTCTTTTTCATTTATCTGCTTGCATGCTCTCGTGGCAGTTACGATAACTCTGGGGACTTAAAATGCTGGAATAAACTGGTGGTTTACCATTACAGTACAGGAGAACATGAACATTAACTTGTGTTTCATAAATGAACCCCTTTAAGGCAAAGACTAAACTATATGGAACCTTCCCGCAGATAGATAAATTCTTATCTGGAGGAGGCGGGCACTCCATTAAACATTCATGCCCCCTGCTATTAGCGGAGGTGATGTACCACAAGGATCAGGACAGAATAGTACGTTGACTTTGAAGTGCCAGGGTAAGATAGAACATGATTCCCATTTACTCTCCTATACAGTACAGACACTATTTATCTCATTGTCAGACAGAATAACCAGATAAATTGATCCTTAGATATCAGGACACATGTTAGACAAATCAAAAGTGTGATTGATTAGTCAAAGTGCTTCTGACTGAAGCTATTAGTTGACTCCATTTAAATATTCAAGCATGCAATCAGACTTTTTCTGAAAGCATGGATATAATTATGAAATATTACAGTCACAACATGTAAGGTACTCTGTTTACACATTTCCAATGGCAAATATTGCAATATTTTCATTGTTCTAGGTTTCACAAAGGTGAGTAAACATTTGTTAATAAGTTGTCTTGAAGCCTACCAGGTGATGATAACACAGAACAAACAGAAAGAGCTTGTCTAAACAACACAAAGAAACATCTATCTCCTCTATGTCTAAAATGTCTCTCTAAAAAGGGGAATTTTCCCAATCAATCTGGTTAGTAATCCAACCATCCCTGACCCCTCCCAGTTTTTAACAGTCAAAAGTTTCTGTGTTGCTCACTATAACAGAAAACTGACAATATTTGATGCTACACATTTGCTGTAAATTTAAAATATCTTTTTGATGACACAAATCATTCTAAACCTTAGTATCATGGTTTGCAACTAGCAACACCTTCAAAATATCCCAGAATATGCACTTGTTTTTCCCATAACTTCACACCGAAAGTTCTTTTATGTTGCTCATCTGCCAGATCAATCTGCCAAACAGAGGAAAGCTAGGGCATGTGTCATAGTTTTTATGGGTGATGTATACCAATCTATGGACCGCAACGGCACAGGTGTCCATTACAGACACAGCAAACACCAATTAAAAACAGTGACATATGCGACCATCTGCTCCATAAAACATTAATGTAAAGACCTGATTATGTATTTCCTTCATTCAAATTATTTGCATTCCAGGCACTTCCTGTACTTAAATGATACACACTTCAGTGTAACATGCATACTGAGTAAAATTCTCACCAACCTGATTTTTATTACTGCACTTCTGCAATAATAAAAGTACATAATACCGTCATGTCGATTCAGCAGTAGCTATACAACTACTGCCTGTAGTGCCCTCAGCTTCAGACAGTTCTACAGAGCCCTGATTTGACAGGAATTGAATCTCAATGAATATTTGGACCACATGTTTGGTCTCACGGTAAGAGCATTTGCCTCTCAAGCGGAAGGCCCGGATTCCATTCCCAGGTCAAGTCATACCGACTCTAAAAACGGAACTTACTGGCCATTGTGAGTGATGCTCCGCATAAGCAATGGAGTAGGGAAAACAAGCCAGTGAGCCACAACTGGAAAAAAGGTTGTGGCCGGCTCGACTTGAACCAGCAGGTTGCAAACTGGGCCATAAAACTACATCTAACTAACTCTAACTCTAACTAATGATTATTTTTCAAACTTCAACTAACTGCCAATTCCTTTTCATAGAAGTGTCCAATCTTCAATTCCATTTCTCCCGCATTTACATAAGACAAAATCTGCCCCAACCCCTTCCCCCTTGCACCTATAATATATATTCGATAATCAATAACGTTCGGAAAAGTTGTTTTGGCTTATTGACTCAATGACAGGCTACACAATGTACATTCTGGATGGCCTCCAAACAAAAAGAAATAGGTCATGGTTTTCGAAAGTTGTATAGCCCCACCACTTATAAATTCATGTGAAAACGCATGAAATGCAACTAAATATTCAATTTGAAAAATAATCAAAAGTCTTAACACCATGATACTGGGTTCTATGGACTACATATCATTTTTTATGAATCCCCTAAACTCATCTAGAATATTTCCAGTCCGAAACTGGACTGGGTGTTGTAAAATATGCCTACTGGTTTTTTTGTCTGTCATAGAAGGCAACTAAAGTGAAGGACTTACCCCATAAGTTGAATTGCATCTAAAAAAGAAATAATTAAGTGATCATTCTCCAAACTTTAACGATGGGACATTCAGCTTTCTGCAAAGTTCTGCTTTCATCAAACCGGTCCTCCTGCAGCCCCCCCCCCCACCATGTCTAACCCCTCCCCACCCTCACCACCATCACATCTAACTAGTACAATCCTCTGTATATATTTGCACACAGAACTTCACACCCTGGCATGTATGTGAATTTCCTCCTGGCACTCATGTTGAGCAGATTACTAATCATCATTGACCCCCTCCCCCCTACAACTCGTAAAGCTAATTTTGGCCATTTACTGGCAATTAGTTAAACACAGATCACACCTTATCACAGTTTCAAATTTGTACATTCTACCAAGGTTACAACCCATGTATAAACATAATTTTTTTAGGACTATAATTCTGTCCTTCTTCTGCTACACATCAAATTCTTCTTTCCGTAGCTTTTGTCATTGTGTTAAATACAGAACAGGGTCGGGTGTTAGAATTATTAACCCTTCTACCCCATACAAAGAGTTAATGCCAACGAATGTCCTTCGGCGATGACCGAACTATATTTGAAGCTGACCCAACCATCAATTTATGATTCCTCACGAACGAAACAATGAACTATTCAGGAGTTTTACTTGACCTCCTGTTGCAGTATCAGATGGATCTCGGCATGGAGCCTGCGAGGCTGATGTGTATCCCGGCAGTACTTCCTTAGTCAGTCAGAATGTCACGCAAGAGTATGACGCGAATGAGCAGAATCCTATATAAATTTCCAAAACATTTTGATTGCCTCGATAACAGCTTCTCCAAGGGAGGTCGCTATCCTTAAGATAAGGAGCACCCAAGTCTTCTCCCCTAGATTCTCTCCACTCTCCTTACTATTTGGAGGATTCATTCAAAAAGGTCGTTAAGTAGCCTCCAACGAGGTCACACCCGCTTGAAATGTCCCCGTGTTGACTTTCCTTATCTAACTGATAACTGGCCAAAATTTCGCTGAGCACCGGGGTCAATAACCACAAGTGGCCTTCGTTTGTAGTTGAATATGTTGGTATCTAACAAAATTACACAAATCTAATAGCCATCAAAACATTTCTGCTCTGGACACACTGATAAAAAATTCCTTAAACCTTTATTGTGGATCAAGCTTCAATTGACCAACACATACAGTGTCAGTTTTCCATACTTCTGAGACAAATTTAAGTCAAACATAGACTTTTGATGTTTAAATTTTACTTGAAGAGCGGTCATTTGATAATATGAAGAAAATTTTAGAGTGTTAGGCCAATGCATCACGCACTTCAAAGTAGGTTGGTCACAATTCATCTAGTATAACAATTAAATGATTTAATAAACAATGTCATTCTTAAGGGGCACCATCGCAGCCAATTTCCATAGCACCAAGGATCTGGGCCTCTATGACCTTTGGTCACATTCCAGCCCAAAGTAATAAGTCGGACATATCAATTTGAATAGAGGGGGTTATTTATAAAAGTAGTTTGGCCAGTACCTCACATCACAAAGTATGACAGGTTGGCTACAAATACTGATCATTATTTCATGGTGATGTTCTATTTAACTGGCAATATTTACAACAGAATCTGCTCAGCAGAAGAATTTTTTGACAATTAGGGAACAGGTATAAAATAATCTGGATGAAAAAAATTTCCTTTGTCTGTCGATGAAGTCAAATTTATACCAAGTTTTATACGTTACCATGTAATAAAAAGAATTACATTTCCCTTCAACTGCCAAAATTCCAGTTCATGTACCAAAATTTAATTTTCCTGTAAGAGACTTCACAGATTGCCACTTTTTCCACCTATTTGGGGGGGATTTTGAAAAACCTTTGGATTTCAGAAAGAAATTTTTTTCAGCCAATGTAATTTAATCCTTTTTCCAGTAGAAATGGAAAATCATTTTGCAGTATATACTGTAGCCCCGCCCTTTCTTCAACACCTCTCCCAGCATTTTCAACTACCTGCCACTCCCTCCAAACTGTCTGTGATTTGGAAGGACTTGCTCATGAGTGTAAAATTTGGGAAGCTGGGAGGCAATCCTCACCAGGAATTTTGGACATCTGGAAAGAAATTTGGAAATTGCAAGGTATTTCTCTTTCTTGTACATAATAAATATAAGGAGTGTAGTGGGAAATTTCACTTTCTTCCTGGAAAATAAACATTTTTCCAGTCCTAGTCCTGCCGCTTATTAACATAGTCTACAATCTAGTGGTCACAATGGTTGCATGCAAGATCGAAATATGCGAGGCTTTGTCTTCCCCCCCCTTCCCCCCTTCCCCCCCCTCCCCTTTGTCCTCACATTGAATACATTTTTTGAAGAAAATTTCTTTCATCGGAGCTAGAGGCTGAAGTTCACAAACTAGATTTTTCTCATCAAATCTTATGGTGCTAAGGGGGAAAGTGAGTGATACTGTACAAATCATCCTAAATTGAGCTTGTCACATGCATTTTAGCATTGAGAGGTATCTGCTGGTCAAATTACATGTTTTTCTTTTCTTTTCTTTCCTGTTTTTTTTTTTTTTTTTGCCTTCTTCTTTTTTCTGCCAAATGAAAGATTCAGTGACCTGATTGGGTCTTGCACAAGATGGAAGAGTAATATCCAAATTACATTTGAAAGTTCCGAAGTATTTCATGATTGATCAGACACTGAACTTGCAGATGACCCATCCTAACCACCCAAGGCTGAGGCCAAAGGAAGGTGAAATTAAGATGAAACCAAATGACCAGAAAATGAGATATCCTTGGTAGGAATCCATTGCCAATGGACCATGAACAACCAGTCCTGGTCATTCTTTTGAAAAATGCCTTTAAGAAAGAAAATTCAACAAATCTGAAGAAGGGAGGGCAACCAAAGGAAGATTTATTTTTACCTCAGAAACCAAATTACCTGACAAAGACAAATGTTGTGTTTTTAATCAAACTGACAGGTTAAACTCATCAAAGATACCTTTGGTTGGATTTTGGTTTTTTTACATGTCATTCAAAATTGATGTCCTATCTTTCAATTTTCTGTTGCTATGGTGATAACCCACATTTTCATCATAATATTTAAGTAATTATAGAAATTTTTGTAAGGCAACCTTGCCCTTACACTCCAGAAATGACAAATACCACTTTCAAATTTGAACATAATTTAGATTAATCATGTTATCACCTTCAGTTTTGTCTGTAACTTTAAATTTAGGCTATAAAACCTGCATCATATTCCTTCCCTTCATATTTTTCCTTCTCTCAGCAATATCATTCATAATCTTACTAACGGAGTCATGGTGGCATAGGGGTAAGGGGTATGAGACTGGAGACCATTTTGAATGGCATGGGGTGCCATGCTAAATGTGGAGAAGTGAGGACTTCATATGCCTTTCTTGAAATACTTTCAAAGTGTTTGAAGTATTGGAAAACAAAATGGTTAAACAACGGTCCTTTCCTGTCAATGAAAGGAATTAAGACTGTATGAAAGAGTTTTAAAATAAGGTCACATACAGGTCAAAGTTTATTGGGCATCATACCACTTTTAAGCCACACTGACTACTGAAGTACTAAGTCAGACTTCGATGTGATGAGCTTCTGGTGGCATCTTTCATAATGGGTTGATTGTGTACTTTGACTTCATATTCTAATGAATGTAGCCTCCAGTATTGCAATGCAGAAGCCTGCTTAGCACCTCTGTGACTGCAGCCCGCTAATTAGGCTGCCACCCGTCAGTGCCTGCGCCAGCAATGGTTAATAGAAATTCCTTTCAATGAGCCCAAAAGTTGAACTCTTTATATTCATGAACATTCGAATAATTGGTCTATTCCTGAGGTGGGCAGTGCTCAATGACTCAATCTTTGCAAAGTTACATTGAACACAAAGTCCTTTAAACCAAACAAAAATACATTGCTTATTAACTGTATGACCATTAAAGCTTGGAAGTTTTGATCATGGACATCCTCTTTCAATCAAAGAATGACAACTTTCTTCGAAGAGTTGATTTTAAAAACAGCAATTTTTGGTAGGAAAGTATCCAAATGTCTCATCTCATGATTGAGTGCTCAGTTGTTTGTCATTAACCCCTGTTCTGTGTGTGTATGCTTGCAAGGTACCACACAATACCACTGTCAAATAACGTGGACCGCTGTGACTGTTGTACAATGGTTCAAGTGTTTGCCTGTTAAATAAACAAATAACATTTCATAGCCTTGCTTCAACCAATCCATGCAGAGCTATGTAAATGAAGTTTCCTTTGGATTTCTACGTAATTGAAATGATTTTGGACATTGGTTTTTCGTAGCAATGAGCTGAACAAAAAGAGTTCGTCCGCCCCGCAAGCTAGCAAAGTACATGTCTGTCAAAAAGGGCAAGCCAAACTCTGACCACTTGCATTCATCACCATATAGTCGTAACCTTTGACCTTACCTCCATAGCAGGTGTTGAATATACTCCTATTTTGGTATATACATACTCTACCATGTGCTGCCAGTGTAGTTGCTGGAGGAATGATCTGCCAGGCAGGCACACTTGTGAATTGACTCACACTTTCAATAGGTGTATATAGCCATGGAAGTACTACCTCCGAGGTAGTACTTCCATGATATAACTGCCTGATGACTAGACTGAAACAAAAAGGTTATTCCAAGCCACAAATATGGGGGCTACAAGATTTGACTATCATGAGATGGACATGAAAACCCACTTTACTGTCACCTTGGGAACACCACAGGTATTCCTCCTTAGAATGTCAGACAGGTTTACTAAATGGACAAATTGTCACAGGGTCTTTGGCACCAGTACTGACACATTGGTAAGGCTACCAGTAAATAATATCTAAGAAAGATCTTTCTGTTTCCTGTACCAGACTGACCCTTGTTACCCCTTGAGGTATTCTGCTGTTGGTCAGTGGGCAAATTTTTATGTCACAGTTGACAAAAGAATTGCAGGCCACATCTCTCTCAGGGCTAGCTTGTAAATCAGATAAATTTATAGAGCCCAATTTAAAACCTCAAAATCTTTATACAATTACTCTAGTTTCCCTATTTGGTTAGTAGGTGAAGTTTGAGGTCAAGTTTATAACTAGGGTTAGGTGCACTGCAGAAAACCGGCATGGTTACAAAGGTAACACCCAACAGCAGGCTTCCTCAATTAATTTTGCTGAAGCACCACATAACATATTTTTTGCTGCAAGCCTTCACTGCACCAGTGTTTGCTGGCCTGGGAGAGGGTATAGGGGTATCCCCCTTTCCCCTTTTGAACACATCCCCTTTTTGAAAATTTTCATGTTTCCTCAAGGCCTCAGATGCAAAATAAAGCACAGATTTGTGGCATTTTCTGATGGACATTTCTCACCAAACTTGTTATTTTTTAGTAAATCTTCTTGGTTAAAGCAACTTTTGGAGATTATGAAAGGGGATTTTTTTGTCTTATTCAAAAAATAACCATAAAAAAACATTTTGACTTTACCTAGGCTAGTGGTTGAAAGTAACATTTTAAAGATCTACAGTAGCAATCTTGGAAAAATACAGTTAGGCCTATGGTCATTGGGTTGACAGGGGCACAGATTGTTAATGTACTGATTATTACAAGTAGATGAAAACTGGAGCCTTTGCATTGGGGGAATTTTTATTTTCTGTGAGACCAAATAATGTTTGCATTTGACCATTTTAAGATGTTTAACGTTTTTTAATATTTTCTTTTATACTTTGCAGCACTCCAAACGATATGTCACCCATGCCAAGAAGCGTGCGCCGCCAATTGAGGAAACCTGCCCTACAGTACTGACACTGTGTATCAGGATTGCCACACATTACTATATGCTGAATGGATAAGGATGAACCTTGCTTTTTGGACAAGTTGACATCGACAAAATGTGTGTGTTTTTTTTTTTTTTTTTGTCATTGCACCCTTCATCAGTTAGTATCCATGGATGCCACAAATGGTAAGTACAAACTCAACCAAGGCTGGGATTTAGAAAGTGAAATTAAAAATTAATGCTGGTCTGAGAATATTGTGTTGAAAATAAATCCTACCTGCGAATATTGAAATTTTCTGTGTTGAAGGTTCTCAGACATTTGCTGACACTTATAATACAAGTAAAATTTAGGAAAATAAAGCCAATTATGACAGCCACTGACTATTTCAAGCAGGATTTTTCAACCTTTCTTTTGGGTATAAACCCAAATTTACCTTTATGGATTCATGAATATATCACACTCCCAAAAAAGTTGGGATTTCTGAGTTATTAGTAAATACATCCTTATTTTTTCCTACGGGACCAGGAGTTTGGTTAATATGTCCCACCAGAAGCTGGAGACAGACATAATCCCATATGAGGAAACTATACTATGTATTATTAGTATTAAATTAAACACAAGGGCAGCAATCATAGGTGTCAAATGGGTATGGAGGGGGACTCCTCCCCCCCCCCCCATCCTGACATATAAAACTAGTTTAACACTTTATTGGTTTGATTATTAGCTGCAAAATCTTGAAGCAAATTCTGACAAACATGATTTGAATGTAACCTGCACTTAATCAAAATACATAGATGACAACAATTAATTAATCACAGCAACACATTGGCTGATAAATCACAATAATTAATTACTGTAGATCTTCATTCATTTAGGGATTCCCTCAACTGCGGCACCACTACCACTCTACCATTAAATCTTAGCCCTACCCCGATCAATAGCCAACATTACAAAATATGCATCACCTTATTTTATTATGAAAGGACCTAGTGTCATACTTTAACATCAAACATCATCTAATTATCTTAAAATGATACTGTTTTTAATCCATTCCCACAACATATTTACATAACATATCTCAGATATTAAAACCAAGCATGTGATTCTGAATCAAATTAATTTCTCCCCCATTTTTTTTCTCCTCTGACAATCGATAAATTACTTCTGATGGGAAATGGTAGACTGTCATCCTTGCGGAATACACTCGGATTGAAATGAATAGCTATTGAGGTGGGTATACAATAGTGACTGACTTAACACAGTTTATCAAGAGGGTTACTCTAACCAAAGAATAAACCACTCAGAGTAACCCTGACATCACAGGAGCATACTTCTTTTAATTTTTTTTCACAACTCCTTGAGGTGAGGGCACAGACTGTACCAAAAGGACTTTCATATAAATATATGTGGGTCAGTTTTCACAAACGCACACACTTTATGCTAACGCCTACCATGTCCCCTTTCCTTCACAATGAAAAAATTTGAACTTTTTTAACTTGATAAAGTTTACAATATTCACAGTTTCAGAAAGATCCATCCACCAATTTAACTATACTCCAAGCTAAGCCTTCTAAGTTGAAAAGAACAAACAACCCCTGCGTATGAACAGCATTCCAAGTTGAACGACTACCGTATTGACAGACATGGGATGAATTGGCAAACATTTTCATGCTAGAAGTGTTACATACCACACCTGCAAATACTCCAAAAAGTCTTGTATTAAGAGTTGGTTCCTTTTGTAAGATGAACGACTAGCTATGAGAGAAGAGTAAACAAACCCTCTGAAAGAAGGAGAAAACATTTTCCAAGGTGCCCTAATATCTCCTATCATTTTATGCAATGATTGAGCATTCATTTAGCGTGATGGATTATTTCAAAAAATAACAAGGAATGGGGTCTCTGGCGGGGTTACAGTAGAAGCCAATTGCAGAAAATTGGTCGAAACATGAGGTAACGTTGAATGGAAGTATGATGCATCAGAGGTGAGGGCTCTTCATCTTTGAATTAAAGAGGATGGGGTGATATATTAGATGTAAATAATATCAGAGGCAAAACAGCTGGAAAGTAAAATGAGAGTCAAATAGATCACCTTGTAATGACAAGAGTTTCAAGGATATACGGGTTGCAGAAATAAATATTCTCACCTCTAGTCCAATATATCATGAAAAACTTAACTTTACAAGTTTGGTGTTAAAAGGAAAGGCTGAATCTGCTAAGCTGCTTCTGTAGACAGCTGCCAAGTCTATTGTAGACTTGCAGCTGCATGCCCCAGCTAGGCTGCAGCTGCTTAAGCTACACTATGGATGCCTCACCTAAGATATGGCAACTTTGGATAGGATGTGACTACCTCAAATAGCTAGCCTGCAGTACAGCCTTGGCTACACTTTAGGTTGTAGGTTGTTGGCCAGTGCTGTATTGCTACACAAATTCCCCAAGAACTCTGTGGTTTAAGGATCTACAAGCCCAGATAAACTTGCCTTCTATTTACATATGTAATCCCTACTTACCCGCACTAAGTCCCTGGCAAGCTTCTAATAGCACAGTGGCACCAGGTGACCTCCTATAGCTAGGTCACATGATGACGCCATCTTACCGCTTGCATACAGGGCCAAAGCTTGCCAGGGACTTACTGCGGGTAAGTAGGGATTACATATGTAAATAGGAGGTAAGGAGGGCCGGGGCAAAAATCTAACTTGCTTGAAAAGAACCTCCAAGCTTTCCACAAACTATTTTATCCTGCCCCTCCCCTTCCCATTAACAAACAACTGCAAACTTCTGAGACAAGCCCAAAATGCCCAAGGACCTCCTATAACATTACACATAAATTTTACCATACCATTCAATGTTATTCACAATTTAAACTATAAAATCTTGGCAAATTTCATAGGGCAAATTGTCCTCATCAGAACAAGGGGGACGTGCAGTCACCCTTATAGACAGCTCCTGCATATTTGGTAGCTACAAAGTGCAGGTATGTATCTACTTAAGCAGCAGGAGGCTAACACAGAAGAGGTAGGCCTACATGAAATACACTGAAGCCTGATGCAGCCAATTTTGATGTGCAAGGGCTACAGTAAAGCTGCCCAATATGAATATAAAGTAGTTTCAGGCAGCATAACATGAAGGTAAAGGTGAACTAAAATCCTACTACGTGCACAGTAAAAGTGTGGAGACTTAAGTCCCCCCAGTCCCCACATCTCCTTGGCTGCTGTAAAGGCTGGGATAAAGGAATATCTAAAAAGACTCAAAAGGACCATTTAAAAGTTTGGAGAAGTAGGAAGTTCAATAAAGGTAAGTTATAGTTTGGATTAAAAAACAAACAAACATGAATGTTTAATATACACCTACTGTTAATTAAAAGGTAAAGTTTAAATAAGGTTTCAAAAATGGCTCAAGTTCAAGCGGTTTCAAACACAGTTAAAATGCAATGTAGGTCCTTCTCTATGGTAACCCATGTAAAATAGCACTTACTGATACCAATAAATGGTCTAAAACCACACTTCTGGGCAGCATGTCTAGTTTTTTTTTAAGTTTCCACTTACAGTTTATTGCCAATGGAACCCTTATATGGATACAAAATGTGATAAAATCCAATTAGCGTTGGGGTGTTTACAACCTGCGGGTGCTATACACCGAGTTAAACTTGACTTACTGCCAAAGGTCGGGTTTTAGACTGTTTAATGGGAGGCAATTTTAATAAGTGCTATTTCTTATTAATGCCTCTTACAACAAGTGAGAGATACTGGGCACATTCGAGCCTATAAGAGGAACAGATCTCCCAAATCTAGTTCTAGTCCCTGCATAACTGTGTAAAAGTCTTCCTCATCCAGACACAATCCCAGTTTATTGCTTGAGGGCATATACCCTATGTGTACGTACACAACACCAAGTAATGTGTAGTTAGTTAGTTAGTTAGATAAGTTTCATAACACACCAGCATGAATGTGTTATTTATAGTGTCACGCAGTTGAAATACTGTTCATGTCCTCCCATTTAGTCCCCTAGCTGTTACGACAGGCAGGAATACCGTGGGCATATTCCTCCAAGTAATGTGTAATCAAAACAATCTCATAACATGCTGTTTATATAATACACGTAGCTATACTCTGCACTTTTGAATCTGATGTCAATCAAAGAGCCCTGCCAATTGAGAATTTCTACAGACTACTGCTAAAATGGCAGAACTATGTGATGAATGACTGCCTTTAAGGCAGAAAACAAAAGATTTATACAACCTGCAGTTTAAAGCTACCAACATGCCAAATTTAACAGTGTCAAAGGGGTCAGCATGGGGTCACAGACCTAGACAACAGGTACATATATCTACCCTCACTGGTACATCAATCACATCTTACCAGTGTTCATCATAAACTATCAGGGACTTCTAATCATGAAATAGTTGAGGTTCAGTTTGGAGGAAGCCACACGTTTATTGCTATCAGGAGAATATATATAACGAAGCCACCTGAGTCATATAATATAGGGTATATGCTAGCATATAGGGGCACTGTATTGTATGTACTTTTGCCAGTAATATTATACAGTAGGTAGTTTGTACATACACATTTTACCAAACATCACAATTTGCTTAATATTAATCCATTGAAGCACAGACTTGCCAACTTTTGCCGTTTCATATGGGATATGTGCACAGACTTACATACATGGATATAGCATATGTAACAGGTACGTCCTATCCATAGCTGGTCGCCACTGACTAGGACAAAAAAGGCACACCAAGATGGCTGCCATGAAGCTATAAATTGTCTAATTTGACGAGGAGTCTGAAATATTTTAAGCAAAAGTTAAACTCAAATGGGGGAAAATATCATATTCATGCAATAAGTGAAGGGATTTTGACCTAACCTTGCCATATTTCAAAAATATTTTAACCTTCTTGCAAAATATGGTAATATACTTGAGCAAGTCCAAAGTTTCACACAAAAACATAGCAGACAGCCATTTTGGTGCATTTTTCTCACACTACGGTAGCGACAATCTACCATGCAGTATGCTCTGTCCATGTATAGGAAGTCCGTGGGTATATGTGTCAGTGACTGAGTTGATCAATGCTCATTGCCTGAGAGCAGTTTAGGAGGTTACTTGGATCCCCTGAATCCTAGAATGCCTTCATGTAAACAAACATGCACATTTCATTACCAGAATGTCAATAGTATTTCCTGTTTGAGCTGGTACCTCCCAGTCTGCAAGCTCTAACTATGTATGAGCATTTGGTCTCATAGTCACAAAGTCATGAACTGCAACCAAAGACCCTCTACCAGTTTGTGACAATGGAGTTAGTACTTGTACTCAGAGATTTTGATATTTATGCACTAAGCTAATGCAAATTTTGTAAAGATACTCACGCTCAATCATCACGATGCATGCTGTTCTAATTGTACTGCATGGACATGTATTAGCTTGCATGAATAAATTTGTTGTTTTGTGTTTGTACTGAGATATTCTGAAAGTAATGAAGGACAGTATACTCATGAAAAGGTGTGTGTTCTCATAACTCACAACCAAACTTATTTGATACTGCATTTTAACAATACAACTGTGGAGGATACAGATGGGGGCACGTTCCCTTGGCTATTATTTGTATTTGCTTCAAAATGGGTCAAATATGGCACCTTTTTGTACCTTAGCCCTCTTTTAAAAGCAGAAATCGTCCAAAGCACAGGGGTGATACATCCACTTCAGACCCCTTCCCCTGGAAAGAGATCAAACAAACTTTGTACCCCTTCTATGAAAACTTTCTTGATACCCTCCTCCTTCACCTGTCATCAGAGGAGTTTTTATTTTGTGTCCCAACAACAGCAGCAGACCATGCATCATCATATCACCAGAGGCAAGTATTGTCCTTTAAAATAAATTGAGGAGCATTCAATCTTTAGGCTAAAAATGAAAATGTGCAGCTTGAATTCAACAGCTTAACTTTATTGATAATTGAGTAGATGTAATAAAAATTTTACAAACTTGACACTTCATTGTGTAGCGAGTGAATTATAGACTCTCTTAATAAAAACAATGGGGTCACATAATTAGGTCAAATACAATTCTTAAGATTTAAAATTAAACTTAAAGGGCTAGTCCTCTCACTCCAAACTACAGTTCTTGTAGGGGTAACCCAAATTCTCAATTGGCTCAGCTCTTTGATTGACAGCTAATTTGAACAATTTGAACAAAGCAGAGTACCACTTGAAGATTATGTTACACAGCATGAACTGTACTGAGAGTGTTTTGATTTATACACATTGAGCTTTTCTATACTCACCCTGAATCGATAAACTGAGATTGTGTCTGGATAAGCATCAATTCAGACAATTGTGGGAGGAGTTTAAGTAAGAAGGTTTAGGAGAATTGGTACTTTTTGAAGTGAGGGAATTGGGCCGTTAATTTTCTGCTGATCATTTCTATGTAACAGACCTAATGGAGAGGGGGTGAGTGAGGAAATACACATAAGTGGTAGAAATAGAACCCCAAAAAACCTCTCTGGAACCCTAAAATCCTCTCTGGAACCCCAAAATCCTCTCTGGAACCCCAAAATCCTCTCTGGAACCCCAAAATCCTCTCTGGAACCCCAAAATCCTCTCTGGAACCCCAAAATCCTCTCTGGAACCCCCAAATCCTCTTTGGAACCCCAAAAAACCTCTCTGGAACCCCCAAAACCTCTCTGGTTTGGCAATCTACAAGCCCCTTCACTATTAAAAAGTATGCTCTGAATGAAAACCAGGAAGTACTGACACAATAATTGACTTCACCCCTCCACCTAGAGTACCTCCCATGACCCTCATAATCGTACCTGCTCGCAACTAAACGACCCTGGTAAACAAATAACACAGAGGAGATGGAGGCTGCCCTCACTCAGCATGTGGCCCAGCTTCCTATGTCCTCAGCCTACTTGCCACCAAAGTCTTTGGACACAACCTTAGCCGTAGTTATTTCTCCCGGATTTTTTATGTAAGGTGGGATAACAAAGGTTATACCCATGCAGGTAAGGAGAGGATTATGAAGCAGGCTTTCAGTTTTAGATTTTCCAGATGTGCCACAATTCACACTCCTCAGAAAAATATTTGTGTGTGGTAGGGGTGTGCAGTTTTACCAAACTTTAGTAACTTTATAAGAACTTTAATCTACTTCTAGGTGTGTGAAACAAACAAATCACACTCCTAACAGTGGTTTGAGGAGGGTGATGGTGCTGTGTAATCATACTCGCACACCTCAAAATTCGAGGCCTAATGAAGTAGATTAGACTGGTAGAACTAAAATGGTTTTCATTTGGGGCATATTTTTAGGCTTGTGCAGGAGATGAAGAAAAATGAGATACAGATTGATAGGCCCTAGGGCCACTTTGGGTAACCCATCAACTCACTACAATGAACAAAATGGGTACCCATCTTTTGAGAAGACAGTGAAACAGGCATGTGGAACAACAATTCCTAGATGATCATTCTCTGTCTCCCATACATCAAAACACAGAACTTGTCACAGGGACATCTTTGTTATTCCCACAATTTGCAGAGTTGGCCTCAAGATTTGGGCAACCTTGACTCACGGTTACAAGAACAGGTACACAGCTCCAAATGTTTGCTATCTTACTCAAGTCTAATGCATTTGTGGCTTTCAAAGTTTTGGGAGACATATCAGAATCTCACTACAGGAGTAAGAACCTTTAATAAATACACTCCATTACCCCTCATCACAAAACCTCATAATTCATGCTTTCGCATAATATTCATGGTGAGAACCCATCGCAGGAGCAAAGCCCACCAACAAATAATAAAAGCAAGATGCGGCATTCAAGGCCAGGTCACATAAATCCGACATAGAGGTAATGTACGCAGAAAAATTTCGACCCAGGAGCCAAACAAAATTTAGGTCGAACGAAAATGGAGCAGACTCCATTCAGACACTGGGTCACTGGGTCCCTCTGAGGGCTTAACTTTTACCAGGTCAATTGCGCCCTATGGGGTGGGGGTCAATGAGAGCTACTAGGCACCAAATTTGGGTCACTTTTTGATTATGAAGGAAAAGTGTCCGTGAAAATTCCGACAGCTGCGGTAAAGAAGCTTGGTTGACCCTTCTCGTGCCTACAGAGTTTCGTGGCACCTGTTGTTTCCCAAGGTCACACTATGAGGCTGAAAGGCAGTCTTTAAAAAGGACCTAAAGGACTCCACAAAGATTGACCTACTTTTTTTAAATACATTATACCAACCTTAACTGACATCCCAGCTGGTGAAAAGCAAAAAGACTTGTGACCTATTTTTATATGATCCTATAGTGGAAACATGCCCTCACGAGATAGCTTACACCTTCATAGAAGACTTGTCCCATAGGTCATAAAGATTAACAGCACCCTCTACACTTGAAACTTTCCAGGGAAAGTGAAAGCCAATAAGAATAAATTCTCAATTGGATTTGAAATTTACGATACATGTGTGACAAGCATTCAAAGAGGTACACCATCTTCGTTTCATGCCCACCTGTTTCTTTACAAATCAAAATTAATCCACAAAGGAGAACTAAATGTTCTTCTAATGACTAAAGTAACACTTAATGATTTGTTTATTAGAGAGTTGATTTGCAGCTTACAGCAAGCATTGATATCTATACATTACTATGGCTAAGTACTGTAGGCTACTTCTATTCTTCTGTGTATTAACGTCCAGGGGGAAAATAGACCGGTTCAAGGTGTTGTTAAAAATACCATGATGCCATAAAAAAATTCCCAAAATTAACAAGAACCATAACACTGGAAAAGGTTACAAACTTCCATAAAAATGGAATAAAAATTGACAATCTCCATATTTTACTACCAGAACAGACCAGGCTATAAGGGTGCAAAGGGTGTCGTTAATACAGAACGGTCACATTTTTTCTCAAAAAGAGGGTTGTTTTTCTTTGGTTACTTTTGGTATCATGTTGTGTACTATGGGTTGACCACTGGGATATTTTGCAGATAATAAAAGACAGCTTGGACAAGTCATCTTAAGAGAAATTCCTTTTTTTATTTTATAAATTACCTTGGGCTCTTTGTTTGTTTAAGACAAAGGGTCCAACAATACATGATTGTACCCTGAGCAAAAATGCAACCAACTGCATGTTGCGTTGACTACAAAAAGAGTAATGAAACTTGGGCAAACTCTCCTACACAGATTTACCATGCATTGTAAAGATGTTTTTGCTTTCTTTTTTTGAAACTAGTGGTA